>JAWNMK010000121.1:4570000-4982500 GCA_035044105.1 Drosophila nr. perissopoda 5 BK-2023a
AAAGTAAAAAGCGTTGGCTTATTTAAAAGAGAAAGCGCACACCTTCAACTAATGCTCTCTTATGATAGTCTTTGATTTTTTAAATAAAATAATATACAGTGACCGACACCTTATTAGGCACAGAGTCAAAGAAAAAAAGTAATTGCCTGCCATAAACTAATCATTAATTATTTTTCAAAAATTCCAAAGACCGATGGTAGGTACAGGTATTAACCACCTAAATTAATATATGACCCCAATACACTGGGGCTTCCCCACATGCTAGGTAGGATTATGTAAAAAAGTAGCCTATTTTCTTTGACTCTGTGCCTAATAAGCTGTCGGTCACTGTACATACATATAGCTGCATCTTTTTAAGCATGTATGCTGTTAAAAATGGAAAAAATCAGAAATAAAACTTTAATTTTTAGAACACGAATTGCAGCGAATACGATTTTTCTAAAACGGTTTCAAGATATTTGCAAGAACGTGCATTTTTCGTAAACTGGCAAAAATAAAAACCTAAGAATATAAATTATAATCGGATATCGTGCTTTGTATTCGAAAAATGCTCTGAAGACTTGCCCAATACCATTCCGTATAATTTAAACAAATCGGATATTTAGATAAAGTTTATTTCAAAATTTGGATTAAGCACATTAGTCATAATTCGTAAAGTTTTTTGTTCAATCGATTTGTATGATAGCTTCTCTAATTACTAATGAAATAAGGGCACTAGGTTCGCTTGCTTGTACTGTGAATGCATGTTGACATTTCTATTCAAAATTCAATGAAGATGCACTACGCTATGACTAGAAATCTAAGCTTATCTACTTTTCTTATATAAGCGGCGTTTACAATAGTAATTTGGTAAATACCTGCTTATATGGCAAATGTATCTAAAGTTTACAATTGTATATCTAATAAAAAAAAAGAATAATAACTTGATCAGTTTTTGGGAACAAATTTAGGATACGGGTATAAGACACTAAATGTGCTAACCGGCACACGAGCTATGCAACGATCGAAAACAATCTTAGACTGGTATACCAGTGCGATCCTTAATCTTGCCAAGCACATTCACATGCACCTTGGAATAGCCGCTTGGCTTTTTGCCCAATGCGGGTGGTATATCAATATGGGGCAGTCCAGCCGTGCTAACACCAACATCGAGAGACGCTGACGATAGCGGCGACGAGTGCTTGGAGTCATCCATATGCGAGGAACGCTGCGTACTGATTTCATGCGAGAGCAGCAAATCATCGCTGTTCGGCCTCAACTGTGTTGAGGAGGGCGTGTAAATGGGCTGCAACTTATCGATCTCATCATCGATGGCCTTGAACTGCCAACTCCAGTTGGCCCGATAGAGGAACGGGCGATGATCGAATCGATTGTCATCGGGACTATAGCTTTCGGCATGGACCGACGGCGTCAGTACCGTCATCTTATGACGATTAATGGCGTAACACCGAAAGAAGTGCTTTACTTTATCGGCCACCTCCTTGGGCGTGAGATCGCCCTTCCAGGTGGCCATTAGCTTGCAAAACATGCTGTAGGGTCCGCAAAAGAATTGTTTACGCAAGCGTCCATATTGACTCAATTCGGCATAGCTCATGCCCATATCTTGCTCATCGGTCTGCGCCAGTTCTCCGTTCTCCTGCAACGGTTCCAGTTCGGCGGTGGGCGGTGCCTCGATAATTGACTCCAAAACTGGCAAATTATATCTGTAAAATATGAATTAATTATAATAATCTCTCTATTGATTAATTTGTCTTTGACCACTCACTTGTCCTTAGCATAGGCCAGAAAACGTCGCAGATCTGTCTTGGAAATGCCACCAATGGGATTGATATCAGCCGATGAGCAGTCATACTTGGTCATATATCCACGCAGCGATTCATCCACATTTGCGGAGCCGAGCACCAGCAGACCACCAGGTCGATTGCGCACCCACAACATTAATTGGGCAAAGATATAAGCGAGCACCATGCGTATGCGTGACTGGATATTTTGCAATGCCAGATTCTGCCTGGCACAGCCACCCTGGGTGCGAAAGACTGGCGTTAATCCAGTAACTGCATTGAATATACCCAACAGAGCATTCACGGCCGAATCAATGCTGATCTCAATGTGATAGCTGCCCAGTTGGCTGGCCAATTGGGATGCACGACGTCTCGTCTCCTTGCTGCTGTTGACGCTGCCCATGAAACAAGTGACCAGCAGGCGATTGCAGAGAGCTGCTGGATTATCCGGCGTGTAGTCCGTGTCAGCGAGGATTTTACGTATGTCGTACAGAACCTGCGCATCGCCATGCTGCACAGCGTGCACAATCTGACGGCACATGGAGTGCACAATGGTAGCCGAGCTGCTGGAATCTACACCACCGCTGAGCGGCAGAAAATAGCCACCCTGGCCGGATCGACGCAGATAGTCCCACAGCCAGCAGGCGGGCCCCAGTGCGATCTCCTCTTCGGGCGTATGATTTGGGACCTGAACTGGTGGCGTCGATGTCTTGAATATGTCATTGTGCGTGGACATCTCAAAGTCGCAACGAATACGCGGATACGGCGGTGCACCAGCGGCTATCGAGCAGCGCGAACGTAGACTCACACGATACGCTCGAATCTCCTCCAGATCGATGGTGGCCAGCGTGACCTCAACATCTTGCAATGCAAATTGCTTGCCACGCGCCAAAATCTCACCGTTGAGCGCAATGGCCGAGCAACCATTAAAATACACTCGCTGGCCATCGCAGCCGCGCAAATTGCTAAAGAGATATGCACCGCCGGCCTTGAAGCTTGCATTCCGGATCAGATCGTTGGTAATGTGGGCTTTGCGCAATTCCATATAGCTACCGGAGCCATTGACAATTATCTCAACGCCCGCTAAAGACATCTCAATGTGTTTGCTTCGCACATTCCACAGCTCCTCGCAGATTTCATAACCAATGCAAGTGTCGCGTGTCGCGATTACGGCATCGCCAAATGGCACCGTCTCCTGACCCGTATGCTGCGTAACTAACCGGGGCAGATAGTAGTCCTCCACTTGTAGCGCTTTTGTCCAGGCGGTAAACCAGCGTGACTCCCGATAATTGCCATCGTCGCACATGGCCATCTTGGGTCGGATCAACAGCAGCTGCCGGTTGAAGAACACCACGCGGCAATTGTAAGCGACATTCTGATGCATCACTGGCATGCCCACGTCCACGAGCATATTCTCGCTATTCAAATCAAACAAAGATGTTAGCAGAGCAACAGATGCATATTTGCGGAATTTAAACTAACCAAAATGGTGACATCATGATCTCCAAGAGCGTCTCCCATGAGTGCAGAAACGTATCGGGCTCCCGAAAGTGATCCTCACAGCTGTAGCCACTGTGGAGAGTCAGTCAAATATATATATATATAATAATGTTACGTAATAAGTATGTACATACAAGTAGCACTTACCACACCTCCAGCTCGGGGCCAGTTCGGTAGCTGGCACCCATATCCTTGGCCTCCAATATGGACTGCAATATTCGGGCCATATTTCCCTCAAAGTCCAGAGCCCATTGGTTTAGCGTTGTTACCGCCACCGTTATTTTGCGGCCCATTTTTGCGCCTGCTCAGTTGTTGTTCTTGTTGTATTGTCAGTTGATAATTGGCAGTGTTCTTTTATTGGTGTTTGTGTGTGTGTGTGTGTGTGTTTTTTTTTATAGGCAGTTAGTTATCAACTGAAAGAGGGTCGAAATGAGATTGATATTAATGCGGTATGCTTGAATACGAGAACAATTTAATTGATTGCTGTTCCACAGTTCGAAGACTTGCTTTAGTAACTGTGTCGTCAGCGCGTCAGTCCATAAGTATTTGCCAGTTGCTATTTATTGGACGGACGGTTGCTAATAGTAGTGCTATTGCTGCTATTGCTGTTGCTGCTATTGATCAAACATGGGAATCGGTTCAAAAGTTGGCCCGCTGACGTAGCCGACATCTATTAATAGGTTTACGCCTATTTCTGTACCCAATGACAACGAAACCACAAAAAGTCATATTGCCTGCAATATCAAATCTACTATATCGCCATGCACTAACCCAACACGAGGACACACAAATGACTAACTCATGCAATGAATCACTAAGTGGCAATTTTGGTCAATTCCATTTACAGTTTTTGGGAAATACCTGAACAACTATTTATCATTAACATATTGAAATGTGTTACGTATTAAAGGATCTCTTCCATGTCCTTTCATTTGACAATCTAGTTGCTTAGCTTTAAATTTTTTTTAAATACTACTACTATGTGTTCCACGAACTTCTACTATCTATAAGGATAGCATTTATTCGTTCCATCAAGTCTTACAATACAACTTTGAAATTTAAAATCAATTTAAAACCCAAAATCGTTTACTAGTGACGTACTAGTACACATACATATATATATAGATATATATAACACCAAGAGTTTGGATGTGTGTGCCGAGTACGGATTTAGTTGGGTGCAGTTGCCTTTCATGCTTGGTGGACGAGTAGATGACAGGACTTCACTCAATAGGCAAAGAAGTTGCGTTTTGCTTTCCGAGTGAAGTGCTGTGCGTGTCGTTAGCAAAGCATTGAACTTTGAACTTTAACCGAACAAATTTGATTGCAAATACAAATGTGTGCATATATGTATGTATCTGAATACATGATAGAGTTGTGTGTCGAATTGGAATAAGATACGAATTTCACGATAAGCGCAGAGTCTTCTTGTCATCCTTCAAAATGACCACATTGGCAAGCAACAGGTTAGTTCGCAGACCATTCTCCAGCAAATGAATCTGTGCAGGGATTCATGGAACGCAAGTAGTCGATATGGTCCTGCTGTCTACCAATATCAGAGACACATAATTCTATACACTATTTATATCGTTTACAAATTTATCCTGACATGTTAACATTTGTTTTGTTATTTCTTTTTGTCGTGTGTCATGCTTGCAAAATAAATCATGAAGTGTGCCATGCATGTTCATTTGGTTGGCTTGTTGATGTCGTTTTAGTACACATACATTTATTGCATATTTTGATTTTGAATCTTATTGTTATAAAGACGCATTTCAACACTAAACCAAAATTTGTGCGGAAAGCGTTTCCCAAAACATTTTGCACTCGTCCAGCAACTAAATACAGGAAGTGTATTATCGGTTAGGTTAGCGGTTGACATCGTGGACAACAAGCCGGATCAGCGCCACAATGCAGAAGTGCATCAATTGGGACAATTGGGTGGCAAGTTCAGCGCATGGAAACATTGAGACGCAGCATCAGAAGCAGTGCGATGGTAAGTCGAAACTGCCTAAATCTACATTATCTATATACGTATTGTAGATACTCTATAATCGTTGCTAAATTGAACCAATCTTAAGTGTTTGTGCTACGCTAATTGGGTTGCAGCCCAATCTCATTTATCTAAATATATCCATCCATTCAAACGCCAATTTAAGCCAGGTTTATGGTTTCGATTTGATTTCCGGTTGACGTCGACGTCGACGTCGCTGATGCCAAAAGTTTACCCAAAAATAGCGCCAGCTCCATTGTTTAATATTTTGTGCTGTATTTTGGGCACTGGTTCTAAATGCATATCAATAGCAAATCACATGTTGTGGGTTGTCGGCCATCGCATGCCCGCCCCCTGTCATTGTCTTGGCTTGGCTAGGCTTGGGAAGCGGGCCGCATCTAAAAATACACAAAACCATTCAGCATAACAGCAAATGACGGGCACAAAAAGCACACACAGAGAAGTAGCAAATTTTCATAGAACTATGACAAACAAACAGAACAGCATGCAAATAATTTTGTAACCCATCTAAATGGTGTTATCTGAAACTGCCAGAGGATATACGAGAGTGTCTGGACTGCGAGATGCCCTGCTCACATACACATACACACACACATAAAATGACCATTGAATTTCCTCCTCCATTGATACTCTTGAAGTTAGCGACTTTAAACTTGGCGACTGAAATTTGGGGAAGCTACGAAATCGATAACATCGATAATTGCCAGTCGATAACACCACATATCTACATATCTACACATTGTTAAGGCTATAGTCAAACGATTTTTCCAACTTTCATGGTATCTCTAAATATTAAATTAATTTTGATTTTTTTTATTATTTATTTATTATTTAGAATACAAGTTTATGTAAGTAATGTTACTGTACTTCCTAGATATATAGATAGATTGGTATAGGGCAACTCCAAGTCGATTATGTTTATGTTTACTGGAACATTTTAAAGTATTTTCGTGCTTTGGAGAGATGGCAAAAATGTACATTGTTTGAAGCTCTTTCTCGGCTGTTGCAACTTGGATATACAAGTGCACAATATATATATACCACATTCTCAAATATTTGACAATTCTAGTAGTTACTGAGAGAAAAACAGCATAAACAGGATAACGAGTAAAATTTACTTTTCTTTGTCTCTGGCGCCAGATATATATATATATATATATACATATATATATATATATATCAAGTAAAAATGACAAAGTAAGCCAAATTATTGTGTGCATTTGCAGCATTTTAAATATTATAATTTGCCTTTGGCATTTGGCATTTGTCTTGGATGTGTATAATAAAATGAATACTGTGTGCTGGCACGCGCCAAAATTACCTTACATACTTTTCTCTAGAACATTAATTTTCCATTTTGTTTTGAGCAACGATTTATGAATACATTTGTCAGTGTTTACTGGTTGACTAATGATTAGAAATGATTCATGAGCTAAAGTGTTCGCAACACCTTCTTTTTGATTGTGTGAGAAACTGGTATATAATTATTATTATATATTAGTAAGTGCTCCAATCCCAAATAGAATCCCAGCTATCAATTTGTTGATTCTGAAATGTATTTAGTTTCTTAAGAACGGCCGATTTAATACAATGTTTAGCATGATCTCTAGAAGCAGAAATAAGATAGCCATAAAACTAAATTTGGTGACCGAACAAATGAAAAGAACTGCTAAATATTGCACTGTCTTATTCCTATCCCATATATACATACATACATTTATGTACATATATAGATCATTAAGAGAAAATGTTGTGAAAAATTCTGTTCGTTTGGTTTTACGGTTTTGGCTTTGCGTTTATCGCCAATCAGTCAGACAGTCAGTCGGCGAAATAAACTTGTATATCTAGAGATCATTTCATAATTGCAGAAAGTCATTTATATATATATATATATATATATATATATTGGCTTAACATATGAATTTCGTTCGGAATAAGCTGTTTAATTGGTCGAATGAATAATTAAAAGAACATTTTAGCATCGGAACGATATATGTAAGCAGATTTGTTGGACGACGCTAAAGCAATTCAAACTATTTTTGTCTATAGCTTGTATTTCAATATTTCGCAAAACAAAGTGCGTATATGCCACTTGGACAGGGAAACAAATTACATACATGTTCCCATATAGTCTGTATCAAAAGAGAGATACGATTTTAATCATTTAAAATTCATTTGAATCAACAGCTCGTCGTCCTGGTCACATATGCATATATTTATGGTTACCAGATCGTGCCGCAGACCCATCTGCATGTAACATTCCCGTACAGGGTATTAAAATGTCAATTTTAAACCTGTTTCACTTAGCTTGCTAACAACATTATCAAAGAGAAAAGCAAATCGATTCAACTACAAACGTTTAAGTTTCGCATATGTCGAAAATTGTAGGAATTTCGTAATTTCAAGATAAATTCTTAAATGAAGAACTCAAATGTCTACAAAAAAAAGTATACAAATGTTCGCAATGAATATTTTGTATTCTATTCAAGGATTTTTTAATGCATAAATATCTAAAAATAATATAATAACTTAATTATTTATGAACGAAAAACAAAACAGTTGAATTTCGAACCGAGTTTTTCTCTGAGTGCAGCCATGGGCCAAACCCACCCAAGATGCCAAGCGGCTTCTGCAATTATTGAACAAGCGACTTAAACGGTAATTGCAGAGCGAGCAGTCGAGCTTACTGACGAGTACGCCACGCCTACAACGAATACAACTTTTCAAATTTCGAAAACAAAATGCTCAAAGTTCAGAGAGTGTATAATAATGCTCTCTTTCCGCTCTCACATTACACACACACACACACACGCACACACACATGTTTACGCTGTGTTTGACTCATGTCGTGAGCAATTTATGTTAATCACAATAGCGGCCACGCGTCCTTCAATTCAGTTGGGGCTCCCTTTTGGGGGTGGGTGGTCTCCTTCGCATCTATGCGAAATGAAGAATTCTCAACTCAAATGTTATTGACTGCCTGTTATCCTGGAACCTGAGCTCAAATACTTTGAATATGGACAAAAGAAATACTTGCAAATAAATATTGCATAAGGATGAAAAATTAAATGTTTTTTTTAAAGTCTTTGCTGAAGAATGTCCAAAGAGTCAAATACACTTATGAACGAAGTTACATTGTGAGAAGCTTTTAAGATCTTCGGGTTTTAAAAATTTTGCATATTGGAGTATCGGTCTCAAAGAAATAGTTCTGATACAATGAGCGGTTAGCTAGATGGACTCAGTTTAGCTTCCTTTTGGGTTGGGAGATGTCCACTTTTGTCTGTTCCCTTCAAGTTATATAAATTTGATTGGAAACAAGATGTATGTTATGTGGAAGTTATGTGTACAATTTATTCAAAACAGCTTTTCTGGGAAACAGAGCTTATGGTAATACCTTAAGCAAGCATATACTTTGAATATACTTTTGCGTTCATCCGGTAAAGACTATAGGTTGTCGTATGTATATATATATATATACATACGATATGTATATTTTGGTCGCAAATATTAGTTTCTGCCTGTTACATGCCAACATGTAACTCTACCCCATTTACCTGGTTTTTTTCTTTTTTGGATATATATAAATAGAGGGTATACAAATAAAGAAAAACAACCATTTTTTTGCGGTGCCTTGCACAGAATTGGCAAAAGTTTGGGTGTAGGCAGTGCAGGGCAGGCAATAATTTTAATGCCGTGGTTTTTACTTTGTAACTCTGCAACAGAAAGCCATCGCCACTAGGCCATATTCAAGCAGTCTGTCAGTTGCTTCAGACACGAGTCTGTCGCTGGCAGCCAAGTGCTCCATGACTGTCGGCGTTGGTGTTTCAAAAAGCGACGCATGTGGCAGCTTCAACTAACAATTTAGTTGGATATTTTTTCTGTTTTTGTTTAGTTTCTTTTTTTTTCGATTGAAGCAAGTGCTAAATATCAGATATAAAACGGGAATAAATATTGGATATAAACACCAAATCAAGAATTTCAAGAACGGCGCGTTTTGTCTGTTTTCTGTTTGTCCCAGCCTGTTGAGCATGCAGGTAACATCAGTATCCGTAACGCCAACGTCCACGACTCAGCCTCTGGCCCAGAGTCCAGCAGCAGCAGCAACAGCAGCAGTAGCAGGCTTCAGCTGCTTGTCAATGCCACAGATTGGACATGGAAACCGTCAGATTTGCCTCAGAACAGTGGAAATCGCATCCTTAGAATCGACTAGACGCCGCCTGCTCTTGCACAATGCCCGAAATCCCAGATTGATGGCATTACCATCCCCGTCCCCGTTACATTCTGAGAACATATCGCTCGGCTCAAGCTCTGCCTTCAGCGATTATGATGCTACGAGTAACAGTCCCAAAATCGTTGTAGCTGCCCCAGATGACGACACCAGTTCCAACAATGCACTCAGCGCCAATTTCCAATGCAATGACTTGGAATGCTCGCTCAGGTTGGCTGACTACGCGAAGGGTGAGTGGATTTCTAGCTCTGATATTTTTATGATTTCTTGCGTAAGTCATTAACTTGTACAACTAGAGAAGGGGTTTGGCAAATTTCATTCAGAGCCACTATTTGATTTCACATTCGCCAAGGCGCATCAAATATTAAAGACATTATTCAAATAACAAAATATATATATATATATTATTGCTCCTTTGTTGCGCTTATAATCTTTGGCATCGTTGCAAGTTTTGTGAATATAAATTGTAAATTGGTAAAATTTGACCAATTTGCATGTAGGTAGCAAGTAGAAAATTCAGCCGCATTGTGTAAAATATCTTGAAAGAAATGTTTTAATTGCAATTTGCATTTATAAGCATTTTGTGTTAAAAATACGGTTGTATAGCCAGCAAAAATGCATGGGGCAACATTTAATCAGTGCCGGGCGGGTTAGTGAGTGAGTGAGTGAGGGAGGGAGGATAGTCGACGGGATTTTCGTGTTACCTTGAGAGTCACGGCGACTTGCCAAAATAGAAAACACATAAATATTGTGATCAAGATCATTGCCGCCTGCTCTTGGTGACATAATGCGATGCTGGGACGCTTGCCTGACGCTGACAAATTTCATGACACCTGTTTGGTATGTGTCCAACAAAAGCAACAGCAACAGAAAAGCAACAACAACAATTCAACAGCGATTGCAAAAACAAGTAAGAGAGCTCGTCTAAGGCATACTACGTGCCTATGCATTTACCCTATATACCCTGTTTCAAATTAGACAGTTTCAAATTTAGTTTGGCACGTTTCTTGTCTTTACTCTGCTGATGGGCAACATAATGTTGAGGTATATTTTTACCGATAACACAGCATGTATCTTTAAAATTGACTAAACATTGTTTTTTTTTGTGGAAAACAGTCGAAACTATCGATAAACATAATATGCGTATGGCATACAAGAACTGTGTTTTCTTGGTCTCTGTAATGCATCTGGAATATACATATACATTACGGGATTGCTCTGTTCTGTCTGTGGCATACGTTATACCCCTTTACAGCACGGAGGACAGGGTATAAAAAGCACAGCAGTCGCACATTCCATCATAAAAATGCAAAAACATTTGTGACTAATTAATTGGTAGTATTAATTGGCGCTGCTGTTTTTTCCTTTGGCCTACTGATCGGGTCAGCCAAATGTGATTTTCTTATTTATTTTGTTGGTTTTTTTTTTTTTTTGGTTTTTTTTTGGTTTTTTATGTAGTTTGTCTTTGACAAAACCCGCTGCCGTATCCAAGGGTGGTTGCATTTTATTTGGCATTGTTTGCATTTGAGCGTGAGTTGAATTCATGGCAGGACTACCTTGCAGTGCTCCTCTTGGCATTACGGACTAGCGACTAGCGACTAGCGACTAGTTGTTGTTTATTTGTTTATAACAGTTTGGGCTCGAGTGCGACGTCAACGGCTCAGAGCGGCTCAGTTGATTTTGTACAACGCGACGAAACGTCGCATAAAATGTTGCTAATAAGCGCGCTGTGAAAATGAGTTAGAGGCTATTGCATAAGCCAAGCGGAGCCAAACGGAGTTCAACAAGAGAGCTGCCTTGCCAAAACTTAACTGCTCAAAATAATAATAATAATAATAATAATTAATAATAATAATAATATGAATGAAGCGGTCAGCGTGCAGCAGCATTCGACGTTTTATTTATTTATTTTGTTTGTTTAGTGATTCACTTTTAATATGATCTGACCAGCAAAGTCAAAAAGCAGCACCACAAGTCGGAACAGGGTGTTTCAGGCGCAGCTAGTATATTATGGACTTCAATGGATTCGGCGGCGGTCGCGTGCAGTTTCTGCAGGCTCAGCTGTTTCCCGTCTGCACCCTAACAACTTCCAGTGGAGGTAAAATGTATATAATGCACACATATTCACATACATGCACACATGCATATAATTACTACCACATACGAGTAGCTTCGATGCTAATTAAATGTGGTGAAGTTTAACAATTGTGTGTTGAATTGCATTTAATGAGCAACTTTTACTCGGGTTTCTTTGGACTTTATTTTTTTGACTTTAATTTACCGTTGGAACATGGTGATTTATTTTACTAAATAACTGAAGCACGTTCACTCTAAAACCAATTAGCTTCGAGAATAATCTAGTAGTGTTAAAGAATTTTGAGCACAAAGTTTGATGCTAACAGTTTGAAGACCAAATATATTGCCTACCACTGGGAACAGGGTGTGCCAGATTCTGGCTGCGAAATTCCTTAGCTCATTTGAAGGTTGTCTTCACATATCGTTCCTCCAATGAACTGTACTTTTATTGAATTTGTCGAGCGCAACAAGTGCAGTTGGGCTTCCATTCTTCCCGTTATTCTCCATTACACATCATTTATTTTGGTTAAGCGGGTTATTTTGTGTGAAATCTTAATTAATTAATTAAATCTAATGCCAAAGTACACCGGAGCAAATTTAATTGGAAATTACTAAACTTATTATTAAGAATTTTCAAAAACTTTTAGATTTAAAAAAAAGAAGGAATTTTAAAAATAGTTTTTAGCAAATTTAAATTGATCATTCACTGTTTTCACATTAACCAATTACAATTTTTGAGCAATCACTGTATTTATTAATAAAGTAGCCTTATAAAATATAAGTCATAGACAAACTGCGATTACATATTAATATACTCACATTTAATTATCTAATGGGGGGGTTCTTAGCACTACAAATTGATTGTCTAAGGGTACCACGATTTAATTCCTGCTATTGTTGAAAACTGTACCGGATAGTTAATCAATATATCCGCTGTTGCAGTTTACAAAGTCGTTGTTCTAGGAAAATTGATTAGGCACCGTGCTCGATGTGGTTGGTTGATGATTCACATTTAGTCGTTGATTATGTCCTAGAACTGCGCTAAAATAAAGATCAAGATAAAGATGCAGAGAATTAGCGTTAAGTCAAGTTGAGATATGTTTTCCGACATTGCACCATTCTGTTGTCGCTGTTATGACAACGGCAAACAATGCCATTAACACAATTACAAAATTGATGTCGATTGTTGGCTTGTTTGGCTCTACTAAATGTATGTGTCTATTAATTATTCATTTGCCGACGACAAATGCTAAGCATAAATAAGAGCCACATAATTTGCCAGCTAGTTAGGAATACCCAACTGACCAAAATTGTTTTCGTGTTCTTGAACTCTCTGTACCATTAATTGTATTGCAAAGGCATATCTTTGCCATTGTTGGGGTTCAGTCATCGAATATATAATGTTTAAGTGAATGGCTGACAATGTTCGATAAAGTTGTTGGCCATTTAGAAATGGTGGCATGCAAATGCTCGTACAAACAAAGAACTTAAATGCGCCGTATTTCGGATTTATATATTTGTTTGGAATTTAAACATTTTGCAAAGGCATTGACCGAATGTTTTGCCAATTTTGTAAACAAAATACCTTAAGTATTAGGGACTGTTTAAGTATTTGATAGATACACCGACAAAAAAGATCATGTCATTGATGCTTACATATGCCATTGCAATTAGTCGCCTGCGCATTTAAACATACGACAAATTAATTCATGAATTCAATGCATGAGAGAGAGAGAGAGACATAGACAGAGACAGAGGCAGAGAGAGAGAGAGAGAGAGAGAAAGAGACTGCGATTAAGAGATTTTCTCAATAAAAGCGTTGTCTTTTTGTTGCCTGTTTTTTATTTTTTGGCTCTGTAACTTGTTACATTTCATGAGAGTGATTCAAAAACGTTTACTCCATTTTCCGAATAGAGATTAACATTTAAAACTCCCAAATTAAACCTTACATTTCATATGGGCTAAGACTAAGTGTAACTCATCCGAAATGCAATGTCTTTTCTCAGAATGATCAAAATTCAAAATGCCTGTGTGGACTCTGCTCTTATGAATATGCAACTATGTAAAAACGTTTTTATTTTTATAATTTTGAAATTTCCAAACACAGTCGACCTAGTTTCTACCCTAGCATACCCTGTACCTATTTGGCTGACCAAAAATAGCCTGCTCGTCTCCTCTCCACGAGGAAATGAACCACCTTTATTGTATGCCTACCCCAGAGACACCAATATCAGAATAAATCTTATCCTTCAGCATATATACTGATAGCCTATTTATTTTTTTTTACAATATCCTCTCCAGAAATATCAACAAATATTGATATTTTTTATTGAAATTGCCGTTGTCTACAGGGTATCTCCTTGTCGGAGAGCACACTTGTTTTAATATGCTGTATTTATCTCATGCTTGAGATCGACGCGCTCGTACAGACGGACAAACAGACGTCTTTGGATCGACACAGTTTATTGTCCATGTGTTGTATTATTTTATATTCCGTCCGACCAGATGACTGCAGTTTAATGAGTTTATATACATATTTTTATGTTTTCCATACCATTTAACAAAGGAGAATAAATTCATGTCATCGCCGTTGAACGTAATTTGAATTTAAATCAGCGTGATTTGTGTGTGAATTAAGAAATTTTCAAATTTTTCTGTCATTTCAAACACAAATATTTCGTTTGTATATAGTATTTACCAATTTTTGCCCGATACTTTTTTTATTTTTTATTTTCTTGTATTGCTTTTTTTGTTGTATTTTATATGATGATCAAGCTGATGTTATCTTCAATTTAGCTTCTCTTGAAATTGAAGCACACTTTCTCTGCATTCATCTCTGAGATCTTTGCATCGCATTCTAGTTTCAATGCCTCTTTTTAAGTTCAAGTGCGAGCCAAAAGCTTCGCAATGTTTGCCGCGGCAGTGTCAAAGCTCGCCAAAACAACTAGCCAAATGTGCAAGTTTGCCAGAGCAGCAAGTGCGAAGTGAAAGCTTTTGCATTTTCGGTATTTCTATCTCTGTCATCGCCATAAATAATATTTGCTGCCACTGTCGTCGCCGACGCCTCTCATTTTCTTGGCCCATGGCTGCGGCACGAACGATGAGGTGGTCAGGGAGGGGGAGGGGGAGCTGGGACAGGAGCTGAGACGCCAAGTGGCAATCGGTGAGCTGCATGTATATTGACGTCGACGTCGACGTTGTGGCGTGAAAAGATTCAACATATTCATACATTCACATTCATTCACTCGATTTTCGGTTTTAGTCAACAACAAAACGCGCAACCAGCAACGTCGCCCGACGACAATAATAACAAATCAAATCAGCCGATATATAGCAACTCGATTTACGAAGTGCCACCACCTACGAATTGTCTCTTTTTGCTCTGTTTGTTTTTTTTTTTTGGCTCTTTTTTTTTTTTACTGTTGATTTGTGTTTTTAACAAAAAATTTCAAAAAATAAATCGTATCGCGTCTTCGACGTGGGCATAAAGACTTGCGGCCATACGTATCGTTTCAAAATTGTAGCGGTTCTCGTCTCTTGTGTGTTTATCTAAGTTTTGGGCAACAAACAGTTGCATTTGTGTTTCGCCGTTTCGCCATTTGTTACATTTTTCAACTGCAAGCGTTTTTTTTTTTTTTTTGTGTTTGTTGTGCTAGAATTTAGCTGGTAAGCCACTTGGGGGATAACAAGAAAGAAATATTCAAATTATATGTGGGGATGCCAAAATATAAATGCCCACGCAGATGTGTGCTGGCGGCTAATAATTTAGTAGATTTTGATCCAGTTTTTTTTGTCAAAAAGACACTCGCAATTGCCGCAATGGGATAATCAATCATTTGATTTTTCGAAAACAACACGTCTTTCATTTTCAAATTTCGACAGATACATAGATATTCCAATGACGTACATATATATGTGTATATTTCGACCGGCTCCGCGATGTGGACCAGAATTTGCTAACTTCTAAACCAAAGTCAGATAAGATTAACACCATCAACATGAATTTATCAATTTGACTCAATTCAGTCAAGTCAAAATTCTGAAAAATACTAAGAATAGTACTTTAAAGTTGAATATTGTATACGAGCAACATTTATATATATTTTACCGACTCGAGCTAGAATTAATTAATTAATTCATTAATGGGAAACCTTTAATTTTCAATCGTCAATGATTGTATCATTTTTCAGTAGTAGAATTTCACAAATTTCCTATACTCTACGTGGAGTTTTCCAAAACTCTGCCTTAGCGTTAGTTTCCTATTTAAAAAACGTTCCAATTTTCCATGTTACACTCTTACTTGTTGATTATCGTTCGACACCGACTGTGCGGCTTCATTCGCAAGAATAGATTGAATAAATGCGAAGTTCCATACATTTTGATCGGTTATTGTTCCGTTTCAAATAAAAATGGCATTTTCACATTGACAAAAAATCGTCGAAATAAAATACGTGTTTAATTGAGCTATACAGAAAACTAAAATACCAAATTCAATTCAAAAATCGATGTCTCCTTCTATCCCTTAGCACATATTTGTGCAGTATTTTTCTTATACACTTTGTTATTCAATACGCTGGGTATGAATTATTTGCAAAGGTACCACTTCGGAGCACACTGAAAGAAATCAAGCTAAACGGAGTTGGAAGTTGTATTTGTATTTGGGGAATTTATGAGTTCGTGTAAATTATATATTCTCATGAGAATGCGTATTCTATATATATAAATGTACATAAATGTATGTTTAATGTACATGTCTATTTTAGCAGGCTTCCTCGGCAGTTTTTTATCGAAGGGACTGAAAACAAATCAATTGGTTGTTAACACGGATGAAAAAACATTAAGACCAATTGCACGATTAAAGGAACCACGCGATCTATTCGCACTGCCTAAGGACAAGGACAATGACTGCTCACAGCAGGCCCCCAGATGGCCGGTAGAATGCCAGGTGAGTTCCACAGTGTATTCCCATATGTTTGTGTACTCTGTGCCTCCGAGTAGGTGGGAAGAGATACATTTCTCTGCTCCCATTCGTTGCCACTTGTCTCGGAGCAGGCATATCAAATTGCCCCAACGTGTCGGGTGTCGTTATTGCAAACTTTTGTTTCCTCTCCTAGGCTTTTTTTTTTTTTGGGCTTAGCTTACTGGTTTTCTTAGAAAGTTTTTGCTTGGCGACTAAGTAAATAAATATTTAATATCTATATATAGGTCACATGCAATATGCTATGCCGTTATGTCAATTATAAGCATGAACGCTTCAGTCTCTTTAACCAGGATTGAAAAAGTCATTGACATATTGGTGATACCATTTATCCACATACGTATATGCAAATATGTACAAAATAGGTTTTTGCAAAATTATAAGTTAAAATAATAAATTGATTATAGATTCTGTGTCTATATCGGAATTGTAGGAGAGACATACATATATATATATATATAAACAACTTTGTTTAGAGAACGTACAAAAGCATGAGAAATAAACTGACTAAGATAATCGTTCTTTCGTGATGTACCACAAAATATGAGGCATCTTCAAACATGTGATGCTAATAATTTGTATATAGACTGTTCTCAAAAGTATCTCAGCTAATTGAGTGCAGGGTATCTACTAGTCGGCAGCCCCCCCTCTCAACTATGGGATGTGTCATTCGATAAGTATCGATTTCTATATCCAATCTCTATTCCACATATTCAAATACATTTGAAGATTAATGTTCTTTCTTGGTTTGCTTCTAATATCAAAACTGAACTGTAATCGAATTATATACTCGACTTTTTAGGTGATTGGGGATCGTATTATACACATTCCCTATGTGCCTGCGCAGCCTGAACCGTTAAATGTGCCAACGGGCAATGAGCTGAAGCCGCGTCCAGTTGGTGAGGAGAATGGCATCGTTGTCTTTACCTATTGCCCCATAAGTGCTGTTAACTATGTGAGTACTCATCATCATCGGAATCATCATTAATATTTCTTGTGATACTTTCAAGCATGCACTGTCGGCACAGTCACACACACATACACACACACACAGAACAGAGTTGGGAGGGCAGCGATAAGGTTTTTGGGGGCATTTGGGCGGAAAGCTAATTAAATTGACTTTCAACAACCTAACAGGGTAACACAAATACCAAAGCCAAGGCAGAGGACAAGTCCAGCGAGGATTCGGATGACTCTTCGGATTCTAGAAATGATATTGGGCCCATCAATCGAAGGGTGAATCAACATGCTGGTGGAAAGGGCCAGATGAATAGAATTTCTAAGATCATAAATAATCTGGATGATCGCTCCACGAGCAACTCTCAGGATGATGATGATGATGATGATGAAGATGATGATGACGACGATGACTGCGATACGAGTGGGGAAGGAAGGGAGGCGCTTGAAAGATTAGCCATCCAAAGTCTAATCGATGCCAAGAAGAAACGATTGGCAATTCCCATCGATGATTCGGACGTTAGCAAAGGAGACAGCAAGTCAACCAGCAAGGATGCCAGCGAAATTGATGATATTTGGAAGAACAATAGCACCGAATACAAGCCGGCCTCGCCCCACTACGTGCTCAGTCAGTTTGGCAAGAAGGTATCGAAAGCGATAATTGAGAAGTTTATTGAGCACGACGAGAAACCCTCAACACTCGCCGGCAAATCATCCACCTCAAGCAAGGTACAAAAAATAAAATATCTTTCCCCAATCCGACTTCCCAAATCGCACAAAACGCGTTTGGAGGTGGCTCTAGAAAAAGGTCCACATCAATCCTTCCATAAAAAGAACGGTGCGGATGGTGACACGGCAACGAAGGGTGAAGCTCCAATCGATCGTCTGGCCGGTGGCGCTGACAAGCGTCCGGCTGTCAGCTCTGGGTCCGTATCAGATACGGATACGCTGGTGGGAGATGAGAGCCTGTACAGGCTTGCCTCATGTAATGAACATTGCAAATGATAATTAGAGATCAGCACGAGCCGAAATCACTGTGTGCATTTGCCATTCATTTTACAATTGTGTGTGTGTGTGTGTGTTGAGCAATAAAAAGCTCTCCACAAAAGCTTTTCTTGTGTACATGTGAAAGCTCAAGCAAAAGCTTGGCTTGGTTAACAACTTGAAGTGTTGGTAATCACAACAATGCCTAATTAAACCCCAAAGGGGCGTTTCCAATAATCCATAATCCATAATCCATAATAAAAAATAGAAGTGCATTTCAGAACTGGAAAATCCAACGAAAAAACGAACTTTTTTTAGAGAAACGAACTTATAATTAATATTTTTTTTTTAATTATAATGATAATTTGTTGTACAGAAGATTTCGCTCGTGCAGATATCTAATTCCACATTGAGAAAGAGAATTTGTTTTATTTTTGTTTTTATATAAGTAGAATTAAATACAACCGTCACAGCAGCAACCAACGATGATAAGAAAACATTGGCATTGCCTTGTGTGAGTGGCTGCTGTTGCAAGGAAGCTGTTGCAAGGAAACGCTGTCGAGGCACTAAAGCGTTGCAAGCGTCAAGCTATGATGTTGGGGTAACTCATACGGGTACCACTAGCACCAATGCGAGCACCAATACGAGCACCTTTGAAATGGCCAGTGCGAGGCCCTGTCCAGAGATAATTATTAATGAGAAGACATATTTTCAATCTTCATCTCTTCCCAATGATCCATCACAAATGCAGTTTAGTCGCTCGGCGGTGGGCGGTGCCAAATTTGTGACCAACTGCCATCCCATGAACGCCGAGGAGTACGATAGCCTGGAGTTTGAGTCGCGCTTTGAGTCCGGCAACCTGGCGAAGGCTGTGCAGATCACACCCACCTACTATGAGCTCTACTTGCGACCCGATCTCTACACCAGCCGTTCCAAGCAGTGGTTCTATTTTCGCGTGCGTCGCACTCGCCGCAACATGCTCTATCGCTTCTCCATTGTCAATCTGGTTAAATCGGATAGCCTCTATAACGATGGCATGCGACCAGTCATGTACTCCACACTGGGTGCCAAAGAGAAGAGCGAGGGCTGGCGGAGATGTGGCAATAATATATCATATTACCGCAACGATGACGAGTAAGTGTACATATATATCAGCCCATGGCCCAACATCATAGACCACATATCCAACATTTACCACTTCACAGCAGCAGCAACAATGCCAACGAAGAGGACGAGGATAACTCAAGCTACACGCTGACTTTCACCATTGAGTTTGACCATGACGATGATACAGTGTATTTTGCCCATAGCTATCCGTACACCTATAGTGATTTGCAGGTAAAGACGGCAATTCTCTAATTCCCTTGCCAGCCATTATTATAATCCGTTCGATCGCAGGATTATCTCATGGAGATACAGCGTCATCCTGTCAAATCAAAGTTTTGCAAACTGCGCCTTCTCTGCCGCACCTTAGCTGGCAATAATGTCTATTATCTGACAGTTACAGCACCATCCAGCAACGAGGACAACATGCGTGTAAGTTAAAGTAGATCATAGATAATAAAAGTAAATCCCAAAATCGGTTGAAACTTTCAACGAATACTGTATACACTTGCAATGCTAAAGTTTCAGTTTAGCTCTCTGAGATTCGATTATTCGTGCAGACTGATATGGCTAGATCAAGTCGGTTGTTGATCCTAATCGAGAATATATGCAGTTTAAGGGGTCGGAGATGCGTCCTTCTGCCTGTTACATACTTTTAAACTTCTTCATTATACATATTTATATGCTATATTTACCAGTTTTGTATTGGCTCAGAGTATGGCATGGAAGAAAGGGTTGGAGTATCTTTACCGGAATTTTAATAACATTGTAACAAAAACCTTGCTTCTAAGTCTTAACTAAATTGAAATCGATCTGATTTTGTAATTTGTCATTTGTGCTCCATTAACTGACAGCGTAAGAAATCAATTGTGGTATCGGCACGCGTGCATCCCAGCGAGACGCCATCGTCGTGGATGATGAAGGGTCTGATGGACTTTATAACGGGCGATACGACAGTTGCGAAGCGACTGCGTCACAAATTTATCTTTAAACTGGTGCCGATGCTAAATCCGGACGGAGTCATTGTCGGCAACACACGCAACTCGCTAACTGGCAAGGACTTGAATCGTCAATATCGAACTGTCATTCGAGAGACATATCCATCAATTTGGTATACAAAAGCCATGATTAGAAGGTAAGCCCATTGATAACTATAATATATGGCAGATCTAAAAGTTCGAATCAATTCCAGACTGATTGAAGAATGTGGTGTGGCCATGTATTGTGATATGCACGCACATTCACGCAAGCATAACATATTCATATATGGTTGTGAGAACAAGCGTAATCCGGAGAAGAGGCTCACGGAGCAGGTCTTCCCATTGATGCTGCACAAGAACAGTGCCGATCGGGTGTGTTTCTCATGCCCCCTCTCTCTATATGCATTTATGTTATTAATTGAGATTTTGCGACAGTTCTCCTTCGAAAGCTGTAAGTTTAAGATACAGAGGAGCAAGGAAGGCACTGGACGCATTGTTGTTTGGATGCTGGGCATCACGAATAGCTATACGATTGAGGCATCCTTTGGCGGCTCTGCGCTCGGTTCGCGCAAAGGCACCCACTTCAGCACACAGGTAATCATATTTTAGACAATTGACTTGCACGAGTGTGAGAGAGAGAGAGAGCTGTGTTTTAACACGGGATTTTGCAGGATTATGAGCACATGGGACGCGCATTTTGTGAGACGTTGTTGGACTATTGTGATGAAAACCCGAACAAAGTAAAGCGACATGCCAAATTATTTAAGCAAATTAAAAAGATAAGAAAACGCGAGAAACGCGAACAGAAAGCATTAAAATTACAAAAAATGGCCGATCAGGGATGTATACTAAGCGATAAATTGAAAGTGAAACGTTCTGTGGAGAAAAGTGTATCCTGAGAATGTGTTCATTTACACCCACATAACACACACACACACACACACACGCAGAGAAATGTATGTGTATCACTCATATAGACAGACGGACAGACAACCGCCAGCCAATCGCTTTTTATTGAATGTTTTTGGGCCTACTTGTAAACTGTTATGTTTTGCTGCTGTTCTGCTGTGCTGTTTACTCCCCATCCCCATATAAAAAATACATAACACAAAATGGAGAAGAGCCTAGGCCTAAGCCAGAGATTTAATATATATTTGATGTGTATTGTTGCCAAAGTTCTGAATTTAAATGCTCTCTATCGCTAATCGCTGGTTTTCTCATTTTTTTAAAAGTCCTAGTTTAATATAGTCATCAGCACTAAATGTATTACATCTATATATATATCTAAATTCTAACAAATATGTTTCACTTCAAAGATACATGTGTATATTTGTATATACATACATGTGTATATGTATGTATATGTTTAATATATAATGTATGTTTAGCAATAAGCACAGGCAACCGATCACCCCGAAAAGGCACATGAGTAATTGTCGTTAATATTATATTTTGTATTATTTTATTATTATTATCACTTAAGTAGTATGTTTTGTAGCTCGCCTTTGACAACATGCAGTACACTGTAAAATATTTGACTGAATAAAAACAATTGTCGTAGTTAGTGGCTATTATTGTTTACATGACTTCTTTTTTTTTTGTATGTTTTCAGCCAGCTTTGCCAACTTACTATCTGTATATATATCAATACACTTAATACATTTGATTAATACTCATTTTGTTCGGCATCTTTATTAAAGTTCACTAATCCTAATGCATTAACATTAAAAATAGATTTTAAATTTACTCAAACAACAGGAAAGACTACGCTCCAAAATAATCGAAAGACTGATGCGCGAAGGATCCAGCGCTGATGAACCGTTAAACATTCCACTTTCGGATTACTCAAGGTAGGACTTATCCAACTAACCCGACTAATTCCATTCCACATTATACATTATGTATTTATGTATTTGTCTGTGTGCCATAGATATCGATTTTATTTTTAGCTGTTTCATTTTAATGCGTATATAATTATTTATTTATATTTAATATAATATTTAATTGGAATAGATCGACGTTATTTAGAAATTTCTTGGGCATACTTTAAAGATGAAAGATATTTGTGATTTTTAGTTATTCGATTGCACGTTTGAGTTTCGAGTATTTTTCTTTAAGCTGCACTATGCATTTGCCACCCATTTATATTGATTTTCTTACTTGATCGAAACATTTTACAGACTAATGACTATATATTCACATTTTAAGTCTAGCTGAAATGTTGAACAATCCGTTTGCTTTCAATGTTTTGAAGCACGACTCGACTTTTGGTTTATCTTTCTGACTGTTACTACCCACTACTCCATTAACGCAACTTGTCTCCAAATTGTTCCCCCCCCCCCCCCCCCCCAAAATAACTCATGATTTGCTTCTAACGTAGCGACGAGGGCAACTGCAGTTCCAGTTCCGATAATGAGGGCAAACATTCGATTACTGCCTCAGATCTGGAAGGTCCTTGCTGTGCGCCAATACGTGCGCCGCCCAGTTCGCCGGAGGTCATGCACGAGATTCGGAAGGTAAGTGCCCAATGTCGATATTATTTGTGGTCCAGAAAAAGCGCACCCCAACCTCCCCCCTTACACACCCCCCACATGTAGTTTCGAGTGCGTCGCATGCACAAGGTGATGCATCTCTTGGACAAAATCTACTTTTCACCGTTGCTCAAGCGTAAGTTCAAAGCACTGGCGTGCCTCAAGCGTCGTCGTCACGATTTGGAAGGCAAGCGTGCGACTGGCGGTGGCAACGCAACCCGTTCACCCAGCGCCAGTCCCAGTGAGATGCTGGCAAGCAGCGAGACACACCAACGTAATCAGATCACAATAATGTTGCTGGCCTCCGATTGCTCCAATGGCAGCAATGGATCCCAGTCTTGGATTGCATTGCCAGATGCCAACACGACGGAGACCAAAGAGCCCACCAAGCCAAAGAAGCAGCATGCAACTTGCAAGCGCAAGAGGCCAAAAAAGAAGCACATGCAAATAGAAACTAGCAAAATGCGAGAATTGAACCGGAAGACGCGCATCAATCGCAACTTGCGACTTTGGCTGGCGAATCGACGCATTTTTATATTCCGCTGCAAGAAGGTAGTTAGACATAAGATCCATATAAATATGCAAGATCGAAGAGTGCTCCTCGGCTAGCTTTAAGATTTTACAGTTTATCGCTGTGCGTTTGCATTCATATACCAAGATACTTTCAAAGCATCGATAACAGAGTATAAAATAGGTCTGTACAAATATACAGAAATTCGGAGTTAGTCTAACCGACATGGGAAGATAGAACTAGAGATTGTTCAAATCTGAATACCGACAACCTGCTCACATTTTGTTTGTTTGTTTGTTTTTAAAGTTAAATATCTGCGAAATGTTTCAATATTTCAGCTTAACAGCTAATTAATTGAATAATTTGAAATTTGAATTTTGTTTAGAATCGTCGTCAACGGGTTCGCAGTAAGCCACTGAAGAAGCGTGGCGAAGTGGTGCGCACCGCACTTGATTTGCCCACGACAGATCCGGGCTCTGATTTGCATTTCTCCACAGACGATGAGGAGCTGCTGCCCACAGGCAATGTGGCATTTGGAGCGGTGGCTCCACTGCGGCACACTTTGCTCCAGAGTGAGCTGCAGCGGCGATATATCGAGGAAATTGGCGATATGGTGGTGCAGAAACCCAAGCCGGCACATATGCCGCCCGAATTGATTGTGACCACGCCCTCGAAGAGTAGCGGTGGCGGCGGTGCTAAAAAGCTGGAAGTTTACAAGCTAACGCCACGGACAGCGCCCGAGCAGCAGAACGGCCTTCAGCTGCATAGCCAGAGCAATGCCACTGGCGCCCGACGTACTTACTCCTGGCATAATCTCAACCAGGACAGCGGACATGCCAGACCCAATTTCTTTATTAACGAGTCCAAGCCGTCCGTGAAGATCCATAAGGCGCCACCGCGACGGTAAGTCATGCCCCCAACAGACTATTAATTAGTTTGACTCATGTAATCCATGGCTACCCGGCAACAGCGTGCCCAGCAACTTTATACCACTTGGCCAGCAGCGACATACCAATGCGGAGGACCTGCATCTGAAATTGTCGCTGAAGAAAAAGATTTGGACGGGTGCCAACGGTGATAACGACGGCAGACCACTCGCGTGGTACAAGGGTCATCAATCCCAGACCCACGCCCATGTGGCAAACGTAATGGCAACTGCAGCAGCGGCAGCAGCACTGCGCAACGCTGGCGGTGCACAAACTCGCAACATGTTTGCCGGCAGCAATAAGGATCCGTTAGCAACAACGGGAGCAGGTGGCGGTGCGACAGTTTCAACCACATTGCCACCTGCCTATTTGGGTGCGCCTCGCAGGACACGCAAATTGGAGCAGGTGGATTTGTTCAAGTAAAGTCGAAATTCTCTGATACAAAACTACTGACAACTCAGTTCAGATGTTAGTTGGATTAGCCCGACTTTAATTCTTTGCTTCTTTTCTCTTTTAGTGCCTGCTCGCAAAAGCTGCTAATGTGGCAGCAGGAGCACAAGAGCAAAATGCCGACACCAAATACACGACACATGGGCGGCAACATCGCCAAGCTGGATGCACAGGAGCCGCCGCAGATTTTGATGCGTGGCTGCAAGCCAAAAAAGAATGTGAAAAGCGTTAACGGTGGCGGCAACGATGTCGTCCACGTCAATATATCTAGTGTGAGCGGCAAGGGTAAGCGCAAGTCGACCATGATCAAGATTGCCGAGACGACACAGCTGGTGACTCGATTCTCCCGGTCGCATGCCAGCGCTGGTGGTGGTGCCACACAAGCCAATGCCAATACCAATACGAATGCCAATGCCAATCATCAGATGACACAGATGCAGCGCTTGATCTACAAGAGCAGCGACCACCATCAGCAGCATCATCATGCCGCCTCCGTCTCTGCCACGGCAAGTGGCATGCAACGCACAACTAGCAAGTTTAAGACTGGTGGCATTGTCGTCACAGCCGTTCAGCAATCAGCGGTTAGTCATGCGGCTCCCATTGGCGCTGCTGGCGTCTCCAGGCGAATGCGACATGCCCACGCCCATACCCACACCCATGGCCACATGGGGCACCAACACACGCACTCTGGCGGAGTGCTTATCAAGGGCAGCTGCAACGGTGCTGCCGACAACATACTGCAATATCGCAATGCGAACGCGCTGCAAGCGAACAAATCAACGGCGGGCTTCTCCCTGGACACGGTCAGCCTGGTGCGCAAGGTGAAGACCAAGTTTAAAAAGCGCAAATCTCGAACGCTGGCAAATGCTGCTGCTGCGAAGGCCAAGTGAATTCACTTCTTGGAGTGTCCTCATATACAGCGTAGAGCTTTAGGATTAGAATTCGCGGACATTCCCCCGACATCCTTGACCGACCGTTTTGCTCCCTGATATCGGAAAATAAGTCAATGTACTTTGGGTTTGGATATACATCTATATATACAATTTTTTTTTTTTTTGCTTTAAACCAAATTTTAGTCAAATATAAATTTGTTATACAGTCGAACGTTGCTATAGTGGACTTCTATCGCAAAATTCAATTGATTTCAAGTACACCACAGGAAGTTGCATATGATTTTCATGTGCTGTGCAACTTCACTGTAGCCAGGTTCGACTGTACTGCGCCAAAATAGCGTTAGCGATTAAAGAGCGCGACTAGCAAAATGTGCTTAGCTAAATTTCCAGCATATGTAGCCATTACGTGTAATGTACAGTAATAATATGTTTGAGTGTATTGAATGATATATTTATATTTTACCGCAATCATTTGGCCCACATTTTTTCTATACAAATTCGCAATAAAAAATTCATTTGTTTTGAGCTAGTTATTGGCTTACCGGGACCCGGGACTTAACGGCGCAATGTATGTATTTATGGAATATCAAATAAATTATGCATTGCCCCCACAAAAATCAATGACACAATAAGTGGCACAGTCACAAATGCTACAATTATATGTATTTATGACAACCCGTCAGGAAACTGAACTTCAAACCACGGGACACAGAACACACTCATGAGTTGGATCGTTAGCGGGAACGAGTACGGAAACGGCAATGGGTACAAAATTTAGTTTAAGGAGCTATGGGTTTAGGCGTTTTACATACCCCTTTTCGTTGCTGTTGTGCTTTACACTCGATTATGAATGAAATGTCACTTAAACATATATGTTTCAATCTAGGTGAATATTATTATTGCGAAAGTAAACAAAACGTTGTCTAAATGTGACCTCTAAAGATGGCAGTGTGAGGAAATTAGTCGATATAATGGCAATGCTTCTAACGTATCGATATATTTCGATAGTCGCAAGCAGTGGGAAATTCAATTTATATGCTTTTAATTGGGCAAAGACTCGACCTTAAGACAGTCAATGAAACGAATGACATATTAATTAAGTAGTTGCCCTAAAGGGATATTTTTCCAAATTTATCAATTTCACCATTAACCTGCAATTGCAATGAAACGTTGTAGCCTTCGATTAATAAGACCAGGCGCTGACGATGATTTGACAGTGCGGCCATACTTTTTCAAAATGTGCGCCAAATTTAAAAGTCAACTGGCGAGCCAAAAAATTAAATAAAAAATGCAAATATATTAATCAGTAGAGATAGATAACGTATACTAGGCTCAATATAAGTGTATCTCCTGTTATACAGAAATGATTAATAAATATATTTAAACTTTAATAATGAAAAAAATCCGTGACTTGCATGTGGATAACGTGAATATGTTGTGCAGTATTTTTTTAATAAATATTTGTTTTTTTTTTTTCAAGTTTACTTTATTTTACCACACTTATATATAATATATATATAGATATATGTATATATGCAACAATATAGTGGCCAATGTAGTTCCACTGAGGTGCGATTATTGCTATTTGAATACTTTATTAATGTGTAGAAGCCCTTGAAAATGTCATTGTTTCCTACTTGGTTTTTTGTTTATAATTTGTTTATTTAAATATATGCGTATAATAGCTGAAGTCATGTGTAAGCCGCATGCATTTGGAATGTACACCATTCGCATTGTTTTTATATTATACTAAAACCGTTGCTTATGCTAAACGAAAATAAAATGCGTATTTATATTATAATAATTAAGATTGTATACTTGATATTGGGTAAATATATGTATTTGCTCCTCTCCGATTTATAGCACAATGGGAGGCTTGCATTCATTTAAATAATATTAGGCGCTCCACATACATTGACAACCCATTATATATATATATATATATATATATTATATATATATGCATTTTAAATATATAGATATATATATTTACATGTACGTAGATGTAAATACATACATATGCATACCGCTTAGAGTATTCGCGGATTTTGATTTGATTTAAACATTAACTGCATTCTGAAGTGCAGTTTTGTCATCTACAATAATGTTGGCAGCGGCTGTGGTCGTATTGGAGCTGAGCAACTGCTTAGTCGATGAACTGGATGAGTAGCTGTCACTGGAGCTGCGCGTGGACGCTGAATTGCCGCTAACGGGGCTATCCAGCATATCTGTGAAACCATAGAGATTCATAACTATTTACTCTATTTAATGGAGATGTGTGTGTGTGTGTGTGTGGCTTACCCGGCAGTGAGCTGACATTGTTGCCCTTTAGTTCGACAACGCCGCTGCAAACAGGCCCTGCTGCACTTGGCCCAACAATATTGCCCACTGATGTGGATTTCTTTTGCAGATTCTGATTCTTTTTCACGTTTGTGCTGTAACTCACACCAGCAGCGCTGAGCATGCTCATCTCGCTGTTAGCATGACTAGCGACTCCGCAAGTGCCGCACAAGGGATCGCCGCTTTTTGCCCGCTCGGCGGGACACAATGGACTAAGTATGGTGTTTTGCGTGTCTTCCGGTGTATAGTAGTCCGAGTCTTCGGCACTTAAGTTGGCCGCCAATAAGCCGGGTTCGTTGGCCGGCGAACCGGCTTCCGATAGCTCCGACCGATGTGAAGATCGCTTTAGTGAGCTACTCTTTCTGGAGCCTTTGTCTTCCTGTTGGTTAACATCACCGCTGCCAATGCTGCCGCTGACTGCGGCATCGATGTCATCTCTGTCGGTTACCATAGTGTCCTCGTCACCGCTGCCGCTGAGGCACTCCACAACTTGCTTAAGTGACTTTGTGGATGTATGCTTGACACGGCTAGCCGGCGATAGCAGCGGTGACAATTTCTCATTCTCGCTATCCTCATCGTCGTCGTGATTGCCAGTGCTACGTTTCTGGTACTTGAGCCCATTGTGGCGCTCATTAACAATGTGCATCTCCTGCTTCTCTGGCGAACAGCTGAGCGTTGGCGTTGGCGTTGACGGTGATTTGGGTGAGGTGCAGGTGCTTGGGGACTTCTTGGGATCATTTTCAATTTCAACAACGGACTGTGTGGAATCAGCCCCAGTTTGATTAGTCGAAGTGCCCACCTCATTGGTGGTGGTGCAGGTCGATGCGTTTTTCTTGATCTTGGGCCGGCGTTGGCTACTCGATTTGATTGGTGACGTTGTCTTAATGTCCTCAGTGGTCATCGTTGAAGCAGCTACCGTAGCGCTCTCCGGCACATCATTCTCACTGGACCTAAGGAATACAAATTTCACATTTGACTTAGACAAATAAGTAACAATTCTTCAATTTGTAATTGATTAGTAGCAGCTACTTCGGCAATCTGACGGCATGGAGAACACAAGTTCTATCCTGGTTGAATATCCCAGAAAGGGCTATAAATCATAAGCGAAAGGCTTCCAAGCTGGTATGGAAATGGGTCCATGATTAAATAATCTATATTTTTTTGTTAGCCAATTTGCTACATGCTTAGCTGATGAAAGAAAATGATGATTTCAGTAAATAAGTTAATCAATTATATAGTAGACAGGATCAAAGATATCCTGCACGCTGGCTAATCAATTCTTCGATTCTTATTCGATCCAATGAATCTTTCCTTCAATTGTTAAAAAATAAAATGATTTGGATGGGTGAATATGAATCTTTGGTAATCCTCAGATGGCTGCGCATTTTTGAGGCTTATTCAAATCATACCTGGCACGAGCCACATACTGTGGCGGTCCGTTGAGTGCCTCGATGAGCGAGACGGGTATATAGCCGGGTGGGACATCGAGGGGGGTGTGCTCGCCAGCTGCCGAGGTTGGCGTATTCTGGTGCAACACGTGGGTGCTGATGCCCTTCTGAACGGCACGGATTTGCAAGAGGGCACGGAACGGAGCACGGCAGATGGGGCAGTTGTTGGCCTGGTAGCGCAGAGAGTCGGCACACGAGTTGCATAGACAGAGATGGCGGCATGGCAGTATGAGTGTGTCCCTTGTCTCGCTCATGCAGATGACACACTCACTGCCATGATCGTCGATATCCTCGTCCAGCGAGGTCTTGTTCACCGCCTTGTTCTCAATGCCATAGATTTCCTGGAGCAGATAGCATAGGCCATCGACATAAATCTTCTGCTTGAGCGCACGCAGCACACAGCTGTTTGTCTCCGGATGGTGATCGATAACGCAAATGGTTGTATGCGACTGGCGACACTCATCGTTGCCCTCATCGACAACACAGTGAATGGCGACCGGGAATTGCTCGCGGCCGGAACTGTAGAGGAGATCATCCTCGGGTATCATCATCGGATTGAATACGTGGCTGGGCTGCGAGAAGAACTGATTGATGCCCTTCTCGTAGTGGTACGTATCCGACGTGATCGAGTAGCCTTCGCGTGGCGTCATCGTCACACCGCTGGGACTCACATCCTCCGCACAAAAATAGTAAATGGTTATCGAACACTTGGCATCCGAATCGAAGATGAATTCAACATTGTAACAATAATTTGGCAGCGCCGACTCCGAATCATCATCGAGGCTGACCATATTGCAGACCATATTGCCATCGACCTGCTCCATGGATGCACTGCTGATTTGCTTGGCCTTTTTCTTGCGTTTTTCCTTTAACAATTCAACATCTGCGTAGGCTGCCATTTTTTCAAATGGAATGCGGACAAAGCGCACGGATTCCTTGCGTATGTTGACCAGACTTTTGAGCGTTTTGGTTGGCTCGTTCGCCTGCGGCGGTGGGTAGGGAAAGGCCGTCGGTCGCGTGCCCAGAAAATTGAGATCAACATTTTCGCCAAACAAATAGGATTCGGGCTGGGGCGTGTCAAAGCGCTCACCGCCCATTATAAAATGGGTGCCAAAGAAGCTGCCCATGCGAGGTGGATATTTGTAGGCATTGTTGATGATGTGGTCGGCTTCCTCAACGTCTGCGTTTTGTCTGCTTACAAAGTTACCCATTTATGCACCGTTGGTTGCTGCTGGCTTTTCTTTGCTTTCACCTTGCACTGGCTCCTGTTTTGTTCTATTCTTTTTCTTGCTATTACAACATTCACATATATGTATTTACATTTACATAGGCAGCGACATCGATAACAAATTGCGAAAGCGATAGCGATAACGATTACTAATACTGATGCTACTGTTTGTAAGTAAATGCAACCAGTATTTCGGTTTGGTATTTTTTTATATGTTTTATATTTTGGTTGATTACTATTCCGCATAATTTGAAGTTGGGCATTAATAATTGATTGTTATTTTATTGAGAAACAAAATCAATTTAAAGTTTCTCATTAAGTTGACTGTGATGTATATGTCTAGTATTTCTGATGAATTTTGCAGATTAAACTCAAAATAGATTATGGTCACACCTTACAGCCGTTGTGCTGATTTCAAAAATCACTTTTTTGGGTATACTGAATTTATATTAATCGTGGAAAGGATGACACGAATCACTTGATCTAAATATTTCAATCAAGTTATTTGTTTTTCTATATTTTATTTATAATTGATAAAGACTAAGACAGACAATTTAAGAGCTATAGCCATGAAACTTGAAGGGTAGATTACTATGAACACTCTTTGCAATTTTTTCAGCCACGCCCACCACCACCCCCAAAATTCGAAGACTTAATATCTACAGTTACCAAACTTAGAAGCTACATAACTAGGATAAAAAACAAATATTTAATCCGAATCATCTGAAAAAAAACAAATGTATTATGAAAATAATATGAGCAACATCCTGGAAGTTAGACTTCTTTTTCAACATTTTAGAAAAAATATACACTGAAAAGAAATATGCTGGTTTTTAGAAATATGCCAAAAAGTTATCGAATTTCTGCCACTATTCAGGGCAATTTATTTTTTATATGTGTGCATATTTCGTTTCATTTTTTACACAAAATTCAAGTTCAATTCAATGACATTTGAGTAAGGCAATAATGCAACCTAAGATTTGATTGAAACTGCAAATATTCCGCGCCTTTGCACATTCACGCATACATACATCCAAGCATTCGAACATTCATATACATATGTATTCACTTTGCACACATACATACATATTCTTAAATCAAACCGCTGCTCACTCAAATTTTATACGTGGTTTCGTACGTGGCTTTTCACGGGCTCAATTTTCAATTGTCGTCAATCGTGTGGGGGCTTCCGAATAAAATTCTGTTTAGTCTGCAATAAATTTTCATTTGCGAAGCTTTCTTGATTCATTTTTCATTTTCTTTTTTGATGAACTTAACGAAAATGTCAAGTTTACTTCACTAGGCTATTGGCAAATATTTGTGGAAACCATTCTCATTCTTTATTTTTACAGTTTGCAAAGTCGTCCATTATTTACCCAGTTTCATTAATATAAATTTGAAGTTAATCTATGATACAAATATGGTTACTACCCGTTGTCCTGGACTAGAATATATGAGAACGACTTGCGAATGATTATATACATACATGTACATACGTATGTATTATGTTATGTATGTAAAAGTGTTCTGTCGATCAGCTAGCAAAAGCTTAAAATTGTGCTCAGAACCCAGATGCAACCCACCTCCCGCTACTTGAATGAATATTATCAACCCCATTGTAACTAGCTTACGATACGGCTCCTCTCCCTCTCACTCTCTCTCTCTCTCACTATATATATATATATATATATATATGTATCTCTCTGTGAGAGTGTGTCTTTCTTACGCACCTTTTTTTCTCGCCATTTGCCTCTCTCACTTTGGCAGTTCGATTTGAAGGGCAGGCGAAAGCTCGCTGAGGAAAAGAGCAATAAGTAACTGGGAAAAGCTGCTCAGAAGCAAGTGCCAACACTGTGCAGCAAAATCGAGTTAACTTAAAAAAGATGTTCAAACAGAAGTATGCAAAATTTAGCATACTTATAAGCATAAAATGCAGACACAAATAAACTGAAAATTTTTAAGATATATATTTTATTTCTAATGATTCGATTTTTAATGTTCCTGTTTGAACTTTTGCTGCACAGTGTTGTCATTTACTTCTGAGCAGCTTTTCCCCAGATACTTATTACTTACTTATTTATATATACATATATATGTATATAAATATATTAAATGAAATATGTAAGAGGTATGCAACGGTAATGGTATCTGGAATATGGAGTATTTCATTTATGCAAAACTTTTTCGATAATATCGGATTTGCTTTGAGTCAAACTAATGGGTCTTATTTATCTAATGGTTATTGCATTATTGATTACGCTCGAAGTGCAAAAACTGGATATACAATTAAGGCAGATGACTTTTGAAATTGATGTGCATTCATAAATGTGATGCAACTTCATCGTTTGAGCACGTAATGTGCGCAGTTATATTACAGTGTAGGCGTTAATTTTGTCGTCGAGTGTAAACATCGTTTATTCGTAGTACAACGTGACACACGGCGACACAACAGTGTGGGAGCAGAGGCAGAAGAGGCAGCTGAGGCAGCGACGCCTAATGTATAAATACGGAGAGCCAGACGCGTCCGCTTTCATTCTCTTGTAGTGTTTAAAGTGACATGAAAGTGACGACATTGGTGCACTGCAACAAGTCATGTATCAGCATGTCCAACCAAGCAACACAAATCATATTTATGCCGATGGTGAGTGTGGGTGGAACTCTTATACTGCAAGTACTGCTACTTCTACAACTCCAGCAACTCCTACTACTACTCCAACTACTACTACTACTGATATGATGTCACTGCAGTGAAGTTCGGCTTTGGCTCTCAATTATCTTTTGTTTTTTGGTTTTTTTTTTTTGCTTTCTTGCAAATTAGTGTGCATTTTTTTTTTAGTCGCGTGCTAAGTGCAGTTACAGTTACAGTTACAGTTACAGTTTACCGTGCAGTTGCAATAGAGTGTAGAAAAAATGAGTACAAAAATAAATGAAGTCAAACAGTGCGTATGCGTGATGTTGGTTTGAGTTGATCCATTGTTAAGCTGATGTCTGGGCAAAGGTGTGCAAAATAAAATAAATCAAATTCAAATGAAAATGAAAATGAAAATACAAGTAAATAAATAAGTAAAGGAAAACCTTAACTGGGCTGAGATAATCACAAAACGCCCGAGTCAAAGTGCTAATCGAGCGCATGCGCGAAATACGCCACACAAAATACCGGGTAAATATTTGGCGGACGAATATTCGTGCACAGACAGTGTGACAAATCTATGTGTGTGTGTGTGTGTGTGTGTGTGAGTATATGTGGGTATGTACTACATAAAATAATGCACATGTATATAAGCCTTATGGTTGGGTGTGTGTGCGTGTGTGCGTGTGTGCCTGTGGAACAGCTGTTTGGCTAAGCCTAATGCAATTGCAAGCGACACGCGATGCGTGCAACAGTGGCAACAATAGGCACACAACGAGGTCACTGTTTCCGTGCCCTTGTCACACCACACCCAATACCACCCACCACCCACAGACACACACCCCCACACCCACACACACACATACATACAGAGAAATTGCTATAAGTACCAGCATCAAAATCAACAACATGAATTTAAAATTGCACATAAGCAAATGTGTATGTACGTATGTATTTCTGTGTGTATGTATGTATGTATATTATGTACAGATGTGCACATTTATATATGTACTATAAACATGTATGTGTATGTAAGTATGTGTGCCTATGTAATGGTCATTGTAATGCATTGTGCTTATACATTGCTTTAGCTTTTACGCCGGAATGTCTGTACATATGCACAAACATACATGCATGCATACATACATACATACACAGATGTATGAACATTTAGCCGTGATTTCAGAGCCAACCACTTGCTGTGCAACGTGTTACGCAACAGTTCAAAGCAACATTGTTGGCGGCATCAGTCTCAGTGTTTGGCTTCAACTGTACCCCAAAAAGGCAACGAAGGAATTCGTTGACTGCGCAGCAAATATCAAATTGTTGGCGCTGCGACTGATTGAATGACTGACTGACTGACTGACTGACTGACTGACTGATTGATTGCAGATCATTGTTAAATCCAAGCAGCTAAATACGTGTCTTATATCAATGAATCTTTGCCACATTCATTGGTTTCCATTTTGAAGTCTGCGAAACAAAATATATGAACAGTGTTTTAATGGCCACACGATCGGAAAATGTTCGAAAAACTGTTCAAATTCATTTCTTCAATATTCGATCGATTTGAAAATGCGCCGCCTCGTTTGGCAAAGGGTTGCTCAAAGCAGTCTCTCCAACAGAGACATTTTTCAAAATGTGTGCAATTTTTCGATAAACTTGAAAACGGTATTCATTCAATATTGATTAGCTTTACTTTCTGAGTTGTGACTGTTTTCATATTATAACTACAACATTTTTTTTTTGTTTCAATTTATTTATATATTAATTTTTGACAGCAACGTAGAGATAAAATAACTTGACTTATCTCTGTTAGAGATATGTGTTTGATGAACTGCTTTAACAGTTCAACTCAAAAATGATAAACCTCAAGTTGTACATATATACATATATGTATGTATGTATGTCATTTGTTATTGCATTTCGTGCTTGTTTTGGAAAACTTTTGCAATTAGTTGCTTGCGGCTTGTGGCTTGCGGTCTGTTTACTGTCGCCTAGTTTTTAATCACTGGCATCGTATTACCACCGAGAGTAAGCCAATATGCGCATTATGTAAGCCACAACTATTTGCCGGGCGTTGTTTTCAACTGAGCCAGCCAACTGAATGAAAATCGGCATGTGCCACTGCAGCCGACAACAAGTCAAGGTCAATGTCAGAAGACCATCAAGAAGAATGGAATCAAATGGATAGCTCAGAGTAATAGGCAATCCTCGCATAAGACAAAAGCAAATTTATGCTAATGGTCTTTGTTGGAATCGATAAATATCGATAGTCAACTGCAACAGACAGCCAGAAATGCCAGAAGCTTACCCTTGATCCGAAAAGAACCAATTTTTTTTTTTTGTTGGTATCTTAAATTCGGAACTGAACCCTGGTTCAAAATGTCAACATCTAAATCGGTGTAGCACTTTAGCAATTTGGTATTAGTTTGTCAAGCAAATAATAATAGGTAATTTATGTAAGCTTCGACACTTGAACACTCCTCGAATAAGTTTGATTTATGAGCATATTTATCGTAAGCTTGTATCTTAAATGACTTGCAATAATTGAAAACAACAAGCGAGAGAAAAAACAACAATTCAGTTAATTGTTTTTCCAAATAAAAGTTTCCTCTTTAATGAATTGTTTGCATGTTCATCAAAGGCAGGCTGAAGCTTGAAGTATGCCTGTTTTGAGTCCACTCTGCTTATCAATGGAGCACTCAAGCAGCCGAGGGACCTTGGAGCGACCCTTTCTTTGTGGTTGTCTAGAGTAAATGGTTAAATGGTAGCAGGCGGGAGGGGAGAGGAGGAGAGGAGAGGAAAGCAGGACAGCAGCCGGCAAGCATCATTTGGGTATGGGGCATCCTTTTGGGCTGGCATCTCTTTGCTCTGCTCTGCTCTGCTCCTGCTCTGCTCTGCTCGACTGAGAGCAGCTCGGCTACACTTTGGGGGTGGCTGCTGCTTCCAGTCGTCTGCGGCAATGTGGCAGTGAAAGTGCGCAGCACTAAAGCAGCCTGCGACGTGCTATTAGCCATGCTAACAACAACTCGACTCAGTCTCAGTTTCAGTCAGGATGTCATGGCAAGGACATCCAATTAGGCGCATGCGTCAAGCGAAAGCTTTTCAGCGTTTTAGCTGCCCATGCTGTCACTCTGTATGTGTGTGTGTGTGTGTGTGTGCGTGGGTGTGCGCGTGTGTGTAATATATTTTTATTTACTATGTATGTGTGTGTGTGTGTGTGTGTGTGTGTATATATAGCTGTAGCCGGTTTTAGTGCCTTTTTGTGTGTGCAGAGAACAGGTGGCCAGGAGTCCTTACCCTGATTGAAAGTGTCTTTATATATATAGAGACATGTACATACATATGTATATAAATATATGTATATACATAGGCTTTTGGGTGTGTGTGTGTGTGTGTGCGCCACGTGTAGCAACTGTAGCCAGAAAAGGAGTCCTTAAACAACTTTGCTCGCAATGAATGAAAAGTCACAAAAAAAAAAAGAATCACAACTAAAACATTGTTTTATTTATTATATAATATAAAAACATAATAAATATATAAGTAAAATCTTTATTTTAAATTTAAATTGCTTAAGGGATTTTACAAACTTTACTCTTAAATATTTAAAGTGCCATTTTTCAATGGGTTACTTTTATTTCTACACTAACTTTTTGGTCTGATCAAAAAAAAAAGATTTTCTTTTTTTTAAATTTATATTTAATTTTAAACTGCATTATTGGTAAAATAAATTTGTTTACTGTTTGGTTTTATATATATATATATATATGTATATATTTATATATACATGTTGTTCATGTGCTCAAGGCGGTCAGCAGTGCGATAGGAGCACAAATCGTAGAGTGTTCGCCTTGTTTGACCTAAGCCAAAAAATGTGCATGCTGCGGCAACATGTCCCTCGAACCAGGGCACAAAGTCGAGGCTGTTGCGACGAGCCCCTTAAATTTATGCCCCCAGCAAGCTCGTCGCTTTTACACACACACACACACACACACGCATACATTGCTTATTTAAGTATCTGCTTTGTTGAATTGAGTTTAACATCCAGATGGCTCAACCCCAATTCTGTTAACCCTCCCCACACCACTCCCTCTCCAACTCTATCTCTCTCAGTCTCCCGTTGTCTTCTCTTTTCGCTTGATTCGTGTTCGACTTGTGTATTCTATTTTTAGCTGAGTAGCGCACAGCAACAACAACAAAAACAACAGCGAAGAAACAATTTCACAAAAATAATAGCGTGCGTCCCAAAATACAAAATACAAAATACAAAATATCAAATACAAATTTGTTTTCTTCATTCGCGTTGGGCAAACGATAACTTTTCTTAGCTGTTTTTGGACAACAAAAAAAAATCGACCAGTTCCTGAGGTTAACAGGTTATGTGTTGCTTTTCAAATGTAAATTTCTTAATCAATTAAGCGACGAAATTGGCTTTTCTACTGTTTTCTTTTCTTTTTTCTGTATTTTGCAGTCGCATAGCTAGAATTTTCAATTTACGAGTGTCTTTGGATCTCGGCAGCTGGGATGTGAATTGCCCAGCAAATGAATTTATCGCTTTGTAATTATTATGGCTGATCATTAGCGTCATCATCATCATCGGCATCAGCATCATCGTCATCATCATCAATTAGTGGGAGGGGGGGGGGGGGGGGCTGTGGGGCCATCGGCGAGCTTGCTATGAAGTTAGTGCGTCACGAGCCAAATAAAAATCAATTGAGTCAAATTGAAAGGCGCACCGACGCGTCGGCATAAACATTAAAAAAAAAATATATATATAAAACAAAAAAAAAGAAAATATATATATAATGACGACCAGACCGATAGCGATGGCGATATTGATATGTCAAACAGACAATATGCAAGATTTGCAGAAATACTGGGCACAGAATGCAAAAGAAGACGAAAAGTGCCCAAAGCTGACAATTAAAAAAGATACGGTAAACAATATGAGCTTTTAATCGGGCAAATAGATAACTGTGTGCATTTGTATGCGTGTGTATACGCCAATGGAACCTAAGCTTATCCCGTCTATCGCCAGCACCACAAATACCAATGTGCACATATTTGAGGCTGGGAATGTATTACAGATGCACACACACACACACACACACCCACACAGATGTAAAATTTCGAGTCTTTGTTAAGACTATATATAACTGTAAGTGTATGTACTGTTACTTATTGATGACTGTTAAAATTAAATGGGGAGAAAAAAAAACCTGACCTTTAAAAGTTATTCGATGTGTTCGCTGTAGAAACTATGCACCTGGTATTCGACGCACATGCTGTTCCTTACTGATTTACTGATTTATGGGCATGTGAAAAAGAAATCCGGCTTACAAATTGCATATTAATATTTAATATACACAGATGTGTAGATATTAATTGAGTATTGATATTTATCGATTTTCCTCGAACTGTGGGAATATGCCAGTTATCTGAACATGGCGAATTTGGAAATTTTAATCTCAAAGGTCGAAGCAAAATCAAATCGGGTTCAACTAGAAGAGATCTAATCAAAATAAAAGCAGAATGACAAAAGAAGAAAAGCAAAGGCAATAAAAATTCAAATAAAAATAAAAATAAAAATAAACACGTAACTGTAGTTTATTGCCAGTAAGCAATTTGCATTTTCAATACAACAGCCTCACCAACAAGACCTCCCCCTCCTCCCCCCTCCCCCGACCATCCTGGTGAGTAAACTTGACATTGACTTTGCATTTGCTGCACTAGCGGTACATACACACATACACACATATGTACGTACATATGTATGCATGTACAGTTGCGGTCAAAATAATTGAAGTGCTGCTCATATGGGAATATGGCTATTTCTTTTTGTTGCACTGCTAAAAATCTTCGATATGAACACAACAAATGATTGGTTTCACAACCAGCAATGATTACAAATACTATTATTTTTCCAAATATGAAGCGCAGTTTCAGGGAAAGCTGGGAAAGCTGAGAATGCATCACTATTATTCCAATTTAAAGTCATTAATTTTGTTGTTGTTAGCAATCTTATAGCATTATCAACTTTTAATGTTTACTTATGTATTCAGTATTTATTGCTTGTGTTCAAATACAATTTTCGTAATATTTTAAATATATTTTTTTAACTGCTATATGTAATTTTTTTTATTTCCAAAATATAGTATTATTTTGAACACTGCTGAGTGCAAGTATGTTACAATTTCGGGCTCTTTCAGATGTTCCGCTCGTTAATTGCGAGAGGCAAATGCAAAATAAATGGAAAACGATACATTTCAATTAAGGAACAAATTATTTCGACAGTATCTAATATCTGAGAGCGGAGTCAAGGGCATAGATACCGACCGAGTGACAAACCAAAAATTTCACTTGTGGTCAAATATAGAAGTTTGTATGTGGGATAGGATTTATGTATGTGATAATACAATTTTCCCTGTATTCGATCTAATCTAAATAAAAAGTTTCCTTTGCGACATCAATTTAAATGTGCTTAAGCAAAACTTTTCCGTTTTCATTTTTACATACATAAATGAGTGATGCCAATTTGGCTTTATATTAAAAGGCTATAAGATTGGGGATTTTGGCTAGATTCGATTGATCAAATTCCCGGTTACTTATACAATATAAATTTTAATCATTCAAACCTACATCTTAATGCGGAATGCGACAGCAAAAAAACAATTGGAAAAAGTGTGGCACAAAACTTTTTTTAGTCAATATTAAAAGCGTTTGAAATTGTTTTTTATGTTTTTTTTTTTTTTTTTTTGTTTAATTTGTTTTCAAAGAAATCGCAACTAACAGCTATTTTTGCGTATTGAATTTTGTCAACACTGATGTACAAACAGGCACACTTATACATACATCATGACTGACACATTTGCAAATAAATTAAATTGACACGCTTGTGCATGCAAGCATTATGTACACTTACATACACAAATGTATATGCATATGTACGTGTTTTTCTCTTTTTTTAAATACATACTTTGTGCCATAGATAAAGGTAATTTTCACCCTCTCTGCGCTCTCGACTTGGAGTTTAATGGGCCACCAACACATTGTAAATCTAAAATATTTAGAAACAATAACAACAACAAAAAATAAAAATAAGCATTTATTTTAATTTGGACACATGCCAATAATTGTGCCCCGCGTCCGCTGACCAGTGCTAACCCATCTCACAATGCCTTTCATATTTGAAATTTTCATTTGCATTACCAAAAAAAAAAAAAAAAAATTAAAAAACCGAAAAAAGAAGAAGATGGAAGCAACGGTCAGCGCGTGATTATTAGTCATTTGATGAAGACGCCGTTCCGTTCGTATTTGTCGTGTCGCTGTCACTGTCACTGCCGACGTCGCGACGTTGACGCTAACGGTCGCAGTCAACGCCAAGTGCGACTCTTTGCGTCACAGCATGGGAAAGTGGAGGGAGACAGAGAGAGAGAGAGAGAAAGAGAGAGAGAGAGAAAGAGTGAGAGAGTGGAGCTCAATTACGCATAGATATTAGGTTAGTTAATGCGAACACCAAAACACCAAAATAATATCAGCCAATCAGCTGTACAATCTCCAGTAAAAACAGTTATGTATCTGCATGGCTCCAGCAGTTTACTTGCCAAAAGTGAATAAAGGGTATATGTATATTGTCAGGAAACTCCAAGCATAAATTACTGTTAAAAAGGATATGTGTACACACATATATATATATGTATAATTATATATTTCAGTTTAAGAATCACGCAATCACTTCACCTTTTTTTTGTAGGCTGAGTATTGAGCATTGCGTCTTCAGAAAATTACTTATTTCGCAAGTTCATTTGCTTAAATAATTAACGAAAGAATATAATAAAAAAAACAACCGATCGTGCGACCGACTAACCAGCGTCACACATACATACATTCATATCTCTACGCATATACATGCAAATACATATATGTATGTATACATACATATATACCTCTCGCACTGTATATTTGTCTTTATGTCTACGTGCGAATCACATCGTCTGCCACTGTGCCGCTCGCTGATGAAGTTCCGCTGATTATAAATAGGATCAGGTAACCTGACAATGTCGCTGGAAAAAAACGCAGTCAATTGTAATGTCGTATTCACGAGTATGTCGTATCGACGAAAGCAATTTGAAACGCTTTTCACGTCGAAAAAAAAGTTTATTTTTGTTTCGAGAATTTAAAAAAAAAAAAATACTGACTTGCAGGTGCTTACGTGCTAAACAAAAAACATTTCATTTAAAAATATATTTAAAAAAAATATTGGTTTTCTTCTCTTCATTCTTGACGGTTTTTGTTTCAGTGCTTATTCGGGAAATTCAAAAAAAATATTTTTAAAAAAATGGTTTTTCTTCTCCCCAGTTTGGTTTATTTTTTTTCTTTCGTTTCAATCCCGCATTTTATTTGTTTACTGTGTATCTCATCGAGATTGTCTCCATCAATTAAGCAGTTTTAAATAATTCTTTTATTTTTTTAATTTTGACACTATATAGCTAATACGTAGGAAAAGTATTTGTGTTTTTCATGCGTCAAAAGAGTGTTCCACAAATTCCATTGTTCGGCAGCCGCGTGACTTTTATGACAGAATCATTGACAATTAATATCGACAGAGAAATTGGATGAGAGTACGTGACTAAGAGCTACCCTGTACCCTGCATTGAGGTCAGCGGCTATGCTGATTCTGCTTTAATCTGGTCAGTTTGAAATGTACCAAAAATATACATATTAAATTTCGATATTGTCAGGATTGGGCGGGAGTTTAAAGATCGGATTGAAAGTAATTATAAATGGATATTGATTTCAAATTCTTCCATTTTGATATGGAATCCGTTAAATGAAAAAAATAGAATTTTTATAAATTAGTTTTATCATCTGTAGATATTTGATCGGTCGTTGAGTACATTTGCAGAATTGTGTTGTTTGCCACGTTTACATTCCGCTTGTGTACAGGGTATATAATAATATTTACAATAATACACAAAAATTCGTTTTCTTATGCTTATATTCGAATTAGTTGCTGCGCATATATTATGTATGTATATATATATATATATATATATATATATGTTTGTAAGCGTTTGTTATTTATTTTGTATATATATATGTATGTATTTATCTGTGAAGGAGTATAGATATGCTCGAGTCTGTAGCTGCACACAGGAGTGAGACAGATTTAGTCATTTTCTGTTCTGCTTTTGAACAAAATAAAGTCCAAAGCTACAAGTGGGTCATCATGAATAGAAGAACATTGATCTGTAAAGCACATCTCCCAAAAGAACATGCCACATTGTTGGCAACCAGCAAGCAAAGTGCAAAGTTCAAGATACTATGTCGAGTACTCAGATTCTGTGACGTAGCATCGATAATCGATGGACTAAGTAACGGCAACACATGACCATTAACTGAGGGAATGTCTCTATTAATAAGCTGACGATTGAGATACACATAAGATGAAAATCATTTGCGGTACTTGCTGCCCCATTCATTGGAGAGAGAGAGAGAGAGAGAGGGACAGAGAGCGACAGAGAGAGAGAGAGATAGTGGAAGATAGAGAGAGAGAGTGGGAAATTTGTTAATTGGAAAACCCAGAGTTTCGGGTCCATGCTTCACATGCCACTGCCTGATGCCTGCTGCTGCAGTTTTGATTGAGCGCCGAACAAGGCGAGCCGACTACAGAAACTCTATAATCACAGACAGACGGAACGAACAACAACAAAACGGACACAAGACGAAAAGGCCACCGACTAAAAAATTCATTTAATTCCGATGGTGGTCAACATATTTACACAGATACACAAACATATGTACATATTGCCAAAAAAAAAAAAAAAAAAAAAAAAACTGTTATAAATAGAGGCGGGATACAGCATAGACAGAGAATGAAATAAATATATTGTGAGAAATATGTTCACCTTCGCTTCACAAAATTTCACTAAATTTGTGTCTGCATAATATTCTTCTACAGCAGCGGCAACCAAGCAGCAGCGCTATAAAAATCTATAGCAAGTTGCAAAGGCGAACGACAAAGTCACGAAAAGCCGAAAATCTCAAAACATATTCTGATTTTAGCCGAAAAATGAAATAAATTAACGAACGAGGACTCGGAATTCACGACTCGTAAATTTAGCAAGACGAAAACGACATACACACATACATACATATACCAAATTGTAGCCGGCATTCGTATCACGTACAGCGACAGCTCGGCGAGCCCGACCGACAGAGAGAGACGGTGTGAGAGAGATAAAGAGAGAGCCTAGATCTCTGCACAGCAGCATCTTGCCGTTCGGCATTCGGACTTTTTGCCTTCGGCTCGCATCGTTAGCTTATCAACGTTATTTGATGGGGCGCCACCAAGCTGTTCCAACAGTTGCCATCGATTAATCGCCCATTCAACACGCGCTTTTGCCGCCTCAGCAGCATTCAACTTCTGATACAAATTCGCTTTTCGTTCCGTTATATTCGTTCTTCGCTGGGAGCTGAAATTCGCGGCGAAATAATTTTGGCTATTTTTTATCCGTCCATGCCATGCGCGATAAAATATCACAACTATTTTGCTTGCAAAAAAACGCATGCAAAAATAATACAGCAGATAATAGAGGTGGGTGAACGTATACCTCTCTCCTTCTCTGTGTGGGTGTCTGTGTCGGTGTCAGTGTGTGTGTGTGTGTGTGTGTGTGCGTGTGGGTGCGTGTGTGTGTGTGTGTGTATATATGTTAGTGGGTGCCGCTATTGATGATGATACCGCCCAGTGCGTAAGGCATTCGTTAGCCAAGGCTAAAAAACTAAATTGTGCCTAATACATGTCTACGTACGTACGTATGTATGTATGTATGTATGTACGTATGTATGTGTGTATATCGAAAATAGCCACACTGTGCCGAAATGTTGTTTATCTATTTGAAAAAGACTCTAATTTAGCTAGTCGCCGATGATATCCCTATCTCGTAAACAGTGTTGGTTTTGTTTTTTTTTGGTAATTTTTGTTGTAACGAGAATTTTTTTTGATCTGTTTTTGTTTGCACTAATCTGTGATTGCATTTTGTTCTGTGATTTGCCATGTGCGACTCTTAAATGATACCGTGTAGGACATAATGTGCCAACAAAAGCAACGAGCAATGGGGCAATGTGTGCCAATGGGTCTATTGGGACAGAAGGGCCCGAAGCGACAGAGACCGACTCATCAGGGACCGGGCGGATGCGGAAGCCGCTGGAGAGGAATGGCTCAACGCAGAACGACACTGTTCACCTCGAGAGAAGGTAAGAATCAGTGTTCTATATACATTTAACACAAACCAAAAGGACCGTATAAAAGATCTTTGATTATTTCCTTATCGGAAACACTTGTCATATAACCGAATAGCTCTAATCGATTTATAAACATTGCATTTAATAGACTTTTACCCGATTACCCTTTCTTTATCAAACTTTGAAATATTTTGTTTCTCTTTTTTGTGTTTTTTGTTTTTTAGGCTGGGCCTCTTCAGTGGGGTGGCTTTAATTGTCGGAACTATGATAGGTAAGTACAACTTTTTATAGGTATATCGAATTAATATATCAACGGCTAGGCACTGAATACTCGTTGCTAAGTACTAACAATTTTACAGGGTATGTTGCGTGTGTGCATATGCGAAAACGCAAAGAGCAAATGTGACACACAAATCGCATTTCGGCCGTCAAGAGTTGCGTCAAGAGTTGCGTCAAGAAATTGTTTTTGTAATTCCCGATTGCGCTGAGCAAAATCATCATCACATTTTCTTCTTGAGCTTTATGGGGGCACGTTCGCCACAAAAAAAAAAAAAAAAATGTGTATATATATATCAGCGCATAAATTTAGAAACATTTGTACATATGTATTTCTCTATATATTTCTGTATAAGGCGGCTGTTGTCGCATATATCCGAAAATGCGAAATTTCTGAAAGTTGCTTCAACTTCTATAATCCAACATAATCTTACAAATATTAATGTTTGCAGTACGCCTTTCAAGAGGTCCATGTTTATGTCAAAAATAGTCTACAGTCCCCTACCGAGCTCCAAAAGTTCTAAAGCCTTTTGCGTGTGCTTTTTTTTAGAATATATTTTGAATTATCTTTAGAATAGCATTTAGCATGGTGTACGTGACGTATACTTAATATATATACACCTAACAAGATCTCACATATTGAGTGACTTATACAACTTCTCAAGTACATCAAATATATATACTTATTCAAAAATATCGAACTGCAATAAGTAAAAAAGGGATGGAAAATTGGATGAATATTTAATTCTAAAAAATATATAGTTAAAACTGAACAGTCTTGTGTGAGTGCTGACTCATGCTGGCCCCCTAGTAGAGTGCGCTGACGAAAGCGCGTGTCGTATTATTCGGATTTCGGATTCGTATTTCGGATTGAATCCAGCGTTACCGAAATGCGCTGATTAAGCTATGTCTGATTCTGTGCATTATTCGTCGATGAAATATGGTGACGCGGTGCCAGTTCCGAATGATATTTATTGTAGCTTGTCATTAGTACGAGTCCGAGTTAGATGTATGTATGGATGATTTGGAATAATAGTTCTTAACTTATATGTTTAATCCGTGAATTATTATATTATATACATGAATTATTATTATGATTATTCACAGTTAGATTCACATGAATGAAAATTTAAACTGTGGCCAAATACAAATATTTGTAATTTGTTCACAATGTTTATCATACAGATACATATCTAACAGCACAAAAGAGATAAGTTTATGTATTCAGGTAGATAATATTTCACGAAAAATAGTGTTAATTTATCACCAAAAATAGTCACAACTGAAATTATTTTGTTTTCGATGGAATACAAAAATTTCTTTGTGAGTTGGCTTAGACCTTGTTAGCACCTTCCACTAAATAAACCAGTTTTTTGCTTTTCTGCAAAATTGCAAAGCTTTAACTTTAGAAAGTACCTATAATGGTATATGTTTGTGTGTTGGCGCTATTCAGAAGTTAGGTAGAGTATCTTTAAGTCGAATATATTTGCGCTAGAACATTCTCACTTGTTTTGTTAATGTCAATAAATTCAGATCTGACGAACACTTGCTACAATCTTTATTTGTTTGGATAGCAATCAACATTAAATATTATATGACACGTATATCCACGCATACATATATATATATATCTATATATATATATAAAGTGCATTAGTTTGAGCCTAAAAAAGGATCCATCTGCACATTTAACCTTAGACGTTGTCGTTGTTTGGCTCACGCAATCTTCAAGTTCAACACGCAATCCTTAAACTTAACCAGACGCGCCCGACTCCCCTCTGCTCAGACCACGCAACTGAATGTACTTATGTTTGTATGTATGTATGTACGTATGTATGTATGTATATACGCAAGTACTTATCTTATTGGTACTATTATTCAGCTTTTAAGTGAAAGCGACTGTGAAGCTTTCAATGGACACACTCGTGTGGCCTATGCTAAAAGCTTTCAGCTGATGACGTTTTCCGCTAATGCGTGGGTTCAAAGCTTCCGGACAGCCGGAAGTCTGCGACGAATCAATACATATACATATATATGTATATATATATATATGTGTATATAAACATATGTATATACATATACATATACACATATAAATACATAAGCATATGCCTATATAGATACATATACATATACATACACATATACATATATGTACGTATACATATACACATATATATATATGTATATATATTTATATATACATCTACATACATATACATATTGCAGACGCAAAAGGACAGCCAAAGCAGAGCAAAGCAGAGCAGAGCAAAGCAGCTGCTGTCTACTAAAAATGCCTATGCCTCTTACTCATCTCATTCACATTCACAATCACAATCACATTCACATTCACATTCACATTCACATTCATATTCACATTCACAATGGTTCTCAATGGTTTTGATAAAGAGTTGATCTTACACTGTTTTCAGGGTCTGGAATATTTGTGTCACCCTCTGGATTACTGGTTCGCACCGGTTCCGTTGGAGTTAGCTTCGTTATTTGGCTTGCCTGTGGCGTCCTCTCATTGTTGGGTAAGTACATCATTCATTGTTCTCATTGTCAAGTTTATCAAACGCACGAATGATTCAAGTCGAAGGGGAACAAATACAGCCACAAAATCGCCTGCAAAGATGCTAAGAAAAAAAACCCTTTAAAGTTTATATATCTGTATAATCCGATGAAGAGAACAGTAAACATGATATTTATATATACATATATATAATAAAAATAAATCCAGTTCAAGGGCTTTAGTCGAGAGTGAACGACTTCGAGGCATTCAATTTACACATTTTCACGAGCTTCTCGAATAATTTCCGTATTTACTCACAGATCAAGAATATTATTATTATTATGGATGGGCACTATGGACTGCCATCCAATAAGAGCCAAGTCTGTTCTTCCCCATGGATATTATTTGCTTAAATCATAGTCCTAGGCCTGGTACCTCTACCCTATGTTATCCAAATATGATCATATATCAAAAAATCAACGCTAAAAATGTAAATTAAGACGATTTTGATTGAACGGGGGAAACCTAGAAAAGTATTGCTCAATAAAAAAGAAAACAAAATATATTATTTTTATTAATTTTCGATAAATAATTTGAAATGTTGTATTCGATTTTAGGCGCTCTGGCATACGCTGAACTTGGCACAATGAACACCTCGTCTGGTGCGGAATGGGCGTACTTTATGGACGCTTATGGACCGGCGCCGGCGTTTCTATTCTCATGGGTATCGACATTGGTGTTGAAGCCATCTCAAATGGCTATAATATGCTTATCATTTGCACAGTATGCGGTTGAGGCCTTTGTGACGGAATGCGATCCACCCAGGGGTGTTGTCAAAATGGTTGCACTGGTCGCAATTGGTAAGCGATACCCATTCAGCTCTTGCCCGGCACGCAAACGAATCTAATCTTGTTTCCATTTTTCTATCCTTTCAGTAATGATATTGTTTGTGAATTGCTACAGCGTCAATTTGGGCATGGCCGTGCAGAATGTATTCACGGCGGCCAAATTGGTTGCCGTCGTCATTGTTATATGCGGCGGCATTTGGAAGCTCTGCCAAGGAAGTACGCAGCATCTGTCGAATGCATTTAATGGGCCGATGCCAAGCATTGGCGCGATTGCGACAGCATTTTACACTGGCCTCTGGGCATACGATGGCTGGAACAATCTCAACTATGTCACCGAGGAGATTCAGAATCCCAGCAAGAATTTGCCGCGCTCAATCATGATTGGCATACCGCTGGTGACAATGTGCTATGCACTCATCAATATATCGTATCTGGCGGCAATGTCCGCGCAGGAGATGATTGAGTCTGAGGCGGTCGCTGTCACCTTTGGCAATCGCATCCTGGGCGCCCTCGCCTGGCTAATGCCCCTGAGCGTCACTATCAGTACATTTGGTAGTGCTAACGGTACGCTCTTTGCCGCAGGACGGTACGTTACATAATCCACCTTTCTATGCTCTCTATCTCTCTCTCTTTCTCCCTGTGTTTCCCTCCTTCCCCTCTTCGTCATTCTTATGTGTGTGTATTATTTCTAAACCTTTCCGTCTACTGTAGTCTTTGCTTTGCAGCTAGTCGAGAGGGACATCTGCTCGACATTTTGTCCTATGTACATGTGCGTCGCCTGACTCCGGCTCCGGGCCTCATATTCCACGTAAGTGCCCAAAATACTATAGATTGCTAAACTAATTACAAAAAAAAAAACTCAGTTTAACTTTATAAGTCTATTGGTTCTAACAGAAAATGCTATATAAGTCCACAGGCTAATCCACGATCAAAAAGGTTTTCGAAAGTCGTTTTTCAAAGCAGACAACAGCTAAACTCAAACATAACAGCCGAGAAAGTGGATTTCATTATTATTTTGTGTATTTCACGAAGGATCTTTTAAGGAATGTAACATTTTCAATATTTGTTTACATTCAGAAAAAAAATCGACCTGCAGTTTCGAAAATCGCCCAAAAATGAAAATCTACCCAAAAATTATAATTGTGTTCTTTATAGAACCAATTTCGAAATATACGAAATAAAATTCTGAAAAATGGAAAGATGTTTTTCTATTTTATAGAAATGTTTTCCAATATTTTATAATGAGTGTTATACTACTGTAAAAAAGATTTCATTGAAAATTAGACATATTTTACAGGGTATCTGCGTGACTAGATTGGTTCTCAATTATAGGCGATGCCATAAACTATTTAAAAGGATCATTTTCAAACTCATAATCGCTATTGATAAGCAACGAACAGCTTTTAAATGTTGAAGAATGTTGATTTGAAACCTAACCATGCATGTTGCAGCCAATTAATTATGCCCCATTTGTCTTTCAACAGTCGCTAATTGCCTCAGCAATGGTGCTGCATGGCACAATTGATTCGCTGATTGATTTCTTCAGCTTCACCGCGTGGATATTCTATGGTGGCGCGATGCTGGCACTTATCGTGATGCGCTACACCAAACCCAACCATCCACGGCCGTACAAAGTGCCAATTATCATTCCCGTTGTGGTCTTGGTCATATCCGTATATCTCGTTGCAGCGCCCATTATTGAGACGCCCCGCATTGAATACTTGTATGCATTGCTCTTCATCTTTGCGGGCCTCATATTCTACGTGCCCTTCGTCAAACTGGGCATGACGCCGCGCTTTATGAGTGAGTAGACTGAGTTGCAGTTGCACTTATCCAACAGACATATATATATATATACTCTATGTATATATATATACTACATATATGTATATAGTTACTATATTCTCTTTTTTCTTTCTTTTGTGTGTTTGCAGATAAGGTGACACTGTTCTTTCAGCTGCTGCTGGAAGTGGTGCCAACTTCATCGATGACCATGTTCGAGTAAAGCTACTTTCTTTATGCTCAAGAATGTATGTAAAACACCAAACCAATCTCTATTCGGATGGAGTTAGCGATAGATAGACAGAGATAGCGAGCGAGCGAGCGAGAGAGAGAGAGTGAGAGAGAATATGTACTTAGTTCTGCGGAATCTAAATAGCAAAACAAATCCAGAATACTGAAAACAAAAAGCAAAGCAAACATTCACAGATATTTAAAGTTACAAAAAACAAAAAACAAAAAAACAAAAAAAAAATATATATATATATATATATATATGTATGTCGTTGATTGACAACTATTCCAAATAGTTGGCGCCCACAATTATACAGATGGAGTTTTTGTGCCACGTGCAGGTTACATTCAAAATATAACCGAAATGTACATTTATATGTACAAATATGCTTATCTCATCATAAACAAGGCAATAATGTCAGCTAGACCGAGTGCAGTCAGTCGAGCGACAATGCAATACAACAAACAACAACAACAACAACAAATATACGTAAAATAATAATAAACAAAAACAACAAAAATATATTACACTCAAGCAAAGACACTAGAAGTTAGACATTTGGCATTTTATGTACCACATAAGAACTTGACTGGTTCACAATACTACGTCAGCCGTAAGGTCTTTCTTCTTCGGTTTTTTTTTAAGGATTATTATGAAATCTCATTTTTCTATAATAGGTTTACGATTCTTAAAAGCCTTCCTAATTTCTTTCATCTGCTACGAAAAGTGAAGTCCGAATTGACATAATACAAATAATAATAAAAGAAAGTATTGTAAATGCAGCGGATATCGAAAAGATAAAATGAGAAATTGGTAGAACCGTGAAATAGAAATGTATCTTTTGGCTAACAAAGCAGAATTGATCTAGTGTCTTTGGTTGACAGTTCCGATTGTGTGTGCACTTATGGAGTAGTCAGCTCAGATCCCAACCACTAGCATTAGCTTATTTTCGACAAAAAGACGACCCCACCAAAAAAAACAAAAAAACAAAAGACCAAAAGAATTATTTGAAAGTGTCGCTGGAAATGATGTTGCATTGTTGCACACTGCTGTCATCTTGTCGCTTGCATTGGCCTCAAACTATACGTTTTATTGTTCTGTATTTATTTGAGTTAAGTGAATACCAATCCATTGGAGATCAGCTTAAATAGCAATATAAATGTTGGCATTGAACGATGGCAGCATTAACTAGGTTAAGCATAACTACAACAAAATGTTTCTAACTTTGGCGCTCGGTTCAAATGTTGTTGCGCGCGAATTGTGAAAATCGTAGGACTGCAAATAGGCATAATGCTTTTAATTGATACCAAAGGTTACAAATCGAACAAAAAAAAAATAAAAAAAAACAAAAAAAGAACAATAACGATTAGATTTATACATGCATATGTGTATGTATTTATTACGTTTGGTAGTGCTTATCGAAATGTTGTAAACTAAACTGCAACACATAGTACGTAGCGTAAGATTACATACATATTATAATTTTTAAGTGCGAATCGGCTTTATATGCTCAAGTTTTGAAAAAGACAGCGTATATCGTGCCGCTTCGCTCGAGTTGTGCTCCATCACATTCTAACTAACACCCATGCGCCTGGCGTCCTTGGGTGCGCCAAGATTTTGTTTGTTTCTTCTTTCTTTCACTGATTTTAAGGTCAACCAAAAGAAAGTACATACATATTGGTGTTGTTCGACGCTAAATATTACACATATATATATACATATGTATATATATGTAGCATATATTATTACAATTATGCCTTGAGGAGGGAGGACGTACATACATATATACATAAATACAATACACATACATATAATTTGTTAAGTTTATAAATTTTATAATTTTATTACAAACTATATATATTTACAAGAAATACACGAAATACATACAAATCTCTTTCTCTATTTACATATGCATACATACATTTGTATGTATTTATGTATTTATATGTACACACGTACTTGCAACGGAGTGTAAGTTGTATTATATAACAAACATTTATGAAATAAAGTTTTTAAAACAAATGCCTGTCTACTTTATTGTAATCTGTATGAATCACTTGCGCAAAATATATAAATATTCATATATAAATTATATTATATAGAATTTGACTAGCACGAAAGCTCATTCGTGTACATGTGAAAGCTTGCACAGCGTGCATGTGGTTTAAAGACTAGTTCCTAAACTTCTTGGTTAATGGTAACACAATTTACAATTTACTTTCTAGACACAAACATAGTTTCTCTGAGTATATTGATTGGCTTTGATCAAGCCTTTTTACTGTTATTGGCTTGACTGCTGCGGATGCGGGCCATATCGAATTCCGGAAAGAGTATGGCAATCTCCCGCATTGCGGAAGCTTCACTGTCTGAGCCGTGACAGGCATTCCGCGTGTCGGAGAGTCCGTAGAGAGCACGAAGGCAATCCGGTTCGGTGTAGACCGCCCTAAACACCTTGGTGGGCCCCATGAGTTGGCGCCACTTTTGGATGCATGACTCCGACTGCAGTATTAAGGCGTAGCAGGGTCCGCTGCAAGCGTATCCAAATTCATTCTCAATTTTTGTTTTAATGCATCGTCAACTGTCACATACCTCTGCATAAAGCTTGTAAGGCGCTGGTAGAAGAATTTACCCTTGTGTTCCGCGTAAAAGCATTCGGTCATTTCTTTTGTTATGCGCACCTCCTTGGCTTGCAGGACATCAAAGTTCCTGCCAATCATCGCCTTCAACTGCCGCACTGCATAAGTGTTACGCAGCACGTGCGGCTTCAGCAGTGCTAGAGTTATTTCCATAACAAATTTGCGATGTTTGCTTGTTTCTCCTTGTGTCCTTCACGCCAATAGCTCAAGGTTGTTGTTTACTAAGCGGCAGCTGTTGCAATAATCATCGCTGCTGTCATAACAACAATAATAACTAAAATTCCAAATTGAATAAATATCACTAGATCGATAAAAACATGCTATTGTAGTACATTTATTTTTTCTCATCGATATTTTCGTGCATAAATTTTCAACTATTCTTATTTATTATAGCTGCGCATACGAATTGCCAAAACATTATAACAAAAATAATATAATTTTAATAACTTATTGTTGATTGTTGTGCGTTGCGCTTGTAATTTAAATAACTATAGCAGTGAGTTAAGGTGCAACTATCGATACGTATCAGCTGTTTATGGTGCTATCGATATCCGCCTCTCTGCCGAATTACACAAGCGGCCAAAATTGCCTTAACATTATTTGTTTTAACTTAAGCTGAATTAATAAATCTTCAAAATGCCGTTCATGAAAGGACGGGAGCCAATACGGCGCACACTTAAATATCTGAACGCTGGAAAACTGGTGCTAAAGGACAAGGTGCGGATATTCAGCGTCAACTACAACACATACGGCAATCATCATGCTGGGGCCAGGTGATTTGATGAGAAAACATCTCGCAGCGATATTAAGAAACTAACAAATGCAAATCGTATATGCCCCACTCAGGGACTTTGTGTTTTGGAATATACCACAGATACAATTTCGGAATCCTGATGTTCAGGTTATCACACTGAAAAACATGACACCGTCGCCGTTTGTGCGCTGCTATTTTGACGATGGCCGAGATATACTCATTGACATTGATACCCGGAATCGGGATGAGATCATTCAGCACTTGGTCAGTGTGGTTGGCAAGACACGGTAAGGAGTACACACAATATATCAACATTCTGCAATTCGATTTTGACTTCTTTTTTCGATTCCAGCGAGCAACTGGACGCCGAAGCTCGCTTGGCGGAGAGCAAAGATAATCCCGCCAATTTTGGGTATGGCTCTGAACGGCACTGCATCTGCGAAATACCCGGACAAGTGCCCTGCCCGGGCACCGTTCCGCTGCCGGAGCAAATGCGTGGCAAATTCAAGTTTGCTCCCAAATAAAACATAATTGTTTTTTTTTTTGTTTCAATTATATGTTAATAAATTAAATGAATTAAGTGATTTTATGCATGTGCTCGAGAGAATGTTGAGTTTCTTCAGATGAGTTTCAGTTCAGCGTCGCTTGGGCTGCTGCTGTCGATGATATGGTGCCGATGACTTATTTTTCATGTATTTGCCATGTGGGCCAGTCCGTTGCTGAGTATCACGATCCTTGTTAAATTGGTAGCGCTGAATAAATGGCACGTTTGGCTCACGTCCGATGGGATTCAGTTCCAAATTGTCATCGGTCTGTCGCTCCAGCGTCTTAAGTTTCGCCTCAATGGCACGAATCGCCTCGGCTTTGCTGATCTTCTCCTCCCGCTTGCCGCTGCCCAGCGCGGGAATCTCAATGCGGGGTTTCGGCCTTTGCAGTTCATCCTAAATGTTTGATGAATAATATCATCATTATGAAGTGATTTTATTTCGGTTTTCATGTTGTCCACTTACGTATTTAATGTTCTTTGCCAGGCGCACAGCTATGGAACGGCTACCCACATGGGTGCCATCCAGTTTCATCAGCGCATTTGTGGCGCCCTCGTTCTGGGCGAATGTGACGAAGGCGTAACCCCGCGACTGGCCGACCATGGGGCCGCCCTTGTGGAATAACATGTCAAACTTGTCGATGGCACCGCATTTTTGCATTAGTTTGAGAAGTTGAAACCGATAGTTGTCAAATGGCAATGTATATATATATATTAGCACAATTCCAGAACAATTCACATATCAAACATGTGTGACCCACAACTCACTCGGTGATGCGCGAGTCCAGATTTCCCACCCAAATGCGTCTGTGCTCCTCGGATATGGCATTTTCCTGTGCGGCCGCATTCATGCTGCTGCTGCTACTGCTGGGCGCAGCGTTTGTTGTGTTTTCCTACAATTTAGTGAAAAGCAATATTTATTATATATTAAACAATATTCTTGCCCACTTTCTACATACAGCATTTGACATTTTTGATGCAAACTGCACATCGATGTATCTATTTTGCGAACAAGCGATTTGTTATCGATGATGTTTTTCTTTCGATACCTCGCGCTTTTTCGCAATCATCGGCAGCGCGATAATGCGGCATATTTGAATATTTGTTTAATAAAAGTGCTGACATTTGTTGTTAGCATATTATTGGCATGCATCACTTGATTAGATTGGTATGCAATTCTAATTAGCTAGCAGCAGACTTTTTGCTTGAGCTTATTAATTTTAGTTTACTTGAGAGAACGATCAATTTTTAAAATAACTTAATTGAAGAACTGCTCAAATAACTATGTTTTTCTGAGGCAATGCTTTGATACCAGGAGATTTTCCTTTGTATAACCACACTAGGAAGAACATAAACGGTTCCAACTTCATTACCAGTTGGGCTTACGTGTGCAGAGATATTTAGATTCCATGAGCATGCCCAGTATCCGCTTTGGTGTTCACTTAATCCGTGACCTGAAGCACATGTATGTTGCGAGCATTCCCAATGGTTTCATAATATGACAACATGAACAATCTTCGATGGGACAATGCAACTGAAGGCAGCCAGTCGCTTGTGGCCCTTGGTGGGTGATGCCACAGTCCACAGCCCACAACCCACAAGTCCCTTTGATGTTGCCTTCGCTGCTGTCGTTGTGGCCTGATGCTGAAATTTAATACTTTGCACAATTTCTAAACTGTCGTTGGCCATGCGTCCGCTGGCACTGCCATTGCCCTCGCCGCAGTCCCAGGGCGAGCAGGATGCAGAATATGTGCAACCGCAGCAGCAGCCTCAGTGCATTTTTCTATTCCCGTTTTCATTTATGCAGCAGCAGTAGGAAGAGAACAAAATGACTGCGCTATTAAAATTAAAATATAAAAAAAAACACTAGAAATAAAATTGTCGTCGGTATGCCAAAGATTAAATACCCTTCCTCATGTATTTTCGAAGTTCTAAATTTAACGACAATAATCGTATTCTATATAGCGTTCGATTTGAAGTCTATAACTATATAAAAGACAGCAGCTAAACTTTAACCTAGCAAATAACATTTATATTTTCTGAATTTTCTGTAAAAATTAGTGTTTAGAAATGTTTTCTATTATTAAGAAAATATATTTAATAATAATCTAAAAAAAAATCATTTCTAATTTTAAGACTTTTTTATGATTAGTAATTAAATGAACAACAAGAGCATTTTTCTAGTTTTGCAAGACGAAAAATGCAAGAAGATTTCCTCTGAATGAATTATTTAATAAACAAAAATACGGATTTATCGGAAGTTATAAGAAACTTGGTTAACTAAACACTTGATGTGGATCAAAAGTATAGTTTCTTAACTTGTAGGCTCTGCATCAATCAAGGCGTTACATATTTGATAAGTAAGTTATAACACCACATGTTAAATATGTGCTTCTAGCGTTAGTTGTAGTTTTAGTTGTAGTTGTAGTTGTCTCTGTAGATGTAGTTGTAGTTGCATCTGTAGTTGTAGTTTTAGTTGTAGCTGCAACATTGATGTTGCCATCAGCGACGGTACTTCGTGGCGCGTTGCAATTTTTATGACATTTCATTTGCATGCGGTGCAAGGCAGCAAAAATAAATTAAACGGAACAACGACGAGTAGCAAGCGGCAAGTGGCAAGTGGCAAGTGGCGAGTGGCGAGCAGATTGCAGCGATGCCGGGTTACAGTTGAGGATGAGGAATGGAATGCCCATCTGGCTTGCAAAATGTTAACAATATGGCGTCCACAGCTGATATTTTTGGCTTAAAAGCGCCTTGTCTGCGCTTGGCAGAAGATGCCTCCGCTGTGCCATTTGGGCGTCATTTTAATTAATTCAGCTTGCGCTATTGCTACGATGTTTTGCATTTAAATTAGTTGCATTTGCATTAATTGGCCAAAAAATCTGTTGGCCAAAAAAAAGAGTGAAAAATAACCAAACAATTGGATTTTTAACAAAATTTCCAAAATCACATGTCCTTATAATATAATAATAATAATATAACAAATATAATTACTGAGATGAAAATACAATTTCAATTTTCAATCAATGCTTATCACAGATATATTTTAATATTTGAAGAATCTGCATTGAAATGCATTTAATATATAATGTTTTCTGTCAAATCATGTCGCACTTTACTCTCCTTGGAGAATATCTTAAATTAGACTATGATTATAATAACTATATTTTTAGGTAACGCATTGAGGCAGTATTTCTGCCAACAGTGTTGTCAATTTTAGATTTAAAAAATCGGGAGAAAATTATTGAATCGTCTTCTTAAGACTTACAAGGCATCAATGTCTATATATTTCAGCAGCCAAAGTCAGCGCTCACAATTTCGCTGAAATGTTTTGTGCCATTTGATATTTTCGGCACAAATCGTTGCTATAGTGCACAAATCGGCAATGCTATAGAATAGTGTTGCGTGGAGATTTTATTTGTTGAGACAAAGGGGAGAGCGTTTGTTTATTGCATTTGTGTTGCCACATGAGAACGCATTTGGAATATTTGGTGTTTATACTGCTGTTGCAACACTTGCAGTCTGCTTAAATGGGATCACTGAAGTTGCTGAAAAAGGATATCTTTTTTGTATTGCGATTGTTTGCTAATACATCCGGCTAACTCAAATTAGAAGTGGGATAAAAGGACAAAACGGACAAACACCATTCGCCTCACAATGTTACTCTGTGCACAGTCACTCTGCCACCACAACCTTATAATGCAGGTCTTAAATCGGTATTAGACCCACGACTTGGCAACTGCGGCCAACCGGAAACGATGTAAACTGTCATGGCCACAGCACCATTTGGTATGCTTGGGCATTTCCTGAATCAGAATTCCCACACTTCTGCTACTAATATAATATATATAGAAAATAATAAAAGAAATGCAGGAGGAAAAAAACCAAATCACTGCTGACAACGTGTGTGTGTGTGAGTGTGCGTGAGAGTGTGTGAGTGTGTGTTCTTGGTTTCGCAATATTTGTAAGCACTCGATTATATTAAGTGCATTCTCATTGGTTCAACTTATTTACATTAAATATAAATTCATTTGAAGAATCAGCTTGTTGCCGTTTTTTTCGTAATCCACAAAACATTAACTGAACAGGGGATGTGGACATGGTGATGGGGGATGAGTAGAGGCAAAGGGGAGGTAAAAAAGCTGTCTTTCATCAGCCAGTTGCTTGGATATTTGCGTGTATTTTTCCGAGTCACTTATTTGCTTTAGTCATTTGTTTGGGCCTTTTGCAGCTGCGACGCATCGTCAGGGCCTTGATTGATAGGTGGCCTCAGTTGCCACCCACCGTTAGTCGCCTCGTAGCTTTGTGAGCTGCATTTGTTTGCTGCTGCCACAAATGGTAAGTGGTGGAGTTACTTAAGGCTGTGGCAAAGCATATGTGCTTTATTTTCCCAGCTACTCGTGGCATAATCATCAAAATGAAGTGGCCGACTGCGATTCGCTTAATTAGCTCGTTTCAAGTTGCTGCCATTAAAATAACATTGTTTGGATGTAACTTTTGCATTGATTCGAATTAATTTACAGCCAACCAGATGCCTGCTTAAGTAGTGAGTTATTAAATATCGTTTCAATACAATTAAATTCAAATTGATTAGCAAACATATTTCACTCTCTTGTAAACTCTGACCCCATTTCAACTGAGGCATGTTTAAGTGCCAAAAGGCAGACAGAGGATGTCAACCAGTTACTCGAACAGCCTTTGGACACGCTTTGTTATGCAGTTCACAGCAATTAGCCACGCCCACTTATGTGCCCACAAAATGCGAACGCATTATCCAAAAATATACAAATCAAATTAGAATTAATGCAAATAATTACTCTAAGCATAACACATTGAGGGCATTGTGTTCACCCGTACGAGATATTTTCGACGCTTTGAATATACCAACAATAATATGCATATGCATATGCAAATGTATGTGTGCCACATTTGCATTGTTTCAGTGTGTGTGTGTGTGTGTGTGTGTGTGTGTGTGTGTGCGCGTGATAGCATGCAAGTGGTTTGTTTGTCAAACTTATTATTTGATTGTGCATGACCGCTGAGTTGGCTTTAAGGGCAGGGAATGGCCGTGGTGCTGTCTCATTATGTACGTAAGTACTTTATCATTATGGACGCGTGTAAGCCAGTTGTATGAACCGTTCGTTGGCATGGCTATAGATTCGCCGGCCAATGTCAATGATTTACCCAAAACGTCAACAAAGCTTTTCGTTAATGGGTAAATTTAATGGTATAAATGTACTTTGAGCCGGTTGATATTTTGCTTGAAGTAAATCAGCACAAAAATGTGTTCATGCAAAACCTATATTTGTTGCAGACTTCTTATGTATGAATAGATTCTTTTGTAATTTAAATCATTTTAATCAATCAGAATTAGGTAAAACATATTTAGATCATATTAAGATTCAAAATGTCCACATACGTTAAAGTTGATTACAGTAATTATCGTAAATTATATACCTAAGCTTATCAAGTATTTTAATTATATTTCATTATTATTATTTTTCTTCGAATAAATGATGTACAGTTTTCGTCACATAGAAAAATTGAAAATAATTAAACTTTTTAGAATATATTTTAATCGCTTAGATATTAAAATTATTAAGTAATCGATTATACTTAATTTATTTATTTTTAAATGGATTTTTTTGATTTATGAAAGGTTTATTCCGATCCAAAAATAAATCGAATAAATGATATATAATTCCCATAAAAATTAGACAAAAGATTTCAATACCTAAAATTATTAAATATTCGATTATATGTAATTTATTTATTTTTAAAATTAATTTCTTTTATTTATGCCAGCTTATCTGATGACAAGAAACTCGAAACAATGATGGGGTCTTAGCTGTCTACTGCACTTTTGATGCGACTGCAAGAAGATGGCATTTGAAAAAGGCGACCATAAGAAAAAGCATTATGGATACGTTGTTTTCTAGCAGTATTACGAAAATATATGTGCGAACAGCGTAATTTCAGGTGAATTTGGCCCCTTGACAAACAAGAAGCGCCAAGAGATTTAATGCCAATCATAAAAGCATAGCTCCAATTGATTTACGGCAATGCATTTTTTAGTGTAACCCAAGGCAGCTTGGCACGCAAACACTAAGACTGTGAGCATGTGGGGGGAGTCAGTGCGATAGGGACGGGCGCCGGGAACTTGTCGAGCAGCAGCCCTAACAAGGTATGCATAAGAGTTATGAGCTGTTAAGCGCACGCAAACATAGAGACAGCGATGCCAACAGTGAAACACAAGCCCAACTGCTAGACAGGATGCTTTAAGCCACCTAAGTGCGTATAAATCAGTAAATTGCTACGCCAGCCGATGTTCCCAGCGGCAAACGATGGCGGCGGGCGAGGAAAACACATTATAAGCTAAAATTATTATAATCGTTGCATACTTGCAGGCGCTCGAAGTTCATAAATAACAGCCATCCGCATAGTTAACCCGCACAAACTCTCTTTCCCAGGGCACCCGCGACTTCTGCAAAAAAACAAAAAAAATGCACTAAGCCGGAGCGCAAAATTACATATACATATATATATATACATATATACATTCATATATTTGCATACAAATGTATGTGGGAAAGATAATGGAATCGGTCTACCTAAAGTTTAATGCACTTTCATATTTTGGAAACTTTTTATCACATTAGCATGAAATGCCGATTTTTAATTTATATACAGTCAGCAGTCAACAGTTAGTTTTTTGCTTAAAAGTTTGATTGCGTAAAATGGAAAGCAGGCTTCAGAGCAAAAGTTTTGTATTTCGTATCAAAATAAATTTGTCTTTTTTTTCCACATATTATTAATTATGCGAATTAGATTAAATGTGGAAGTTATATGTACAGCAATAACCGACTGCCAAGTACGCTAATACATGTGTAAAGGCTTCAAGAAAAGTTGAAGAAGGTTGAATCATCAATCTTAATTAACTGAGTCCAACATTGTCTTTAAAATTGTGTTATATCTCGAATTATACGATTTGGGGAAAAGTTTTGGGTTAAGTGAACAGTCATCTATATATGATATTTGATATTCAAGCTATAAAATTGTGGCACATATATGTATGCATAGCTTTAATCCATCGAGCTTATACGCACACAAAACCAATATACCCGCATGCCCTTAGCAACAGGGTATACAAATTCCGTATAGGTAAAAATATAAATAACAATTGGAGTGAAAATGGGAATTGATTCAAATCAAAAAATAAACCTTCAAGGACGTCGGTAAAATGGAAATGTTTTGAGTTTGTGAAAATTGAAGCGACCAAAACCATTTTAAGGTTTTTTTTTTTGCTTTGTTTGCTTTGCATCACTTTCGAAATCAAAATGTTGCCGTTGTTGTTGTTTTTTTTTTTACTTTACTGATTCCCACAAAATGTAGTTGCTTTTTTTTTTTGTTTTATTTTGTATGCTCGTCAGAAGCAGTCAGCCGAATGGGCTAGGATTATATTCGCTGGACCAAAAGCCAGCACTTTGAAAAGCTGGCAGCAAAACTGTGAATTCTACATAGTACTAAAGTACTACTAATTGGTTTTAATACGTCAAAATGCAAAGTGCACTACGCTCAGTCCAAATAAAATATATAAATACACACATTCATATTTCTTATGTTTGCCACGCATTTATTCACATTATTTTCGTATTAACTTTAAAATATTAAGCTAGAAATAACTTTTATAATATACACATACAGTGAGAGACAGCTCAAGTAGACCAGTATCAAAGAAAAAAAGTAATTGCCGGCCATAAGCTAATTATTCATTATTTTTCACTGTATATTTAGATATGGATTGAAAATCCCTTTTGAGTTCATTGTTAATGTTCTGACCCGGTCGACTGCGAAACATGCTTAAGCTGTTTATGCCAGTTATATCCACCTGAAAAAATTTGAAATAAAATGAATGAAGTTTGAAAATCTTGGCTTAAACTTCATCGGAATAGTTCAACTAATATGACAAATTTACAAAATAAATTTAAATTTAAAATATTAAAAATGTGGGCGTTAAATTATGTAAGATATAGAAGATATTAAAAAATATTCGAAAATATGCTCAAAATAATAACTGAATTGAAGGAAGAAGTAGTTCAGCGTATTCAGTCATGCTTGAAGGATTCAAGTTCCTAGTAGATCAAATAGAGTTAGACAAATTAAGACATTTATGAACTTATGTGGGAAAACAACAGCGAGAAGTCTTCGATGGATAAACAACGATGGCAAATTGATAAGAAAAAGTCGACTGGAGTACGATGGCAAGCAAAAATTGCGATTCCAGTTTAAGTCACTGAAGGAATTGCCTCTCAAAGGTCTTGTTAGTTGCAAAGCAAACTAACAGTATTGGGTTTTAAAACCAAATCAATAAAAAGTGACCAAACCGAAATGAAAATGCAACCGGTTCGCTGAATAGAGTTCAAGCATCAATGTGATATGATTGACGGGAGATCAGCTAAAGTGAAGGTTCCATGCTGACTATCTCGAGCTGCACTCGCAACAACGTGAACCTTTTTGAGGTAGTCGACCTAAGTAATACTCGTCGAGTTCGAGGGAGGCGTCGCTGCGAAATCCAGCTTATGAAGCAAAAGGCCATGGCTAACTGAAACGAATGCCACATGGCAGTTAATGTAAATAACATCAGTTGCAAAAGCCAACTGGTAAAGGATGGAGAGACAACTGATGTGCAGATGTATTGTGAGGATTATTTCAAATTACACTAGCAAATCGAAGGCAGTGCAGGGTATTGTGATGCGCTCGTTGAATGACGCTCCAATCAGAGGAATGACACTCTTTGGGCTGGCCAAATCATTTCCTTGGTCTAATGTGGCAGTCCCTCCATTGATGCCATTTCGCACAACAGCCACAGACAGCAGACGGCAGACGGCAAATGGACAGGTCAGTATCTCGCTTCCACCTGTCAGTCAGCATACTCTGTCTTTCCGCTAGTCTGCCCCAATAACCGCCCTCGGAGCAACCATTCGGTTCTTCTCACACGTACGCATACCTCAACACGTACGCATTGCGATATTTACAATTTGTCCATGGTTTTACTGTGTTTTGCTTTCAACTCTCTTTGTAGCCGAACTTGCACAATTCCCGTTTGCTGCAACATATACATAAATATGTGTATTTATCTATGTATATATCTGTGAACGTACATACATACATATGTATGTATGTATATGGCATATGCTCAGCAGGGACGGACCACATGCGAAGGGCTACGTGCGAAAAGTGTTGCATATGCCATCGCCGGTTGAGGCAAGCGGGTTGAGGGTGTAAATTTAATTAAATTGGTTTTGCTATGCATTAGTCGGAGTCAGCGACGCTCATGACTTTTACGACAGACACGGTTATCAGAGATAATAGCTGTAAAGAAAGTGAACAGCGCACAAGACTCGAGACCCACCCACTTACTATCCATCCTATCATATAAAATCCTATCCTTCAGCTCAAATCCCGAGCTTCTGCTCACTCATGCGTGTCCATGTATGTCGAGGGAATCTCTCGGACTGTGTATTTAAAAGTACATAAATATTTCATGACACCCGCGTGCCAGCATCCAAATCACACGTCCAGCTAGCCGCCCGCTGTCTTCTGAAACTAGAAAACTAGGTTCCTTCATTTCAACTGCCCATGCCTAAAACTACTGGACATATGCACATACATATATATATATATTTATATATATTTATATATATATATATATGGCGTTACGCACTTTATGCAGCCACCCGCCCAATTTTGTTGCTGACCAACAGTTGAAAAAAAACCAAAACACAAAACAAAAAAAATGCTTTTGTTTTTTTTGTTTTTTTTTTATGGTGAGGATTTTCTTGACTATTGAATTGAAAAGTTTATTTACTTTTTGCCCAGCTCACCTTTATCCAGCTTACCCTGTTCATGGCAACAGACAGCAACAACGCACACAAGTTGCGTCTCCAATCCACCTTTACCCCGGCCAGCTTGACTTCGTGAAGCGACATTGTAAAATTTTTTGGCATAAAGTTAATAGCATTTTTGATTACTATCTAAATAGGTTTTTGTGCCATTGAGCACAAAAATGTTTTGCTATGCCTATTGTTGTCATTCTTGTCGTAGTTACAGTCAATGCATGTCCCATGTCCCCCATGTCCCCCATGTCCCCTATGTCCCCAATGTACCCTATGTCCTATGTGCTGCTATTCTTATTTCTGCCAACTCAGTGAGCCGATCCGAATTGCCATTCATCTTGTTACCCAACAAAATGAAAATTAGCAAATCAAATATTTATGCTAGGAATGCAAGATGCATTGCGCCCACTCTAATCCAAACTAATTAATCCGGAATACGAAATACTTGAATGGATATGTGTTGTAAGTCCCTGCAGTTCACTCAACTATGGTATAATACAAGACCAGTTTATCGACGTACACGGATGTGGCACACTATCAAACGACTCCCAGCAGGTTATTCAAAAGGACAAGTGGAAACAACTAAATGCAAAATCTCAGCCTGAGCCCAGATTTGACTTCGTTATCTTCTCTCCCTCCTTAACTGTTTTGCTTGCCTTATTACTAATAGCCTTATTCCACAATCAACATGTCGTACATTCCTGAGTGTCCAGACTATGTAAAGTGCCGTACAGTATTCGTATCAAGTAAAGTTATAAACTCGTTTCGAGTATTATGTGACTCTTGCAATGACTTGTCGAAAAGTAGGCGCTTTTTTTAAGTTTAATTTTATTTAAACTTATTTTTTTTATTACTTACATACTTACTTACTTTCTACTTATTACTACAAAATTGAATTCGGTTTTTTTATTTTAATTTTTAATTGGTTTCTTATTGTAACCTGTATTATATTTTAAGTAATTGTTTTATTGTTAGGGGTATTCAAATTGTGTACAATGGACCAACTTTTATTATATTGTTTTATAGTCTTATTAATAATAAATTTTATTTTATTTGATTTATTTTTTAGTAAATTACTTCTTTACGATGTACCACTTTAAAATGTTTTTAATATCGCTATTTAATATGCGTTTTTTTATTATACTAAATAATAAAACAAATTATTTAATAATGCATGAACTCTTAATGAAGCATTAACAATATGAATTATAAAATATAATCAACTTCATTTCCTCATTCCACAACACTGTAATTGGATTATTGTGGCATGTCCGAATGGCAGGCTGTCCACATTTTGTCTTTGTTTTTCTGTTGGCCAATTTGTTGCCATATCCACTGGGGAGCCGAATAATGCGTGTACACATATCTGCCCCAGCTTTAAAGTCAAAATTGGAAAATTTTTTAATTACTGACGAAATTTAAAACACATGTTTAAAGTAGAGTGTGAAACCGATGCAAATTTAAGTGCCAATTCAGACACTGATATAAAAAATATGAAAGCTTCGGGAGAGAAAGCGGTATTATTTCGATCGGTTGGTATGATTAGTATGTTACTATATATATACTAGCCATATGAAGTGGTACTGTCAGAAATTATAAGCTCAGCTCCAGTTCTCTTAACGTAATACCAACTGATAACAGGTAGTAAGAACTCCAGGTGATGACTTCAAGTGCCTAATTTCAATCAAATCAACTTATTTAAAATGGGCAAAAGAGTATAATGAAGTTGAGCATATGTACATATATAAAAAGTAGAAGAAAGCATCTCCAATCCTATAAGATACATATGTGTCATCACCAGCCGAGTCGATTTGACCATGTATGTCTGTCTGTTTGTCTGTACGTCTGACATCATTTCCATTATGATGAGGGTTCTATTCATAATGTTTGCCAACACAGAGTATTGTGCAGTCGCTTCAATTGTCCATTCAAGCTGAAAATGTTTGTTGCCCACTATTATTGTGATATTAGAGGAATGTTCTCGTGCTCGTATGTTTTGCAATGTTCAAATAATTATACCATTTATCCATGCAAGGGGTGAATGGTAATATTTTTCATAGCCCCAAAAACAATAATGTGGGCAAATGTTGAAAGTTGTATAAAATATAGTGAGGCATTCAAATATAGAATAGCTCGGTTTTGGCAGTTAAAGAATTCCGACACATTTACATATACACACACACACACACACACACACATATAGGTTTGTTTATACTTTTACTCCTATGTGGCAAAATTGTCAATGTCGACCCTGTGGAAGGAAAACAATTCCATTAAAATGCAAAGAAATTCTACCGCATATAAAATTTTGGAATGAATGCATATAAACTTGCAATGCTTGATAGGCACAGGACATGGACACAGGGCACACAGGACGCACAGGGCGCACAGGACGCACAGGACACAGGCGGGGCAACCACAAATGAACAATTGCCGCAAAAAACATGGAAAATTAATAAAATTCTTGAAACGTGGCAAATGTCCAGTAAGGCAATGAAGACGTTGTCCTGCGTTGCTGCGAGACCGCAGTCCTTTGTTTTTGGTTTCTGTCTTAAGCGTAAGCAAGGCATACCATACCGACCAAACCCTCTGGCCAAATTACTGAGCTCTAAATTTGCCGAAAAGTTCATTAGAGTAAGACGTAAATGGTTGGATGGCTGTTTTCCTTTATATCTATCTGTATGCTTTAACAGTTTTTCTTTATACTGTGACCAACGATGCCTCCATCAAATCGTTCTTCTCTTATGTTGTTGGTTGTTTTAATTAAAAGCACATAGACGTGCCGGGGTAAGGTTCGTCCAGGTCAAGTCAGGTCAGGTCAGGTCAGGTTTTTGGGGCCAGCCCGAGCTGCCCTATTCCATGCGGTCAAAAGATAATTACATATTTCCGGAAATGTTCTATGAATGTCGCACCATTTTCCAGATGTTTGTTTTTGAATTTAAAATATTCTCAACAAGTGCGAAAGTAACTTGAAATTTGACAAGCTATCCAAGACAAAAAACACCGCTTCTTATTTTATCTTAGCTTCCATTTGAATATCTCATCAGCTCAATGCTCATAAATTTGTTATTTTTTGTTTAGTTTTTCTTTTTGACTTTTTTCTATTGAGCATGAACTAATTTGTAGTATGGAAAGCTACTTAAACCGTGTTTTTTCTTTTCTGTGATTGAGGGAAAGGATATCGTTTTGATTGTGCTCTTGACTAGATTGGTTATACTTAATAATTTTATGACTTTCAGATCCACTCAATAACTAAGTATTTTGCATAGCTTTGAAGTGGGGGCTGACTAAATAGCTTTTCGTGAATGCAATGTATTAATTGACTTATTGCCACAAAATGTGGCTAACTGCAGTTCGAGGAGATCTTGAAGCTTAGGACTTTTGAATAATCAAACACAATGTCCTGCCAGTGTCCTGCCAGATAGGATCTCTGCTTTCGCCGAATTGGATTCTCCTTTGGGTTTCCCAATGTGCGTATGAGTTTGCGACTTAATTGAGTAATTGTGGTATTGAAGGCAACAGTCGCAACCGTAATGGTCCAAGGTTGCGCTCTGGGTGAATAACGAAAATGACAACGACCAGTTGCCGTTAAGCAGCTTAGCCGAAACAGCAGCAGCCCCACCGGAAAACCCACTGCCCTCGACAAAGGCATTTGCAAGTTTGCGGAGCCGCTTAAGTCCGAACTTTGTGGCCTGACCAGGCTCATTTTGCCCTGGCTCTGGCTGTTTTCGCATCAACTTGGACACCTCATGCTAGCTGGTCTATTGCAACAAGGCAAATGTGACCGTGTGTGTTGCAAGTAGCATACATACATATATCGTGCAGCATGTTGCGTGTAGAAAGTGGCTTGTGAATGGGGCTTAGTTGTTTGGACCGGTCATGGTCGCTACAGAGGCATCAGCACGAATTTGACCATTGCTAATTTTTAATGTGTCAGTTGAACATTAAAGCGCATCAAGCGTTTTTTACTGAAACAAAACTTTATCGTCGGGCTGTCAAATGTTGTAAGGGCTTACTGTTTTTGTTGTTTTGGGTTCGGGCTTGCTAGTTTTTGTTGCACACACACTTAAGGGATTTCAGCTTTTCTATTCTTACTTGAAATATATACAAAAATTGAATTCTTCTACGTTAGTCCGAGTAGATGGAATTTTATTTATATTTTATAATTCCTAAGAGCAGTTGATCCAAATATTCTCTGTATCGGAATGCCCAGCAATTCTTAATTGAATTATTTGTTAAACAAAAAAAAAAAAGTATTTCATTTTGATATTGTGAACATTCGGCCAGAGTGCAGTGAGATTAACAGTCAATTTCTACCAGCTTTCAATAGCAATTGGATTACTTCACAAAACTTTTGCGTGGCACCAGGTAATTGAAATATTTTTGCACTCGTAATGGCATCGAGAGAGGCAAGGCTATCATTAGTCACAACGTATTTTACTACGTGTGAGTTTAATGCTGCCTGATGTGAATGGCATTGTAGCATTGGAGTATTGTAACATTGTTAGATTGTTATTTGTGCGTTGGCTGCTTTCGGTTCTGGTACAGAAAAAACGTATGTGTCGAGGCAGCTAACAGCAGCAGCAGCAGCAGCAGCAGCCCATAAGCTCTCAGTCTTTTTGGTTGTCAAATGCGCTCTTGGGGTATCTTTTTCCATATATCTTTTATCATTTACCCTTTTGCCATCAACTACATCTGGGCTTCAAAGTGCGCTACGCACAGTTCTTGCGATTTGAGGTGCTATTCGGCGTCTTTTGCAAGTCGTGACAGCCACTTGACTCAACGCTATCAACCACATGAGTAGCTGCTGCCAGCTGACTGCAGGCTCCAGGCTCAATGCTCCTGTTATTCTGGAACTTGCCCTTTGTGTTGGCTGATTGATTGATTGCCGTCGCATGGAAAACAAACGGTGGCCTCTGGGCAGCAACTGTTGGTGAGTGAGTAAACACAATGCTGCCATCGGGCAGCCACCTCAGCTGCCGTCCGACCTCATCTCATCTTGAACCCACTCGTCCGCAGCCACTTGAAGTAACAGTCTATGAGTCCAAGCATGCATTCACCATGTACATACATAGTTTCTATATATACATATATATACATACATATATGTGTATATATATTCTAAATACGTGCTTGTTAACTTGGGCTAACCATTCAATTATTATACTTTGTTCCCAAGGGGACAAGCGTATATTAAACAAGCAAGACAGCAAGCCATCTTTGGCATGCCGAAGATTGCATACCCTTTTAGAGTGCAAATCGTAATTTAATTAATTAATATTTTCCAAGACTTAATTAACAACCTCTAATAGATTAAATATAAAATGCCGATTTTAAGCCAAAGTACAACGAACAGAATGAAGAAGACTGATTTGTTGAACTTGATAAAAGCGCAGTTGACAACCAAATGTTTTCCATGTTCCCGAGATGTGTAGAGTATGTAATGCATGATGTAGAGCTACAAATGCCATCAAGGAGTCATCAAGATTGGCTTAAGCCAGAGAGACAACATTTTATAGAAACAGGCAGACGGGTTTGGTTGAGGTTGACCATGAATATGAATACTGAGGAACCGCACTGAGTATGTGTAATATTCTGAAAATTATAATTAAATTATTGTTTATTCAACTTTATCTAATTACTCAGACAATATTGATTATTTTGTAGTCTTACTAAACAATTCAATCCATATCGAATACTACTGTTAGCTTGCTATACATGTATTTCGCTTATATTATTATTCATTTCTTTGTCCTTCACCTAAGTCTGAAAATGCTAGTTAACTTCAAGGTTTCGATTACTTAAGTTTCCTGTGCAGTCATCGCTAAGTACACATTGAGGTTGGAAACCTCACTCCTTTACATTTATAGAGCAATTGTGGGGCTGTAAAGCAATCCTTGATGTTGCAATCAAAAAGGATTACTTTCCCGTTGTTCTTTTGTTGCATTTTGTTGCTGTGCGCTTTGTGCAGCATTGAAAAGGCAGTAAGCAAAGACCTGCCACAGAATGCATACAACTCGGTCCAGTTTTGCTCGGATCGCTTTACTTGCCGTTGGCCGCTGGCGCATTTTGTTTTAATTGAAAGCAATTAATAATATTGATGCTGGATGGCATGGCAACACCTCCACACACCCCCCTACATACTCTGCATAAATAAACTTACATCCACATACATTTATGTGAATGCAAACGCGACATTGTGTGTGTGTGTGTGTGTGTGTGCGTGTGTGGATGTAAACAGGTGTATTTGCATATCAGTTTGTACGTATGTGAAAGAGCACATACGTTGCATTTGTGCCTTGCGCATTGACAAATGGTGTTTTTAATTAAAGGTAATATATTTGTGCTGTGCTGCTGCTGCTGCTGCTGCTGCGGCGAGAGAGAAGCAAAGAAAATCTCTGCTCTACACGCATAAATCATAACTGTAGTTGGATCGGACATATTATAGTATAAATCGATTTAAAAAATAAACAAGTAAAAGTGCTCGAGTCGATTCACTCGCTCGACTTGCTGATACCCTCCTCAGGTCTTTGTTTACCCTGTACACGTGGTAGATCCATCACTTTTGAAAAACGCACACAGTCCACTTGTATGTGTTGTTGTATGTGCACACATTCTTAAGTTCTCGGATCAAGATAAGCGGAGACATGTATGTCACCCTTTCTTATGCAATACAACTACACAAATGTGGCATATTCAGTTCACTGTTGCCTGTTGCATACTTTGCACAACTTTACCATACCCTTTTACACATTTTGAACGGGCTGAGGGTATTTGAAAACAGCAAAACCAATCGCTGCAATAAAAAATAATAATACAAAATTTAAAACGTGCTTTTAACAAAAAATCAAATTTAATTTGGATAAAGGTTGACTGGGAACTAATAATTGGAGAGTACTTTAGCAGCAGCTTAAATAAAAATTGATGTGCTTAACACTTGCCGGCACTATCCACAAATACACATAAGCTGAAAATACATTTTATTGCTCATCAATATATTCTTTGTTTTTTATTTATTTTTAAATCAATCTGAAATATGTGAAGTCAATAGTATTGTGCTCAGATGGGTAATCGCCGTTCGATCGTTTTGATTCTTTATTGGAAGTCATCCATCTTTTTGCCGCAGTCACTGGTCGAAAGTTTTTGGTTGAGTCGGTTCTTTGCCAACCAAATTATCCGGGCTAAACTTAATAGTTATGTGTGGACTCTCGAACTATTTCGCAGGAGGTGTAAACATAGGTAATCTTCGCCGGGTCCGAGTTAGATATTCCTTCTTGTTTTAAAATAAACTTCGCTGCAACACATCGGCAGCTAAGAACACACATTATAGCTAAATGGCCAACATACACGAATGTATGTATGTATGTATGTGTGTAGTTGTGCAGGGGTGAAGCAGTAATCCTCCTTTGCATCCCCTCTTTGATACCAGTCGAAAGCTTGTGCAGCATGGGGCTGCTTGGTTCCTAAAATCGTTAGGCAACTCAGGCATGGGTGGTGGTTGCTCTCTAATGGGAGTCAGCTAAATCGTTAGTGGTGCACCGTTGGAGCCTAGCTGGTGGGTATGTACACACAAATGTTAGTACCCTTTATGCACACACACACAATGCCAACAGAACTGTTGCCAAAATGCAATGCACGTTTTCTGAGATGACGCTTTCACTGGCTGCACAGCCTGCAGAAAATGCGGCCAAGACCACAGGCAACGCAAAGAGTGGCTCAAAAAAAAAATAAAAATATATATATGTATATATATGTGTATACACACATGACCATCTGTTCGTACAAACGTAATTGTGCCGTCAAAACAACTTCCGTGATTTGGCGTCCAATGGCTACTGGTGCTGCTTATGTAAGTGTTGTGAATGTGGTCGAAACATCGTCTATATCAATAGTTCTCCCGTCTTACTATTCCATATTTGTGTTAGTCCCCCATCGAGTTTTGGCTTAAAAATACTTTACACTTATCTTGTAGTCACCACTTATGGCCAATATCCGCAAATAACACGTGGTAGTTGTTGACTTACTTGTATATATTTATGTGTTCCCTTTAACTAAATAAAGAAAAGTTGTTTACAATATGTAAAACTAAAGTAGAAATAATTATTGAGTGTCTCTTATTCTTCAGTTACCAATCTAGTCTTACCCAATTGTGTTTTCGGGCTAGTTATTATTAGTCCAACTCCGCCGTAAACTGTTAGATTCATGTGAATCATCCTCTTTTGTTTGTACTTTTTAATCTATTTTGAGTTCCATTTTCCACCATTCCTGTTCGCCTTTCCTTAATTCGTGTTTCCAAAAGTTTTCATATAACTTAGTCTTTGTTTCAGGTGTCAGCGCCAAGCAGGAAGATCGTGGATAGCCTTTGTTTTCTATTAAACCTGTTTCCAATATTGATTTTACTTCGATATCCATATTTCCACGGACAACAGTGATGATAACGTCCACACTCAAATGCATTCTGAACAAATCCGAGAAATTGAAGTTGCCAATTGGCCGAATGATGATATCGATGATTAAAATTGAATTTCACATTGCGTAATGAATTAATTACATCAGTGATTTATATATCATTTATAATATCATAAATCAAATCAAATATATGTGCAGTTCTGTTAAGCTCTAACGGAGAGAAAATGATTTTCAGTGATGTCAATTCGGCAGCCAAGAACGAAATAAATAATTATTGTTCCCTTGTAGATTCAGATAAATTTGTAATCAGTGCTGTTTCAGGAATAATTTAAAAAAAAATAAGGAATTTAAATGTAAATTTAATGTTGCAATATCTGTTAATTTTGCTGAAAATCTAGAAGCTACGCACATTTTTCAGTTTGTGTTTGTGAAGAAAAATAAAAACCAAATTTAATTTTTAAGTAAATCGTCGAGTCAAACAGCGTTGCATGCCACTGGTGTAGTTTCGGCGAAGTAATGTAATTTTGAAGTTTTAACCAATGCCGATTTCAGGGTATAAATTTTACTTATGTTCCGACCTAAAATAAAAAATTGAGATTGATTTAGGGGCAAAACTATGATCAAAAAGCCTTCGCTTTTGAAGATAAGTTGAGTTTTGACGAAGTTATGGCATTTTGAAGTTTCGACCTATGCCCATACACCGATATATAGATTTTCGGGCTATAATTTTTACTTGTCTTCCGACCTCAAATTTCGTTTTCAACTTTAAATGTACGATTGATTTAGGGGCAAAACTATGATCAAAAAGCCTTCGCTTTTGAAGATAAGTTGAGTTTTGACGAAGTTATGGCATTTTGAAGTTTCGACCTATGCCCATACACCGATATATCGATTTCCGGGCTATAATTCTTACTTGTCTTCCGACCTCAAATTTCGTTTTCAACTTTAAATGTACGATTGATTTAGGGACAAAACTATGATCAAAAAGCCTTCGCTTTTGAAGATAAGTTGAGTTTTGACGAAGTTATGGCATTTTGAAGTTTCGACCTATGCCCATACACCGATATATCGATTTCCGGGCTATAATTTTTACTTGTCTTCCGACCTCAAATTTCGTTTTCAACTTTGAATGTACGATTGATTTAGGTGCAAAACTATGATCAAAAAGCCCTCGCTTTTGAAGATAAGTTGAGTTTTGACGAAGTTATGGCATTTTGAAGTTTCGACCTATGCCCATACACCGATATATCGATTTTCGGGCTATAATTTTTACTTGTCTTCCGACCTCAAATTTCGTTTTCAACTTTGAATGTACGATTGATTTAGGGGCAAAACTATTATCAAAAAGCCTTCGCTTTTGAAGATAAGTTGAGTTTTGACGAAGTTATGGCATTTTGAAGTTTCGACCTATGCCCATACACCGATATATCGATTTTCGGGCTATAATTTTTACTTGTCTTCCGACCTCAAATTTCGTTTTCAACTTTAAATGTACGATTGATTTAGGGGCAAAACTATGATCAAAAAGCCTTCGCTTTTTCAAATAAGTTGAGTTTTGACGAAGTTATGGTATTTTGAAGTTTCGACCTATGCCCATATGGCGATTTACAGGCTAATAGTACTAGGAGAGCTAGAGACTTCAAAAAAATGTTTAGAAAACTTCCGGAATTTTGTCTTGAATTATGTCACATTCAAATTTAAATAAGTGATCCGATTGCTTTCTATTAACGCAGGTCTATCTAAATCGTGTGGGTAAAAACCGATTTAGATTGAATGGCTATTTGTATGCTAGGTACGACTTCGCAATGACGTGCCTAAGTTATTATACTCTGCGTGAGCATGCACATATGTATACATACATACATAGATACAAATACACATGTAGAAAGATTCACATTGTGTACAGAAAACAAGAACAGCGGCAAAATTGTTGTTGCAACTGCCAATAGCTTCCGTTGCCGTTGTCGCTGGGTTGTTTTGTGTGAAAATGCAATCGGAAGTTTGTGGTTAACACTGTTGCAATCTGAATGACTTACAGCACACATATGCACAGACACCCACACACACCCACACACACCCACACACACACCGACAGCATAGACGAATGCGAATGAGCGCGCACATGAAAGTTTGTTGTTAAACTATTGCAACATACATTTTTCTGTTGCTACTTCTACGGTCTGTCGTTGTCAGGCAGTGTCAGCAGCAGATTTTGGCTTTGAATTATTCGCGCGGCACGCACAACAAACCGCAGGCACGCACCGTACACTGAGCCCAGCGGCAAAGGCAACCTCAACCCCATCCCCACAAGCACATATCCACGCACTGCCACACCCACCCAGACCAATTGAATTCCCATCTGAATTTGCACGCCCACAAATTCAATTATATAAAGCATTTTTCCCTTCCCCCCAAATCGACAAAATAAATAAAATAAATAAATCCCCAACAATTTTAGTAACATCAAAAATGAGTGCGTATTTCATTCAACTCATAAACAAGTATGTGAATAGGATTTGGCATTTTTTTTATGTGAACAAACCTCCTTGCCACACACCTACAGCCTCTGAGATGGTATTTTAATTACATTAATATAAAATAACATCCAATTTGGATTTTTAAAATGGCTTATAGAATTAATGTTTGCAACTTTTCCAGGTTGAATTATTTAATTAACACTAGCATTGAACTTTTACATAAAAAGATTATTGCCTCATGCGGCAACAGTAATGAGCTTATTGCCTCAGTTTCGCTAATTTCCATTTATTCACATTTGCGAGAGTAATTCGTGGGAAAAACGTGGAGAATACTTTTTATTTTCATGTCTTTTCATTTTTTTTTTAATTTTATGATAGATGTTGCAATTGCATAAGCAAAATGTTGCAAATGCGAAGGATTAAGTCTAAGCTCCTTATATTTACATAGTTGCCATTTGTGATGTATGCCAAAATTGTGAGAACTACAGAAAACGAATTACGCGAGCAACTTTGCATAAAGCACGCGACTTGTAAACATGTTCATCTATGCACAAAGGGGCAATCGCAACTAAATACATATGTACATGTGTGCATGTATGTATGTACATGCTATAGCATGTTGCACTTTGCGCTGCGAAAGGCAGCCAACTGGAAAATTAAGATACTAGGCTGATATGGGCAAAAGTTTCATTTTCGTTGGCAAAACACTATTGAAGAATGCAAGAAAAGCGCGAAAATCGCTTTAAGTGCCGAAAACTTATTTCATATTTGGTCTTTAACGCTAGAAATATATAGAAAAGATTCACTCCTTACAATTGGACCAAACTGTGCAATATTGAATAATTGCGGGTTCTTAGTAATTGTATTAGTAGACTTGGATGAGATGTAAATACTACACTCAGAAAAAGAGTTGAGTGACTTCGAAACTATACTCAAATATTACAGTAGAAAGTGCTCATTTCATTGATAATTTCTGAATTTGAGAAAGATTTGCATTTCTACTTTACAGAAATATTTTCTGTCATTAAGAAATATGTTTCTGAAATTATATCTAAAACAAATATTATTTTCGTCACTCTATTGTGGTCCATCTTCGACATTCATTAAGATAGCATTTAAGCTCTTTGAGCTCTGAGTATATATTACTACAAAATTTAGACAGACGGACTTGGATGGTAATGCTGATGAAGAATATGTATAATATATACATTTTATGGCGTCAAAGACGTCTCCTGTTAATGGATTGAGCACAAAATTATAATATCCTCAAGAAAATTGAAATTTTTTTTTTTTTTTTGCTGAGTGTATGAGGTAAGTTCTAGTCGGGCACTTTCACTTATTCCGGTTCCGCTTCCGCCTCACCATCGTTTCGCTAACTAGCTGGCTGTAGTGTTCCATGTTTTTGTTTTGGCATTTGTGAAATGCGTTCTGCGTACGTCAGCAAGACATAAACAAAACAATAAATTCAAGTTTGCGTGTCTAATTCAGTTGTGAATGTTGGCAACTGAATTAAAAGAGGGAGAGCGAGAATCGGATGCTGTCGTTGGCGTTAGTCTTAAATGCAGGCTGCCAACGACTCTTAATTCTCCTCGCTGGTCTTAACTCCATCTCTCTCCCTCTCTCTCTTCCTCTCTCTCTCTCTCTCTCGCTCTCTTTTTTTTCTATATCTTTCTACCCCACTCTTCATATCCGTCTCTTGCCCAGTTTTCTTAGATGATGCACTTAATTAGTTTGCTACTGCCAGCGAGCGTCGTTAGGATGCCGACCGCATGCTGCGTGCTGCATGTTACATGTTGCTACATGTAGCATGTTGCTGCCTTGCTGCTAGTCAAGTTCGCTTGCTGGCAAGTCGTTGCATAAGCAGAGGCGCGCCGCAGCTCAGATCACTTGCGGCCGGCTATTCAAGATGCCGACCTTGGACGAAGAGGCAGAAGAAGCAGTAGCAGCGGCATGCTGTGAAACAGGGGCTAATTTGTGATTCAGTTGTTTTTAGCGACTTGTCAGCGAAATGTGAATGAAAAGGATAACAATGCTGGAAATTCATCCTTCACCGTTTCAATGCCGTTGACTGGCTTTTTTATTTGTTTGTTGTTTTGAGTTTTTTCTTTTTGAGAGCCATTCTCATTGAAATTTGACTGCCAACAGACAAATGCACATTAATTGCTGGCGCTGCCTGGAAAAAAGTTTTTTAAGAGATAGCAATGAAAGCAATTATAGAAAATTCTGTTTTCTCTGTATTATTTATAACGCAATCCCCGCAGCTTCAGGCTGTGAACGCGGCCAACCACAAAATAACTTTGTCTTTGGCTTTTTGCTGCCTTGGAATTAATAACAAAATGATTTGGCCACTTTTCCTCTATCGCAGCGTGACGGTTTTGCCAATTACATGCGAAAGGCAGCGCGAATCTGAAGTCCTGCAGGAGATTGTCTAGTCGCCGCACTCAAATCAAACTATTTAATTTTCGATTAAATACTTTTTAATTTGCAATTGATGTTGCTAAAATTGCTGTTTTTATTCTCTGATACCGAAAGTATCAAGTGTACATTGGTTTTGTGCAATGTCCGTCAGTTCGTCGCTATGAATGCAACTTTTTGTCGACACTCTTGAAACTTGCACCATATATTAGTCAGGGCCCGCGTCAGACAAAGTCTCAAAATTGGGGTGCTATATCCCCCGACAGGCTAGGAAATCGATCAAATCGAATCAAAGCCACATAACTCCAATAATTTTAAAGCTAAAGTCACAAAATTGGGTTGGTAGCTTGTTGATAATGTGGCAGCCCTGCTGCGGGCAGAGACCAGTAAAGAGTCTAAGTTTCAAGGCTCTTGCTTTAAGGGTGTCGACAAAGCGTGGGTTCACAGCGACGGCGGACAGATGGACATGAGATGGACATTGCACAAAACCAATATACTCAGTATACACTAAGTATAAAAATTACAATCCACTCAGTATGTTGTGTACAAGTTTCTGCCAGGCTGTACCAAATGCTGCCTACTTGGCTCAGCTTTATAGGCAACACAAAGTGTAGCCAAATAGAAGATGCGACCTCATTGGACAATTTGACGGCTTTTGGCGACGTGAGCTGAAAGCCAACCAGAAATTAACATAATAAGAACGCGGTCATCGCGCTGATGCAGCGTTCAGGTGGAGATGCGCCTGGATGTTGATGTTGATGTAGATGTGGATGTGGAATGGGCATGTGAACGTGGTCAGTGCTAAATTTGCAAATTTGTCACACTTCAAGCATCAATCAATTTGTGGACTGGAAATATTTACGATGTACTTCAATTTCCCTTAACTTGCCGAAAATCACAATTGCTTGGGAACAGAACTAAAGCATGTCGGACCTTAGTTAAGAACTTGATTTTATTATTTTAAGCGGTAAGTACTTCTTCACCCACTGCCGATAAAATTAAACTAATAAAACCTAAAAAGACTGTAAATAAAACGGAAAACGACCATTTAATAGTTGTGCGTAAAACTAGATAGGTATTTGTACAGAAAATATTTATTATCGAATCAATAATAAAACATTCCATCTGAAATTGGAGATTTCCCATTTGTTAGATTAAAGTGTTAAATCCTGAAAGTAGGCCATAAACAGCGAACCTTTCGCAACTCTCTTCTTGATATCCACCACTTTTGAGCAACATAAAGGATACTTGCATCCAACTGTTTTTTAAGCAATACAAAGTGTTTTTCTCTGTGACTATCTATCTACAGATATCATCCCTCATTCTCAATTTCTGGACTAAAGAAGATGACACTGTATTCCATGCTAACTCCACCACTGCTTGGAGAGCAGCTGCGGATACGCAGAGGTTCTTGGATGGTTTTCGTACTTGGGCCAGCCGGTGGAACATCTGCGTCAGTGAGGGCAAGTCTCAGCACTGCACGTTTGCGCTCAGGAATGGTAGCTGTTCAACAGGTCGACTCAACAACACGCTCATACCTCAGGAGAAGCATGTTCGCTACCTGGGTATATATCTGAACAGGAAACTTACCCATCGCACAACACATACAGATCACGGGAGCAGCGTGTAGATCCAAAAGGGCGAAGCTCAACTGGTTGCTTAAGCCATCCAGCAAACTCAGCTTGAGCAACAAGCTGCTGGTATACAGGCGCATCATCGTGCCCACATGGACAAATGGGATTCCATTTTGGAATGCAAAATCTTGGATAAACCAAATTCAAGTCTTGCAGAACAAGGTGGTAAGAGACACTTCTGGTGTTCCACCCTATGTGAGCTATGAATTCGGTCCACCGACACTCATTACACAAATAAATCGTCATACAATTCGTTAAAATGACCGGTTGCATAACCACGTCAACCCATTGGCTTGCACACAAGGGTCAAACACAACCCGCAGGCGATTAAGGCGCCTCCACACCGGCGACCTCTGGACTGTTGGACGTTGAAATTAATAAGCAACAAATGTAATATTTAATGTAATGGAATATCGTTATATGTTAAAACCAGTTCCATGTTTATGTTATAGATTTTAAATACGCTTTTATTATTCAGAACAATTTTTGATAGCCTTTCAATAGGTTGCTTAATGTAAAATATAATTGCTATATAAGAATAAAAATACTAGTTTGGTCAGAAAGCAAAAAATGCTCATATTTTGGGTAAGTTTTCAGTTGAACTAAGCCGCCAGTCACTGTTTTCATAGTGTCTATTTAAAGTTACGTAAATTTTCAATAATAATGGATAAGAATTGGTTTTCTTCTAGGTTTCATGTATTCAGTTGTACCCAAAGCTGATATATTTCTACCAATTTCCAGCTTCTTTAGACTTTCCTTAGCCATTTAACGGTTTCTTATTGCAATAAATGTCTTGCCAACTTTTGCCAAAATACCATCAGTGCAACAATATTTTATATTATTGCACATTTTGAATGAATTCCTGACGCTATGATCGTTGTCCATCCAAGACAGTTCTTACTGTATATATCTCAAAAGTCTTTGCTTCAAACTTAAGGAAAACTCGATAAATTTACTTATATCTTAAGTAACTTACTTAACTTAACTATAACTTGCTAACTTATATTCCAAACTTCTTTAGCTGTTGATTGATATTCTTTGTTGAGAATGTGTGTCGTGTTTCAGCAGTTTTTTTTGCTTCTGCGTGTGGCTTTAACCATTTTAAATACATGTATTCAATTTAAATCACAAGCTGCCGTTGGGGGATTCCCAAAATAGACCTGCAAGCTGCTTGCACAAACTGCTGCATAGCAGTGGCAAAGTTTGCGGGTTATTAAACGCATGCAACGCGCAATTAGCGTTAGTGCAAGGGGGCGCAATTTGGGAAATCGTGCATACTCATTGACCGCTATAATTATTGCTATTGTTGTCCGGATTGTACAATTGGTGGTCTGGTCTGGTCTGGTCTGGTCTGTTCAGGTTGAGTATTGAGTGCAGCTAGCGGGGTAGGGCGGGGTAAGGCGGGCTTGTGGCAGGACGGCAGCCGTGCCTGTCCTGGCCGTGGTAAATGTGGTTCATGGTGTACGTGGCTTTAATGCTCACACATTTCCGATATGTAACTTATCGAATCAAAGCATAACACATCGGTTCATGAAAGCATAATTCATTTATTTACGTTTTTAATTAAATTTTCAATTTTCTTTCCAATTTGTTTTGATTTATTAATAAATTATTCTTGGCCGCATTTGGTAAATCTGATTACTACATTTATGATCAGCTTAACCAATCTCCTAGTTATTATTATTATTATTATTATTTTACCATCAAGCAATATGAATACATTCGCGTTGAGTCATATATATATATATGTATATGTATGTATATACTATGTGCATTCATATAGCCATACGCATGTTTATCTTTCATTCAAGAATATGGAATCGTCAATAAAATCAACAGCATGCAATATTTAGAACTTGAATATTTAATAGATAATATTTTGTATTTGTTTAGTTTAAAGTTGGTTGTCACGATTGAAACTTTAATTGTACAGCAACGTATTATCGATTTGGTAGCCATGGCACACAAATTGTTTGACATTGGTTTCATTCAGCATTGAAAAAGTTTTAACAGACCCGACATATGTACAAGAATAAATATGATAGGCCTTGGGAAGTTAATCGTAGATCTAAATTGTCCCATTCTTATACTGCCTGAGTTCCAAGCTCTCCGGAAACCCACAAGCACTCTGAATGAGCTGCATAACGGGCAAATAAAAAAAACCCTGTGAAAACCGACATACACTGTAAAAAGTAGGAACGATTTTGTTCGATTTACTTCGCCACTTTATTTATTTCCTTTTTATTTTCCCGTTCAAAATGGGTAAATGTTTAATAAAGTTATTTATATTTGATCGATAACTGCATACATTTCCCTAAAATCGATAAGAATCGGTTACCGATGGCAATAAAACCACAATTTTAAAAGTGTATCTTTTTAGTTCGGCTTGTACAAATTTCGGCCGAACGATGGGTCTTAAGTGACATGTTGACAATGATGAGTGTTTTCCATGTGAACTTTGACCCGCATCCTACCATTTGCCACTTGTTTACTTGGGAGTCACCTGTAATATGAAGCTTCATTTCACCAATCATTTGGTTTGTCAAGTCAAAGTGTTTATTTACATAGATTGATAGCAAAACAAATTAGTTAACATTGTGATCAAGGGTTTATTTGATACGGACACTCGTGATTATTATTATTATTATTTGACAAACCTGCCACAATCTGTGCCCCACAATGTGATGAAATTAAGCAATTACAGCCGCACAGAGTGTTTTACAAACAATAAAAGCACAATTGATTAATAAACGAGAAACAGAATTCATAAATTTCACCAACATTTATTGCATGGTGGTGGGGGAGGGCGGCAGATTATGGCAGCAGGGGATCAGAATCACACCACGCTTATCGATTTAATTTGCCAGGAATTTGAATACTTACAACGATGACGGCATCTGTTCGCATATTTGCGGCAAAATGCCCCAATGGCACAGGTCCTTGTCGGGCCCTCGACGGTCCCTGGTAGTGGCCCAGTGGCCACTTGACGGGCACCGCATGTTTGAAATTTTCAAATACACAAATTGTTGGTAAATTAAACGCAAATATTTTAGCGCCTCGCTTTTGATTGAAGCAAGGGGGTAGCAGGGTAAGCCAATGTGCTGCAGAGTGAATGCCGATTAAAGTATTTTAAGCACAAAGTTGCCGCATGGTCGCAGCTTGTCGCCCAATTTTCAGTAGCCAATTGTTTCCAGGTTTTCCCATAAAAGCAAACCATCTTAATTCCACCTCAAGGACATCCAATTTTATTGTTCCACTGCCGTTCACATTTGCCGTGTACACTTCGCTAGTTTTGATCGCTGAAGTGCCGACAAATGAATCTATATATAACTAAAAATGGGATTGCCAACAAAAAGATTGATACTTTCCTGCATTCCTTGCAGTTTACAAATTAAGGGCACTTTTTCCGGGAATTTAATGAAGATACGAAAACGGAAGTATTTCTTTTATATCTTTTTACTCGATGGACGAAAAGTGCAATTTCATATATTTCAACTTATTAGGTAATATTCCGCTCGAAATCGCAACAACGAAAGCCAAGTGGATAAAAAGATGTAGCGGATAATAAGAACATATTTTTTGTGGGTTGCTGCCAATATTACGCCCATTTCCACATACATGTATGTATGTATGTATGTAGGTTGGTGGATATATAGATGCATATTGCCGGAATCAATACGTGTGTCTGGTTTGTGGCCAGCACAGCGCTGACTGCAACGGGCATAGAGAACTTTGAATGTTATTCAAAATGATAATATATAAAAATAAAAATTGCATTTAGTGCAATTTATCTGAGTCAAAATGCTAAGGCGAGAAGTGGATTCGTCAGCAAAAAAAGAAAAATAAATCTATCAATTATTCAACACAAGCCAAATGGCGACTGAAACGGCTCCTTGTTGACTTGTTGAGCCACAATTCAAGGCACAGCTCCGAGCTGACGGCCTACAAAAGCTTTGCCGAATTAAGCTGCGTGTTAAGCCAGCGTACGGAATATGCAGAACTGAAAACACAAAACTACATTTAAGAAATCTTTTTGGAGCAAATGCCATTAAATACACAGAATCCATTTGCTGTTTTAATCGGCTTTCCTTCAATTTGCATTCTTCCGATTGTTTTCAGCCAAAGGGGTTATGGGCCAATGTGCCTAAAACTATGCCTGCCTGTTGGTTGGGCTGGTAAATATGTATGTATAAAGGCGAAAGGGGTGGGTGGGTGCGGGTGCGGCTGCGGGGGATGGTGTCGATGTGCGAAGGCGTTGGGTAAGCTGGTTGTTTAAAAACAGAAGCCCAATCTGCGAACTTTCAGTCGTTGTCGTAGCGAATTGATGAATTCGCAATTGTTAAAAGAAAATACGTAAGTGCAAAGTGCAGACGCCAACACTTAATCCACCTTTATGCACACATGCAAAATGCACACACACTCCGACACACACACACACACACACTCACTCAGGCACACACACATTGAGTTGAGAACAACATGAAGGATAACGGAACGATGGCAGGTTTGTTCATACTGAAGCACTAGCATGTGATAGCTTCATTAGCAGTTCAAATGTCAATCACAAAGCCTTTTGCACATTTGCATTCTGTTCTCTGGGCTGGCTGCCTCCGATTGTTCTGCTGCTGTGGCTGTTGCTGATCTCGTTGCCTGTTCAGTTTGTTTTTCTTGTCAATGCAACTCTTTGAATCTGTTGTGCATCCAATAAGTGCTATTGTGTGCGTAGAGGTGTGTGTGTGTGTGTGTGTCTGTATGTGTCTATATGTGGCAGGGGCACTGACTTGAAGTTCAAGTTGGGCGTTTTGGCATTGCATAACAATGCGAGTTTGGCAGCCATGGGAATTGCGACTGCCGTTACATTCACATTTACAGCTGCATTTATCTGTAGCGATTATCGGGCCAGATGCAACAATGGAAATTCTTCGTACAATCGGTACTTGTGCCGTTTAAGCGACTCCTACATTGCACACAATGCGCACATGTATGAATGTGTATCAGTTGTAGATTCCCAATTGGAGCATGCCTCAACCATCAAACAAGCAGTTCAGACACGCAATTTACCAGCAATATTCAGTCAAATTGCAATTCGCAGATAATTCAAACAAAATTGCATTAAGCAATAGCTGCAGACTTGTACTGTATATTATTTTTTGATTATGCTCTTTGCTTCTAATGTGATGTGACAAACAAGAATTGCTCAATAAAAGTTGATTAAATTCTTAGTCAATACTACCTTATCAATATTCTTTATTAGCATCCACTCAGATGTTTAATATTAAATTGATCATGTTCGTCTCACTTACGAGTATATTTATAATGATTTTAAAACAGTCGATATAAGCTAAGACAAACTTAAACATCAAGCAAACCCTTTTTATTCACTGAACTCCTACGAAGTATACTTGGCCATATCGAAATTTACTTTTCTTTTTTTATAGAAAGGTTCCTTTGGGAGATATATATATGTATATTATAGATGAAACGGCTGTTAGCATTTTCCCACAGCAAAAGCTTAAGTCAAATTTGAAAGGCATATTTCGACTCAATATAAACATGGAGAATTTGCTAACAAGTGAATTCCCAAAAAACCAAAACAGAACTAAACACCTTATCAGATTTGAGGAATTACTTGTTGTTCACCTAAGTAGTCAACATGTTAAAGAGAACTTTTTCACAACAAGCGGTGTACATTTGCAGACAAATATAACATAAAATGATAGTTAAAAAACCTCAGAAACTGAACCGGGTCCCCACGGGAAACACCGCAAAACTGCTCAATCAATGCAAACCGCTGACATGTACAACCAGGTAGTTTAAACACGAGGCATCTGTGCACAGCACATACATACACACACACACACACACATACATGCACACATACATGCACACGAGCTTGTATTTATGTATGTGTGCAACCGACGCTGACAACAATGCTTTACAAATGGTAATTCATTATCTTGATGACACTGTGGCAGAAGCGCTCGGCAAGCAGTCAGGCAGGTATTTTTTTTTTTGTATTTTAATTTTTTTTTTTTTTTACAAACTAAACAGTTCTAAAAAATTTGCATACGAGCATAACGCGCACCTTGCGTCTCCGCTTGGTTAACGCTGAAGTTGAGGTTGATGTTGGATGATTGTCATAGCTTCGGCGAAATTCAACAGAATTTTACGCATGCTAAATACTTGTCGCATAGCCCCATTGAAATACACACACATACCAGTGCAGGCAAAAGTATTTTGACAAGCAGAATCAGCGACATTTTGGTGTATAACTTTTAATTAACTTTTAATTAAATATAAAGTTTGAATTAATCATGGTAAATGGTTATACGTAGTAATTTGCGCTAATTAGCGTCAGCGGCTATATATTTTTGCATTGTTGATCAAATGAAACCGCTGTTTTTACGAATTAAACGGTAGCGTGAGCATTTTGGCAATTCAAATGAAAATTGCATAACTTTTTAAAATAATAAAGTGCGTATAACTAGTTGATAGAAACTATATTCTAATTTAGCTTCTCTTTTTTTTGGTCGTATAAACTGTTTTAAGCTGTGGACATAGTCCTAGCAAATATATTTTCAGTCGCTGATTTCGTTATCTCGCGGATTCTGGTTAAGCTTGCACAACTTTTTTTTTCTATGTTTAAGCCAATTAAAAGTGAAAACAGCAAAATCCTTTAGAAAATGTCTTCTCCTATAAAACAAGTCGCATGTTCATTTGAGATATTTAAATTCAAAACTTTATGTTCACTTTTATTTTGGACATTAATTATTAACCGATATTTCAAAAAACCATGTTGACAAAATACTTTTTGCGACGAGTGTGCATGCATAAATGCAAAGTCTCTCGCTTGCAGGCAAAGATGGGGCAAACAAGCAAAGCTGCTTAGCATTATAATAACCTGGACCGAGTGCGTCGTCTCCTTGTTCTCGTTTTCATTCTCATTCTCATTCTTATTCTTATTCGCATTCTCACACCAATACTCATATATGTACCTACCTCCCTCCCACCCATACAAATGCCCACACTCATAGTGATTCTCATTTATATTCTTATTCACCGGGTTGTCGTTGACTGTTCCTGTTTAAATAATAAACTAAGAAAGCTTATCGAACAAATGCAAAGTTAAATATGCAAATACACACGTTCGAAGAAATAGCGGTGGTGCAGGGGCTTTTGCTTAAATGAGCGCATAACCGCCATCCAACCAAAGCGGGATCATAAGCCGCTCAGCACATTTTTTGAATGTATTTAACCATACATACACATACACACACACACACACACACACACACACACACACACACATACACTCACATACATACGAGCACACATGTATTTCAATTATGCACATTATACTGACAAAGACAGGACGAAAACGGTAGAAAGAGAGAAAATTGTATGTATTCATTTAGATACAGTTTTATGAATATTTCGCTGCTTTAAGCTCATGTGATAAAAGCCAGTAAGTAACAGAATGAGGCTTAAAAGACATTTCATATTCGCTTTTTTTTCTTTTTTCTGTTTTTTTTTTTCTTTGCTGCAGTGCTTTACTTATATTTTTTTTAAGCCAGCAAATGGAAATGTGTGTGGCATCCAAAAGCAGTGAATACCCCAAATAGGACACAGGACAGACGGCTATGAGGTTTTATTGGTGGGGAGCGGGGTGCGGAGGGGGGGTTAGGGAAGGAGGTGTCATTGACATTTAACCATTTGCTTGGATTTAATGCGTAGGTTATTACATCAAGTGAGTATGAGTTTGCATATTCTCGCTTCTTGACTTTGAGCAATTCTCATACTGAATCTATGTATGCAAACACCATTTTAAAAATTCATATTGGAATTGCAGGTACATATATGCTGAGGTTCTAATTTCAAAAATTGTTCAAATGCTTTAAAACATACATTAAGCATTTTGTACTTGATGGCAGAGCAGCCAGCACGAAAAAACCTTCGTTGTATATAAGGTGGAAAAACATAATTTTTTCTACACATTTGTTTCTTTGTGTTGTGATAGCATATACGGAAGGAGGTGGAACTCTAGCGTTATCATTTCCGTGATTGCCGTTGTCGTTGTTGACAACGGTGGTAATGCAATAAAGTTGGTAATTTTATTATAGTCTCACGTTACACGAACCTGGCATACACAGGTGTATACTTACAAACGAAAGTGTTAATGATGCTTTAAATTTTGCGCTTCAAGTTTTTTTTTTTATAAGCTTAATTGAATTTTGGTAGCGAAGCGAGGACAGCAGCCCAAAAGAAGCTGGCATAGCTTCAAAGCTTCTGTTAAATTAATTGAAATTGTGCACGAATAAGCTCGATATATTTACTTTAAGTATAAATTTGTGAAATGATATATTCACATACATACATACATACAGATATGGTCACACGAATAGCACAAATTTAATTAATGCAAACCACATTGATCCTTGTAATTGAAAGAAGAGTTTTGAACAAACTTGAAGTGAATTTTGCTTCAGCTTGGCAACCACGTTGATTAAGCCAGCAAACGAATTCGATGGAAAATTTTGTCAGCCAGAGAGCAAAGTTCGCTTAATCTTTTCGTGATTTGTCGTTTCGACACATTGAGACAATGGCTGTTAAGCATTTGCAGCCAAACTTTGATCAGAATATTTGCTTCATGTGCGCTGTTCGTATGACTATAGCTGTACTTATGTATACATATATATATATATATATATATATGTATGTACATTTGTGTGTGTACGAATGAAAATGTTTCTTCAGCACGTAACACAAAATGCAATTGAAAAAGTTTTTAATTTATTTCCCGAATATGAAGAACAGACAGAGCACATGCAGGCGAGCACCAATATAGAAGAATTTCTGTTCTGTTGTGACTCCATTTTACTGGGCCTATTGGCGCATCGATTATTTATTACTCATTCGCCTCGTGCTACGCATTTTGTTTCATAGCCAGCACTCAACAGGGTCATATAACATGGTCGATACGAAGGCGCGACTACTCCCACCATCGACACCATCCAACATCCACCTTCCCCCATCTTCCTGCCCACTCCAACTCCCCATCATGCTGTTTGCTCCTGTAACCTGCAGAGCATTGGCTTATTATGCATTCAAGCCGAGTTTGGCAACTGATAAACAAAACAAAACTAAAGTGATTTCAATAATACGTATGTATTAAGTTCCTAAACACGCAGACAAGAAACACTGTTCCAGATTCCCATATTAGTGTTAATCAGCATTTGCAGTCTTTTGGGAAATAAAGTATGAAAGGAAACATTTTCTTTAAATAAAATAAATCTTTAGCACTTCACCGCCATAGCTTGGCAGGATGGCTTTTATTTTCATACCCGACCTTTTCATGGTTGCGCTGTCCAATGTCCTTAGGGCTGAAATATCAGACTGAGTTTTATCCGAGTAGATCTCCATGTATATTTATTTATTTGGAAACCACCGTTTGAGTCCCATCGGTCTGAGTAAGTTGATCAAACTGCAAATACCTGGTTCTATTAGAGCGTCAATAGCTGAAAAAACCTATTCGATCATCATCATTCATCACTATTCCCATTTGTACTCATGTTTATCAATAATTAATGCGACATACAATTTCAATTGAATTTACAACGATTTAACCAGAAAAACTAATTGAAATTGATAGACATATTTACATATATGCCCACATTTCCAGATTATTACCGTTAATTTTACAGCAGAATAATGCCCCAATTCACACATGTAAAAAAATGAATTCCGCAGAAAAATCGAAATCGAAATTTAATGGAGGCGACCTTCTATTATCCTCATCTCAATATAATCGAGAATGGATGGGGATTGAGTAAAAGGAAAAGGAAATGAGTCAGGGAGGCAATTTCAAGGCATAAAGTCATTAGCGGGTGCCTTCAACACAGCCTGGAGCGAGATATCAATAATTTATAGTCTCCATGTGTTAGAATTTTTGAGTATATTTGAATATTTAATATTCTTAGAATTAATGAAAATTTAATCAAAACTAAAGCTACGGAAGTGCACCCCAGTTCTTCTAATTTTTAGTTGTTGTTCATAAATTCAATCGAATTTATTTATTTCATAAAAATAAAAACACTGAATAATAAAAAACTTGCATCTTTTGATTTTTTGATGGATTTCTTAAATTAAATTTACAATGGACTTCAAAATGTTTGGAAATCTTCAGCAATCGACATGAAGTATGGGTTGTCTTAGTGACCCAGTGATTTTGGCAAACGAGCAAAGAGAGGATCCATAGAATGGACGCTCTTACATTTTAGACGAAGTCGTCGGTGATACTTGAAAGTTTCCCTTTTTACATACCATGCAGATGAAGTTATTCTTATTAGTAATCAAATTAAACACGCCAAGCTAGTTTGGCTTAGTATTTTCCCCAATATCCTGATTATGTAATTCAAGCATATAAAACATCAGCTAATTACGTTGTGTACCTGTTGTGAGTGGACGACTGCTTGTGTGTCTGTGTGTGTGCGTGTGTGTGTGTGTGCGAATTTGAGTGTGTTTACAAATGTGTGTGGCATTTATTAAAATGATGGAACAGCTGCCAGGTACAGCGGTGCCATCAATTTCCGGCTATATGTTGTCTGCATTTATTGCCAACTATTACAAGGACATTTATGGATATGGCTGGATGTGCATGTATGTATGCTGTGTGTGTATGTGTGTGTGTGTGTGTGTGTGTGTGTGTGCTTGATGTGACATGCTTGTTGATATTACATTTGCCGCTGTTCGTGCCTTATGTGTTATTGTATTCGCTACGTGCTGCAAACTGCAATTGCATATTTGTCAATAGCCGAGTCGAGTTTCGAGTCGAAAGCTCGCCTTAAGGATAATAAGTAGCCAGGCAGCCAGACATGTACACACTACAGCTGTCACTGTATTAGTGTAGTATGTGTCCCAGCTATATCCTGTGTCGCCCTTTGACTACACTCCCGCTAGTTAACAACTTTCACGGATGTACACACATATGCACATACACAAACAGACACACACACATCGACAAGCGTAAATATGACAAGCAGATTAGCATGAATATGATTTGCCAACAACAAGCGCAGCAGTTCGCACATTGTGTTGCATACTAATGAATTGATTGAATGAAAAGTGCTTTTGAATGTCAAACAAAAAACACATCGCGTCAAAGTCAACATGGTTGTAAGCCAAAAAAAAAAAAAAACATTTCATTTAAAACGATGGTCAAAAATAATATGTCATATAACAATAAATAAATTGAATATTTCGCTGAGATCTGAAATGTTGAAAACAATAATATTTAAGGCATAACTTTAGAGTAAAGACTGAGGCATGTCAATGAAATTAAATGTTTTTTTTATTATGCCATTAACATTCCTTTCTTTTTGATCAACAAAAGCAATCATTTAAGGTGCACTGACTGCAACGGATTTTGACTACTTCCGTTAAAGTGCACAACAGTTGAGTCAATGCAATTTTTTTGTTGCACTGCAAATGTTCACATTTGTACACAGGCTTTACACCTTTAAATTCCCTTAGGACCCAATGTGCTCCATAATTCTCTTCCTGTTCGGTTGAGGCGCTCAGTCAACGGTGCTCTGAGGGCTTAAAGGGTAAAGCGGAAACAGACACACGGACACACAAAGAGACACACAAGCAGACATACAAACAGACATACAAACAAACATACAAACAGACATACAATCAGACATGCATATGTAAATGCTTTCGAGCCCTTTTCTAAGCCAGCAGCACAATCTCTTCTGGAGTTGAATCTCTCTCTCTCTCTCTCTCCCTCTCTCTCTCTCTCTCTCTCTCGGTCTCTTTCTGTGTCAGTCTGTCGGTTCCTGTGGCAATTGTCTCTCCCAATCGTTTTCCCGCTTTCGCTGCCTATCTTTCATGCTTTGGTATGTCTTTTGTTTTGAACATGGCCAGCCAAACACTTGTGCGGGGGAGCAGTAACCTTTATCGCTTTCTCAATCCCTCTCTCACTCTCTATATCTATCTCTATCTCTTTCTCGTTCTCTTTTTCTCTGGAGCAGAACTCTCGTATTCAAGAATAATGGCTCTTGATATTGTTGCTCTAAGTGGTGGTGTCAATTTCGAGTGAAATGAATAATATGTCATGCAAGTCGCCAATGTTGTCGGCTTTTATCTTCCTTATTTACACTCGCTCTGTGTCTATCCAAGTGTGGCCAAGTGTCTACACACAATACATTCTTGCATACCTACATAGTTCACAGTACATACCCATGTATGTGGATATACATATATAAATATATATATATTTATATATACATATATACAGACCTGAGTACATATGTACTTGAGTGTGTCATATATCATAAGACAACACTTGGCTAAATTGCAGGTACTACAGTGAGCACTCGCTCAGAGACTACCCGACCACAATCTTAACAGACCACACCCAGTGGAACAGAGAGAAAGATAGAGGCGAAGAGAGAACCAGCAATCTCGACACTAGCATAATTTAATTAATTGGCATTCTGCTTCACTTGTTTTCTCTCCAATAAAGTCTTATACGCGCTGCAGGATGATTAATTGCTGCCTTTGACCCGTCCGTCCCTGCACATCCGTTTCTTGTCTAGGTCTCTCTGTCGTCAACCTGGTACCACTTTGATAAAGAATGTCTCGTTAACGCTAGGCGTCCATTGTCCAACCTTGTTGCCCTGCCTTGGTTGTCCTGCCTAGCTTGCACAGCTTCTCGGGAAGGCACCCCTCTGCTTCCTCTAAAAATGTATGTGCCTTGGCATTTAAAGCACATCAGGCCCTATTTCAGTTAACTCAAAATACGCATCGCATCCAAATGCATGATACATTGCGATCGCAGTCACAGTCCAACAGCTCTCTTCCCAAACATAGCCAAAAGCTTTTATTCCGATTCCATGTCAAGTCCGTCTGTCCAGCTGTGTTTCATTTTTCTGGTCAACCATTCTTGCATTTTGCCCCTTTTCCTGCTGCAGATGTACAGTTGTGCTCGACATAATAATAGTGTTAGTCATCACTACTCTTGATCTATCATATCTTTGTTATATAATTTCATATTATTAATATTATTTGCATCACAATGAACATTTCTTCTTAAGGAACTATACCTAATTAAAAATAAATTTTTATCGAATTGGAGCTTAACAAAAACAAAGGAACTATTTCGCATATATACATACAAACATACATACATACATACATACATACATACATACATACATACATACATACATACATACATACATTCATACATCGTAAGTACAATCGACAATAAATCAGTTTTAATTTGAATCAGCCAATATTTGAAATTCACCACTTGGGAAATATTGACAAAAACAAACCTTCGGAGTTTTTGCCAAATAACGTTGCCAGCGGGTTTTCTGTGGCTTTTCAGTTGGGACTGCAAAGGAAACTAGAAATTGAATGATCGGGTAACTGGAGCATTCAAATGCAACGAGTTGTTGCATCCAAAGTCTGTCTCTGTCTCTCTATCACAGTCTATCTCTGTCTCGTTGGTTTATGTGGGGTCATTTATTGCTAGTGCTGGTGATGCTGTTGTGGCTGTTATTGCTTGTATGCGGTGCTGATTAATGCAGCCAAGAAGAGCGTCAAAGTGGGTGGGTGGTTGTGTGTGTGGGTGTGTGTAGGTGGTGGTTCTGTTGAGAAAGGGGCAGGTTACAGATTTATAGCATTCAATATTTTCAATACTTCCGCGAAACGTCAACGACAGCAGCCAACGAAAAATAACAGCGAAACGCACTCGAGGATGTGAGGTGGGCCTGTAGTGTTTGTGGGAGCGGGGTAGCGAGAGGTTGTGGGTGGGGGTGGGGGGTGGCGGTAAGGTGGCGCCTAATATATTTCTAAGCGGCTACAACTCGCTGAGAAATAAAATGTTGCCATTGGCAATGACGCCACAAGATCCGGATGTGTGGAAAAGCTTGAACGGATGCGGATCCGACACATGTAAGCACACAAGGTACGTGCGTCAGGGTGTGCGGTGGCATGTGGCTGTGTACGTGGACGTGGGATATGGGCGTATGGGTGTGGGTGTGGTTGGGGACTACATGCAAGCAACATCGGATTCACTGTTCGATGCACATGAATGCATCTTTCCACAAAATTTAACTTTCATAGTGAAGACAGGACGAACGCGCCAAAGCCCTTACTTACTGCCTCCCAGCCAGAACCTGACCACACAGTCTCCGGCTTTGTTCCATTCGACGCTGTCGTCGTCGTCGTCGTCGTCGTCATCGTCATTCTCCTGCATTCTCCTGCATTCTACCATTTATTTTTTCAATGCACCATCCTCTCAAAAGAGACACGCCATATGCAGTGGTTGCCTGGATGGTTGGCTATCCTCTAGTTGTGTACACTGGTGTAAATGAAATCGCAAAATTAAATATTTGAAAGGTATTCTGGCGAGATGACCTTAATGAAACAACTATAGACTAACATGTATTTTAACATCAATGGCTTAGATCCACAACTTAGGAATTGTTGGCTTAATCAACTGAAGCGATACGGCTCATTTTCAAGCTGTGTGGAAAGTATTATTCGGTCGGTTATGTTTGGTTGCAGCGTTCTTTGGCGCCTTGTTTTTAATTGGGGATTGTGTTCGGTCGTCAAGTAGCCGTTGCAAGGCGTCGCCGCGATAAATTTACAATTGCTGCTTGATTGGAATCGCAGTGCAGCCATAATTTCGGAACAAAGCCATCATCCCAATGTAAACACACGCCGATACAGCAAAAACATCTCTGGTCAAGGCAAAATTTTCAGTGAGAGTAGTCATCAAAAGTAGTTAAAGTGTCAAATTTAAAGTGTTTCCCAGAATTGTTGAAGTGTTATTTCACAAGCCGTTAACTTATTAAGTACAGATATTTAAGCACACATTTTTGCTGCCATCACGATACGCATTCGGGCTTAGTTATAATTAACAAGAAACTAAATATGCGCCGTTGAAGGCATTCAAGCAAGAATCAGTTACCGGCTCCATCGAGATGGCTTGTTGCTCTTACTGCTGCTGAACTGAACTACTTGTAAAGTACTAGAGGCAAATTTTGAGCATGATTCGTATATGCAACATTAGGGTTTGATTTCGGTTTCGTGCTGCAAACGATGTGTTAACAAGCATAAAATCTAAATCAAACCGCAAACATTCAGCTCACTCGCTCAACGAAAGATGTCAGCTTCTTCCATCGCACCTTAGGATGCCGAGTCGGGTCGGGTTGGGTCGGGATCGGGCCCTGGCAGGCCGGGGCAGGCAATGCAAAATGCTACAATTCATGATTGAAATTTAAATTGAATCTGTAATCTGAAACAAAATCTAATCGAATTATAGCAACAACAGTGCCGGCAGCAGCCAGCTGAAGGAGAGAGTTAGAGAGAGAGAGAGAGAGAGAGAGAGAGGGAGAGAGCGAGAGAGCGAGACAGAGAGAGAGAGTTGGGTTTGTGGCAACAAATTTACCACATGCAGCAGGGCCAATTTGGAAGGACTCACGCTTCGGTACATTGAAAGCGAGAGCAGCGCGAGAATCAGCCACTTTCAAATCAATGCTAACAAGCGCATTGATAGCGACATATCAAAATACAAATACCTTTTCTGAACAATTTAATCAGTTGAACCCAAAGTGTAAAAATAAATATTAGGAAAATTGAATAATAGCTTTTATCGGCTTAGCATAACAACAACAAAATTATGCTTGAGAAATAAGCAGTTTAACCAGTTTAGTATCAGCATGTTGACCAGGAATAAATTTGAGATCTGACCAAAAATTATCAACTAACGACCCCACACACACATAAACCAACAAGGATACCAGCAACTCTCTGTTCGGGTAGAGTAAATAGTGCCAGTATTACTCGAAATTTAAAACCTTTTTCTGGGGGCAGGGCGAAGGAGCGCAAATGCTTATGGACTGACAGTGGCAGGAAGAGTTTCACTCTACTCTGAGACTAGATACGTTGTACGTTTGTGTCTCAAATGAGTATGACAACAACAACAGCAACAATAAGAACAACACTAAAATACACACACACACACACACCCACACACACATACATGCATACAAGAGTATACAAACATAACAACAACGACAATGTCTGTGACCCGTTTTTCCAACAAACAAGCCCCAAAAATGGCAACATCATCAGTGCCATCTACGAACAGATAAAAACTCTTGTCCATGTGAACTACTATGAATGTGTGTGTGTGAGTGTGTATTTGCATGTGTGTGTGTGTGTGTGTGTGTGTGTGTGTGTGGGTGCGTGAGTGTGGCCCTAGCCATATTTAAGTCAATTTACATGCAACAATCAATATTTTTTGTGCAAATAGTCAACGTTTGGCCCTAGCCAAAAGCCTCGAAATTTGTACAAAATTTTCAATCTCAGCAGAGAAAACACATTAGGGAAACAACGGAAGACTGGACAGGGAGGGAGGAAAGGACTGAGGGAACGAGGGAACACTTTTGATGGCCTAGGCACATGCTGCCTGCCTGCCTGACTGCCTGTCTGTGTTCAGCCCCAAAAACTTAACTAATAACTTCTCGGTATATTGGCTAGTATTTTAGAGCGGGGGGGTGTGTTGGCAGTGCCGGACTTGGATATATACTTGGATATGGATGGCAGGTTTTTTTTTGTAGGATTTTAGTTTATGCCATGGCTGGTTGAGTTTGCCTGCCATGCCAAATTTGAGGTGTTGCCTTACCCAAAGCCGAGACCCGGTGACGCAATGAAAACCTGTTAATACCATTTTTGGGAAATGGTCAAGGAGTAATCGGAAACTTAAGTGTTTGGAAGAAAGCTTTAGACCTTGAGCAAAACCAAAAACTAGTTTATGACATTGTTTGATAAGAGTGCTTTGGTTGAGAGTGCCCGGCTAGCAAACATCACGTACAGATCAGACGTCAAGCCAATTTGTACATACTCAGATGACATCTAGTTCCAGGCACCGTAATTATTATATCCTTTATGATAAAAATATCAATTTAATGTGAATTTCTTAAATTGCCATTTTTAATTTTGAATTTATCCACTAGCAAATTCACTAATTATTCAAAGGGAGTTTCATGTCAAAAACTGCCCTTGATTAATTTAATTTTAGTTTCATTTTGCAGCTAAAAGATAAAGTTCACAGAACAGTCAACATTTTTGGTATACCTTTCAAAGGGCCAGTGAATTGTCGCCCAAAATGAAATACGCACGTAATTTATGAACTATTCGCAATTAGGAACGAGTTGGCGAAGACACATTGGTCAAAGGATGCCAAAGTGGGCTAAACGCCACCCCGCTGCATGCTATGCGGACCACATTCGCCAATTAAGTGCAACAACGTGACCAGCAAGCATAAAATTGACACAAAGCGACTAAATGCCGTTCGGCTACAATGCACTCCTACACCATGCTTTTGTTGTTGTTTTCGTTACGTTTGTCGCTGCTTTTGTTGTTGTTGTAATTGTAAGTGCCAGCGATATTATGCCTATGACTGAGGCAGAGAATATGGGTGGCAACACGCGCAAGAGTAGCCACGTCATAAATGCGTGCGCTCCAAACAAATAGTGAAGAAATCTGTACTTGAATTTATATCTATGTATAACTCAATTTGATTAACAATTTTATGAATGTATATAATTAAAATCTAACCTCAAAATTTCGTTTGCTATGCAGGCACTTCTCGACTGATCTCCAGTTATTTGAACACTAAATAAATAAATGAATTTTGTAACACGCTTAACACATTTTATTTTTTTGATATTTATGTTATTGATATCTTTGATTATTGAAAAAATGTCAAGTATTTTACTTAGCACGTTTTTCTTCCTGTGTATCTACGGAATGGCAATAAAAGCCTGTCAGCAATTTTGGCAACACTATGGTTGGTTCCGCACCGTATGTGCAGCTTGCCTGCATAACTTTCTGGTCTAATTAGTTTCGCAGCAGGAACGAAGCAGTAACTACAATACATATATACAAATACTAAAGTGGATAGCTTCTGTGCTGACAGACTTAAGTGACTGGTGACGCACAATACATACATACATACAATAGATACACTCATTGCATGATTTAATAATACACTCGATATTGTCGATACTTTAAAGAAGTGGCTTCACGTCAGCAAAGTGTTGTTTTTCCCAATGATCTGTTAAGTATTTAAGACAAATCCTTTATCACTTCGATGACAAAAGTGTTTTCCAAACGGAAACGCTCTTTTTAACCACTTTTTTCTTGCAGTCCTTAAGCTATCTTACCTATCGACCCACCTAGAACATACAGCTTAGCTTCAATCCGTTTGTCATTTTCTGCGAGTTTTTCACATTCGTGTTGTTATTTTAATGCCGGGCCCACACAATATCCCAGTGACCGTCCTAACCCAACCGCATACATATTTTATATGTTTCTACTTATGGCATACCCTGTTGCCACACAAATGTATTAAGGGGCGTTATAAATCCAGGCAAATACATATGTATGCATGTGTAGCCGACCAGAGGATAAGTATAATCAGTTAAGGAACAAAGATACATGCATATGATATATCTATTCTGAGGCACAACGTGAGGCACAACGTGAAGCGACTGTTTCATTTTTGGAAAAACATTTTGCGTTAGACTCTTTTGTTTCGTTTCACGGGATTTGTTTTTCACATGGCTCCATCGTCACATTCTCGACAGCCAAATTCCGATGCTAATTCTAATTAAGCGTATTTTATGAAGTAAACGTGCTCCGAGTTTTTACTTCATAAAGAAAAGCGAAGGGGGTGGTTCGGGTGTTTGGGGTGGAGAACTGTCGACGAGCGTCGACATGGCTCAACGCTCAGATAAAATTTCAACGCGGGCCCATTAAAAACTTTTGCAGCAGCAATAAAGCTACAAAAAAAGTCGAATATAATAGTTAACTTCTGGTTGCCGAAGATTGAAATACCCTTGTAGATGTGTAAATATGTGTAACTAGCAGAACTGATATGGTACAGCTGTAAGAGGTCGCTCCACTTCAGTTATGTGCTTACATCTTGAGAAGCAAAGGAACTGATTGCTCCAATTGGATCTTTGAGATACAGTTCTCCAAAAACTCTGTTTGACCAAAAATAAAACAGTTAGAAAACAGTTCTTCAAATTAGACCAACTCATCGACAGTCGTAAAATAAATGCTTATAAGTAGGCTGAAATATTTGGCTATTTCAACTTGAGTCGGGGTTTGAGTTGACTCTTTTATTGACGAAATTGAAATACCCCCGGCAAGGGTATGAGAATAAATATACACATAAACAACAACACTAATACAGGCAGGAGAGAGATGAATAAATAAAATAAAATGTGTTAGCGTCGAGGGCTACGCGCGAGGGCAAAAAAATTCATTGTCATTGTCAAAATAAATATTCCTTTTGAAATCCATTAAAGATTTCATTTGAAGCGAAGTTGTTAGAAAAGTGCAAACGGCGACCAAAAAAAACAAGAATAAAATAACAACAACAACAACAACAGCAACAACAAAAGAAAAAATGAAATAAAGACACGAAAAGGAAAGTAGGAGAATAGCTGAACAGAAGCAGAACAGGAAAAAAAATGAAAATATTACAAAACTTTTGCGATTATCCCGATTTCCTTCATTGTTGCCGCTTCTGGTCTGCACTCATCTATTCCAAAATACCCTGTTCCCCATACCCCTCGCCCAGTTGCTAACTCTCGAATCGGCAATTATTACAAGGCAGCAAAAAAGTTGAATCTTCTCTCATCCAACATCTATCGATACGACAAACGCTTGGTGGTCAACATCCCAGTAAATGCTTGACAACTTGGACAATTGTTGCGCCAACAAATACCACTTAAGTATAGACGAAATACATGTGCAAGCCATCGATTTATACACGTACATATGTGCCTCGAAATATATGAATGAATCGGTCATTTGTCATCAGGACTTTCCCATAAATAGTTTGTACTTTCAAGTCGGCTTAAAATTAGTTTATCCCATTTGAATACGCTGACAAAAACTCGGTTTGTTATACGCAACTAACAAAGAATTTCCGGTTTGTTGAGTCTTTTTCTTTTTATCTAACTTGAAGAATCTTAAAAATTGATTTTATGGCGTGACAATTGGTAAAATTGCTAAAAAAAAAATAAAGAAATTATTGTTAAACGTTCCAAATTTAATTATAAAAGAAAGCATATAGAAATGGCTCGCAGATGAAATCAAATATTATTGTCTGAAAAACGCAAAGAAAATTGTTTACGACTTTTTTGTATGTCTTTCAATCTCGAAAATAAACTTAGGCCGTCTTAAGCCGGACTTGGCCCTTGAGGGTTAATAAGTATTTCACACTCCAAGGCAGCGAAAACGAATCGAAAATTTTGAGTAGAGCGTTTGCGAATGGGGAATACTCTGGTAGCTGAAAGCAGGTGGCAAATAACATTCTTTTGGGGGTGGGGCTGGGGCAGCAGTGACTGGGTCATTCTAAAACGGACCGAGTCAGTTTTAAGGGTGTCAAAAAAAGACTAAAGAAATTTATATTTTCTTGCTTGCTCAAAGATTGCCAACTGGAAAAAATACATTGTATTTATACTGCACAGTGGGCAAAATATGTTTATTTTGAAAAAAAAAAATATATATAATTATTACTTGGCAACATTTGTATAATAATTAACACTCGTTGATTCGACTTTTTCAATTTTAAAACATAACAAATAAATACATAGATATACATTTCAGCAATTTCAAAACATTCCCCATTAACATCTGACGTTGACTACAATTTCACGATTACAATAATATTTATTGCATTCAATATTCTTAATTAAAATTAAAAGTAATTTCCAGGTATTATTTTAATGTACGCAAAATAAAAAAAATGCAAATCTTATCCACTGCGAATTGGTATAAATAATCATTTGTTACAGTCACTTCTTAAAAAAGGTACTTTGAATAAAAATTAAGCCAAACTTTGTTAAAAAAAGTTAAAAGTTTCCAGAGATACAGATACAGGGTGATTCTCTTTCCGTGTTTGTGTACCTGGTCATAGCTCCATCAAGTACACGCCCGGTACTATCATCAGCAGACTTTGCCATCGACTATAATCGGTTCTCCACCCTCCGATGGGGAACTCCACTTTGCATCGCTCCTCTCCACTTAGCAGCAGCATGGCTAATTTATTTTTTCCCTGTTATGCACATGTATTTTCGAATATCTTACAAAACAACATTAATTTAAATCTGTGTTGATAAAAAAAAAGTTAATAATAATTAATAGTTTGCAGGAATAACTTAAATGTTATTTGTGAGACGCTGCTGTATGGATGGATTTGTAAACTGGTCATGTCCGCCAGTGGATGAAGCCACTTAATATTGTAATTTACATATGCTAATCAAACCAAAAGTATTTGGCAGCTTTTTTAAGGGGGTTTCGGCCTCAAAGTGGCTGCCAAATTCGCAGTGTTAAATGAAAGTAACAATTTGTATATAATATGCTGATATTTTCTGCCGCGCCTTGAAATTTGAAATTTATGTCTGTTTGGATTATGAAAGACCTTTTGGACATTTTTTGTATACGATTTTCAAATGTGAAAGCAAAGCAGGAGAAGCTGTTACGCCACTCTAACTACTAACTACTGTTGTTGTTTGTTGACTGTTTCTGTGTTTTCAGTGACTCAGAAATCGCATAGATTATACAAAAGCTAATTCGATTTGTTTTCATTTCGGCGCAGAGTCAAAGTATTACGTATAGTATACGAAATGAAACATGAAATGTTAGATTTAAAGCTTATGGGCTTATCCAACTCGGATAAATAATTTATAAGCCCAGCTTATAAATATACCAAAATAAATAACAAATTTCTTAACTGTATTTATATATATATGGAGTTTTTATTTTCTGTCGATCTTTAGGCAATAAATATTAGTTGAATAAATAAATATTAAATAATATTAAAGGCAATCAGCTGCAACTTGTGCAATGCACTAATTGACTTTGCTGGCTAGTAGGGATTGTTGCAGCAGCAGTTCTTAATCAGGGAGTGTTCGTAGCAAGATTTGGCATACAGAAGCGAGCAGTCGTAGTAAACGCATTGCGACGGGCGGAGCTGATGCGCTGCAGCGACAAGTTGCAAGCAACCAAGTGCAGATTAGTTGCACGTGCCGTGTAAAAAAACAGAAGTGTTCAGTCATTGGAAATTAGGCATATATGTGGAATCGTTGTAATTACCTGGAAAATCACAGCAGCAAGCGTCGTGCACCATCTTGTGGGAGCAGTAGCTGTAAACGGAGGAGTCGCACAGTGGGCAGACCTGTCCTGCTCCTGACGTGGGGTAGCCAAGGCCTAATCCCGGATTCGATGAGACGCCCAGACCATTACCAAAGCTCGGGCTCCCAAATTGACGAGCTTGAAAATAATTGCGATTGTTAATGTGATTCAAATTGGTACAATTATATTCAATAAATTCATTGGAGATGGGTTCTCTTAAATATTTTCTTCGCAATAGTGTTGCAAAATCGGTCATCATCGACTTTAAATTAAAGCGGACACTCAACGAGCTGATGGCCTTAGCTGGTATTACTCCTACTGTAAGTTAGTTAAATGTTTAACCAAAAGCTAAAGGTATATAAAATAAAATAGTTGCAGCATTTGAGATATGAGCAAACAAAGGGATCGATTAACGATCATTTTCATGGTTCATTATTGGCTTGGAATGAAATCGATCTAAGCTTTTCATTTTCCCATTAATTATCAGTTAAATAATTAGCCAGCGGGGCACTGATTAGAGATAATATGTGAATTTGGAATCGAATAATCACGTAATGCTCATGCTTATCCACTTTCCACTTACCCGAGTTTGCCTGCTGCTTGGCTGCAACCGAGTGGCTCAGCCAAAGTATTAAAATGATGCCCACTGTGCGGTTGCGTAATAGTTCTGGTCCTGGTAGGCGTGGCATGGCTGAAGAGGCTTCCTGCTTGCTGGTTGCTGGTTTCTGGTTGCTGGTTGCGGCTCTTGCTGCTGTTATTGCCGGCTGCTGTGCGTCGACTGCAGTAGTTACAATTTAAACAGAGAGCAACGGTGACGGTGATGGCGACGATGGCGATGTCGAAATCGCTAACGATTTTGGTGTTAATCTCGAGCCGTTAGCTTTCGCTCTCAAGTGACTGTGGATTGGGAACAATTTGAAGCGATGCGTCGGAGGGTGCCACAAAAAATAATCCGCTGGCTCTCGAAACGATGGCAAACAGATGCTATTGAAATCTACAAGTATGTGTCGCAAAAGTAACAGACAATCAATTGGCGAAATTTATCATGTATGTATTTGGGTCTCCCACACTTTATTGGAATAGAAATTGAGTGTTAGTTGTACGTAAAAATGTTGCACCTGTTAATGGAGCCCTGGTATTTATTGATGACAGCGCAGCAAGCCAAGCAATGCAGATGGCTACCATTCAATGGACCTCTTTAACTTTTACTTTCATTATTTATTGTTTCATCTTTCAACATTTCGATTCGGAATTTAACCCAGTGCTGCGTCATAAAAATCGGACGTCCATTCCACACAAACATATAAATATATATATATGTATATATATGTGTATATATACAAATTTGTTTCCCACACTCGCGGAAACACGGGCTTAAGCAGCTGTAACAAAAACAACAATAGCAACAGTAACAGTAACAGTAACAACAACAACAACAACAACAACAATACTGGACGCTTATGTAAAATTAATAAGACATAAAATAAATTTCAGGCGATGCACAATAGGCAAACGAACAAGAAATGATTTTGTGTTTATCATTAAAGCGAAACTCGAAATTCTCCATGACCAAATCTACCCAAAAACAAAGTAAAAGTATTTTAATTTGATCTCGGCTGGCTTCGCTGCCAACCAACCCAGATTTACATACATATATTGATGAATGCCTCAAGTTCGCTATGTGCTGGGCTTGGGACAGTTAATTGTCTTGGAACGCTGATCTTAAGTATCTTAATAAAGCAATCTCAGAGATATATAAAGAGAAAGAGAGAGAGAGAGAGAGAGAGAGAAAAAGAGAGAGGTGATAAAAGTAATGGATAAATATTTACTTGATTTCATTTCTAGTGTTACTTGTCGACAGCAGCCACAGACCAGTAGTAATGTGTGTGTGCGTGTGTGTGTGTGTGCGTGTGTGTAACTGAATGTACATTCATAGTTTGTATGTGCATATACTCTGATTTGTTTTGAGCACTGTGCTCATTGTGTTTGTTATATTGACAAATCGGCCCACGTCCAACGAAATTATGTGATGTATGTATGAATGTATGTAGATGCTCGTACATTATAATTATGTGTGTACATGCATACATAATGTGACTCTGTAATTGTGATGCATCTCTCTACACAACTCTCTCTCTCTCGCTCTAGTGCTATAGTATCCACTCACCCCACAAATGCCTACCGTGGCACGCACAATGTCATAATTTCAGATATTTTAGAGTGCTCCCAGCGTGAAATTTCCCTGTGTTCAGCTGTGAATAGAGGTAGAAGTTGATGGTTGCTGTGCTTCTTTGACCGACTCAGCTTAGTCAAATATTATTTATAACAGTAGTTTAGCTATTAAGTTTCGACAAATTTAAATAAAAATTGCATAAATACATATAAGAACAAATTTCAACTTATTTTTACATTTCATCTCACAAATCAGTTACATAAAATATGTTACAATTAATAGGTTGAGGTAATCAACAAATAATTACCAAAAATCGAAAGTCTCAAAATTAATGAAAAATGAGCCGGTCAAAATAATAATAGTCGCGAAGATTTCTTAACTGTCTTTGGGATTAGATAATTATATTAAAATAATGATGTATTATGCTATGTTTTGGATGTTTGTTGCATAACTTGAATAATAACAAGAATAATTGATAACTTCTGCTCATTTCATACCGTTTGATAACATTTTGATGCCATTTTATCATGATTGTGTGGTTATTGGGTATTCAAAGTGAATCTAAGACGCCTAAGCTGAATCGCGTCGATCGCTACGTGTTCGGTTATTTTGAAGAAACAAGTGATGCAACAACCGCTGCTGCAACCACACGTTGCACTCATTTTACTATGGGGTGTCTTGTCTTTTACTTCTTTAATGCTGCCGCTACTTACGCTGTCTGCTCTTGCAGAGAGAGCTAATAACTTTGTCACAGAAGTTGTTAGACAATAAATGAGACATACCCAACTTCTCACATACATATATTCTCGATCGGAACGAAGAGCTGACTTCCAAAGGCAATCTCGTATATTGGGTATATACGCGTTCGTATAGAGCATCTGTTAGTCTATCACTGTCGACTCGAAAGCACTTTTACTTGATTTCCATGCATTGCCTCGTTAATCTCTCCACACCTCGCTCTCCAATATTGTTTACGACTCTGACACTCAGGTAAATAGGTCACTCGTATCATCCGCTGGCGCAGCCACATTCAACACAGAAGGAAGCAGCATTATGTATTCCACGGAGCATCATCGTTGTCACCGGCTGAGCCCCCCCCCACACACACACACACACATACACTCAGAAATATGCTCATACACATGCTCACCGGTGCCAGCCTGAGTGTCTGTCGCATCCCATCGCATTCCTTTCTTTCACATTTCAAAAGATAAGAAAGAGGAGAGATCAGTCAAGTGGTTTTTATACCCTTGCAAAGGGTTTCATAATTTTGTCACGAAATGAGTAATGCACTTGAGCAACTTATTCGACTGACTGCCTGTCGGAATGCAAATTTGCCTTTTAGATAGAGCCAATTTTGGGACCAGTTTTTAGTCTAACAATACAACACATTTTGTCTTTTAAGATATCTCGTCCATTGGGAGTTTCCTCTGGATCCTAACGATCAACATATAGCATTGATATTTGGATAGACAAGTAACGAGCGATCAAGAATATTTCTATGAATAAACCTTATCCTGCTCTCCGAATTTATTGAGCTCTTTAATGGGTACACAATATGCATAAGTGGGCTTTATGTTTTGACTGTTTCCATAAAAACTATAAAGCCACAAGCTAGAAACTCAGCCAGAAACTTCATCAACGTCGAACAAAACTTGTCGTACATGTCGCTAAGATTTTGTTGTTGTTGCTGATGTTGGTGTTCTTGTGATGAGGCGTCTGAGGGATGTCATGGATTATGAACTTCAGTGGGACCGTAAACTTATCCATTTCGTAAGTTTATAACGATGTAGCACAAGCAATGTTTGTGTGTGCTAGCGTTTGTATGTTTGTCAAGCTAAGGTGCAATAAACAAGTTGGCAACGTTGACAATTTTGATAAGAGAAACATGTTAAATGCGCAAAATTATATGACGAGTGACAACGAGTCGAGAGGACGAAGAGACGCTCAGGATAATGAAGAACCAGCAACAAAAAAAAAAATATATAAAAAAAAGACAAGAAAAAATAGAACGGCACAAAGAATAAAGAATAAGCATGCAAATGTCTGAGAGATGGCTAAAAAGATACGCTGTCCCAACTACTTGCAATCTCTTGGATAGCAAAATGATTTAGCTAGACGCACTCAGCTTAATTGCTTATAGGACACGGAATGACGAGAAAGATGCAAAAAGCGGAGGCTGTTGTGCAAACGGAAGGGTGAAAGGTCCAGAAAAATCACAAAATGGCAAAACGGCAAATGTCAAATAGAAACTGGATAACTCTCAACGGCAGGTCTCTCAGCGACATGTATGTGTGTGTAGATGCTGCGGTGCGAAACTATGAAAAAGTATGCAGAAACTCGAGAAAAGCATTCAACAAGTTTTTTTCATTTTTTTTTTCAGCAAATGTACAACTCGTTTGATTGCAGTGATGGCTATCTAACCATCAACAAGAATATTGCAGTGTGTCCAAGTTTAGACGTGCGATTGCAGAATTTTGATATATGTTATAGTAATTGGTAAGCACCTGGCAATAAAATGAGAACTTGAGCAAATTGCTTTCCCACACACCCACATAATGATTGTCACATATTTGAAAGTGATGAAGTAATTTAATTTCAATTTGAATGCCAGTTTCAGTCGATGCAAACTTGAACTTACAGTTACAATTTTAAAGAGTATCTCAGATGTGTGTTTTGGCAAACGCCTTTCATATCCTGCATTTGAATTACCATACAGATTTACATATTCAAATACACATACATACATACATACATATGTAGTTGCCTGTCTGCTGATTACGTTCAACTTGTGCCTCACGGCAGCAGCTACAATCTATGACGTATATACTTGCGTGTGTGTTCGTGTGTTTGTGTGTTTGTGTGTGTATGTACATATATAAGTATGCAGTATGTTGTATGAGCACGCGCTAGGTTCTCTTTGAGCATTTGCACATCACTTGGGTGTTTTTACTGTCACCGATAACAAAGAAGTTTTGGATTTGTTACAGCTTTGTGTGGGTGTTGCTTATGCAGCACCAGGAACAGGTCCAGGAGCAGCAGTAGCAGTAGCAGCAGCCTTTGGTTTTTATGGGTCTTCAACGTAGGTTGCCTCTGGCACTATGCCAAAATATTTATTTGCAACTTGGGTAAAATTGATTTGCAAATTTACGAGCAATGTCGCTCATTCTGGCAGATAGCTGCTTTAATGAGCAACACCATCCATTGTGTGTACCTACCCTCACACACACATATACACACACACACACACACACACATGTTATTCAACCGTATTCTCAAAAAATTATTAATCTGCCTTTCAGAATGACAACGAATACAAAACTAACTCAAACCTTTTGTGGCTTGATAACGCCTGATGCGTACTTCCAGATTCTATCCTCAGTGGCACGGCTGCATTACAATTTTATCATTGCCCGAAGATGTCCTGTGAGGCCAAACAATATTGCATGGCAGAATATTGCACATAAACCAGTAAATTAATTACGAAGAACAAAAAGCAGAAGCCAAATATATTTTGGCACTGAGAAGCCAAAAATAATTTACACCAGAAACTACGATGCCAATTAAATTGTCATATTCAGCACGACATTTGCTTGTGTTAAATATTTTTGCTTGGCACTCAACAAATAAGATCGAAGCATACAAATTTTGCAAGTTTGTTTTTTGCATTTCCTTGATATTTTGGTAGCCATCAATTTAATTGGAGCTTTGGGAAATACTGGAACGGTCAACGTCGGTAAACAGCATCTAATTTGACCAACGCACATATTTATGTACAGTGAAACTTTTTTAAGGGCAAACAAGATAACTTTTAGCATTCGAATTTCGAATTATTGAGTATTGCACAAAGCTTATAAGTACTAATTGAATCCGCACGCATCACCAGGTGAGGGCCAGGTGAGGGATGGTGGAGGTATGGGGGATATGAGCAGATTGATCGGACTGATTGGTATTTACCCAATTCAACAATTCGACAATTCGACTATATAAATGTAGGTTTCAATACGAATGGGAGTATGTATTTGGGTAATGTGTTTACTTACTAGCAATCAATTTAAATAGTTTTGAATCGAGACAGGGGCAGCTGGAGGCGTTGGCTGTATTAGAGAAAGTTAATTAAACACAATAAACGCGAAGCGAAACTCCAAGACAAGACAGAGAGATAATTTCGACCTGGCTCTGGGAAGCCCTCGACTAGTCAAGTTGGGCATTTTAAGTGATTAACGATTGTGATTTACTTAAATGCTGCTGCGGGATTCGGGGCGATGACATAAGGCGGATCGTGCAACAAGTGCGAGTCGCAACAACATTTTTGCCATTCCTTTTTGTGTGTGTGTGTAATTTTTTTCTTTTTCTTTTTATATATTTCACTTTTTTATTTTTGTGTACGCGCCTTTATTTGGTTTTGTTCGATTTGAAGCGCCACTTCTAAGCTCATTTTGCGCAATGAGTGAAAGTTAAGGTGCTTCGCGGCTGGGACTTAACAAACTTGTTGCTGGCTGCTGAACAAATCGTTTATCTTGCCACACAGTCAAACAGGCGCGAAAAATTATGAAGATGGTCGTTGCTAGATGAAACGCGGAAGATGCCAAATGGATGGCTGGATGGGGTGGCCAGGTGGGAGGTAGACGGCGGTAGACGGTGGCAGAGGAGGTAGAAGGAGGTAAAGAGAGGCAGGGAGTGCCACAGGCAGTGCTTGATTCGAGGCATCGTTGTTCGACTCGCATCCGACTCGCACTGAGAAGCAGAGTTTAACACCTTTTAACGATTAATATGATAATTTATGGCCGCCCGCAACGCATCATAAATTTGCTGCAGCTCCATTGCTGTTCTCTTCTTCTTTCGCTGCCAAAATTGTTCACGCAACGTAAGCATGAACAATTTTTGGCTGCCTTGCGGTGGGGCGGGGAATGGGGGTTGCCTCGCATTCTAAGTGCGGCATGGTGCTGGATACGAATCCTAAGCCAGAAAACAGATCCTCACGCATTTGACAATGCAAATGAGATGCTGGCTCCCAAATTGAAATGGCAAATGTTCGTTGACTTTCAGGCAGTAAGTCGTGGAAATTCTGAGTTAATCAGCATAATATTTATGTGAGAATCCTTGCAAAATACCTATATATATTTATATGCGGATATTTCGGGTATTAACTTTGACTGCCGCACCAGAGCACTAGGCATTGCTACTGGCTGAAGGTGCCTGCCGCATTCAGAGTCTCGTGCTTAACCTGTTTAATGCGTACATATGTATGTTCGATTATATGTAAATAGCTGCCACATTTCCACTTGTTATTGCCATTGAATTGATCAAGTCGATTAGAAAATGGGGCATTTATGGATATACGGTTTATTTACCAACTTGTGTGTTTTATAACCGATATTGATAAGATTGTTTCAGTTGATCAAGATTATGATAAAGTATTTTTAAATTGTGATTTAAATTTCTTTCGGCTATCGATACACATCGATTCTTAAGCCGAATTAATGTTGGGTGCCTTAAATAATATTTTGGTGCGTATAATTATTAAGAAGCGCGAAAATTACATATTATATATTTGTATTTATATATTTAACATTTGCATACCTTAAAATGTTGTTTTCTAACTTTAAAGTTAGCCATTACGAGTGGCTGAGAATATTTTTACTGTTGGCATCTTATTTTAATTTTTATTTTAAGAAATCGCTTAACAGCTCCAAAACGGTGTTTTCTTGCGTTTCCTGAAAATTATTACATTTCAAGATTATTATTATTTTATTATTGTTTTCTATAGTTTTTTATAGTTCACTATATAAAAAATTATATTAGTAAATTACAATCTGGAATTAATTAATTAGAATTGGAAGTGGAAGATTTAAGACAATTGGACTTATTTAAATTGATAAAGGTCGAACACACATGTCGCATACTTGTTAATCTCCAAGATTTGACCATTCTTTATTCTTAATGTATTTTCTCTGAGATGCGAGTGAGCTGATAAGGTTCACTGATTAGTTGAAAGAAAGACGATTAATAGGAATGCAGGGCAACCTGCATTTAATTAACATTAATTAAAACGACTTGGCAGCAACAACAATGCACAAAGGTCTCCATCCGACGCAGACTGCCAGTTCGGCATTGTGAAAGTGAGGCAATGCGTATTGGGGCAATTGTGCTCGGAATCAATGCTTTCTGGAGCATTCGGCATGACAAATTGCAAATCGCTTTGGGCTGGCCAAAAGACGGACCCAGAAGCGGATGCAGAGCCACCGTCGAAACCGAAACCGAAACCATTGCCTAAGGCGACAACAACAGCAGCAGCAGCAGCAACAACAACATCGACAGAAACAACAAAAACAACAGCAGCAGCAGCAGCAACAGCAACAACAGCAACAACGTCAAGTGTCATAGAAACGATGGCCAGAGAATGAAAGACGGCAAGAAGAAAGCGGATTGCGCAATATTTGCGTCATCGCATTAAGTGAGACGCAGGCAGCAGTGGAACGCGGTGACTGGGTGGGGCGAGTGCCAGAGGGGAAGAGGGGGAGACTGTCTGCTGCCACAACACGGTGGCTGGACCCGCATAATTGTGGCTACACCTGAAATTTGGGGCCCTGCAACCGAACTGAAATGTGGGCGAGGCCTACGCGCAGCAGCCAGCGACGAAAGTGAACACAACATCAACAACAACAGCAACAACAACAACAACAAGAGCAACAACAGCAACAACAATAGTAACAGCAACACCTTCGACAACAATGTCTCACAGCATTGGAATGCAATTTCACTTCTTTAAATATTTTCTCAATAATTGTGCGTTTCGCGTTGACATTGGATAGAGTATTATCTCCATTTGGCATGCATACGCACACACACACACACACACACACACACACACATACATAGATACAGACGTGGCACAAATTCGTATGCTCTCGCTATAAGTCTGCTTAAAGTTGACTTGGGTAACATGAATTGTTTCATCAATGAGTTTACGTTCGCTAATTAAATAGCAAAATACATTTAAAACCAATTAAATATTGAATATTTAAATTTGAAGTTTGTTGTGACTCAGAGATACCCTACACCACATATTATGTAGCATTAATTTAATACAATTGAGTCATGCAACATGCTCATTAATCCCAGCATCCCCAGAACGCTTTTCATAAGACTTACATATATTGAGTACTCGGATTTGATCAAAAATTTAATTTCTATATATCTCAAATAGACTTATACACAAATTGGGAATAAATAATATTATAATTAAGGATTTGAAGAGTTTAGCTTTAGGAATATTTATTTATTGTTGCTTTACAATATTGTGTAAATTTATTATTGCTTTATAATTGTTTGCTTATGCTTGTCTGTATCTTTTACATGAGATAATAACTCCGAGCACTCCTTTGGATCTATATTATATTGATTGGATCTATATATATTATAAAAGTGTCCATTCTCGGATATCAGTTAAGAAATTCACAGATTTTAATTATGGACTCGTATATACCTGGTCGTGTCTGAGATATATGCATATAATTACAAAACCTTTTTTCCTGTTAGCATACACATATAATAAAAGAAAGTTTCCTCAACTTTAAACTCGACAAAGTAAAAGCGCAAAAAATTGCATGCCAATCCTACAACAAGCATGACAACCCAAAGGGAACAGATGGGGACAAAATGTTTGCAGATACTTAAGTTGATGCTGTTGTTAAGCTCTTGTTGCGGTTGTTGTTGTTGCTGTTGTCGCTGCATTTGCTGTTATTGTTGTTATTCGTTATGTGGCTGATGCTGGTCAACCAGTGGCCCCGACGCGACCCGATCCGACCCGATACCGACCGCAGCCCCAGGCCCATTCCCAGTCCCAATCGCAGTCGCATTCCGAATTGCGACCCCGAAACCAAAATCAAACCGTTAATGTTATAACTTCAGTAGTAGCAGGAAGTCAAAAAATGCCTGAGGCAGCAGTAGCAGTTGATGCAAGCATAACGACACACACACACACATATATATTTATGTAATATGTGCATTTGTGTGTGTGTGTGGAGAGTCAGCTGCTTACAAAACTGGATAAATATCAGCGGTGAAGCACGAATCATCGCCTGAACACTAAGACTGCAATGATAAATATAGGTTTATTTTATTTATTTTTTTGTATATTTATTTTTCTTATTTTTCTGTCGATTTTGTGTGAGGAAATTGCTTATGAGATGAAAACAAATTTGACCATTCATAACATGCAATATTTACTCGCATTAAAAGCTAATTTTGAAATCATATTGGGATTACACTCTAACCGAGTTTTGCATGTAAGGGTGAAAGCCAAAGTAAACGGGTTTCAAGGGGCATCATTTAAAAAATGCAGAAAACAAAATCTTTAAAGCCACCAAAGGTTGAGGCTTATGCCAAAACTCTGTTTTCTATATGTATGTGCGTGTGTGTGTGTATGTTTATGTGTGTATGTGTATAGGCAGCAAAAGATAACGAAGATGATGACAACCATAAATCTGTTGCCAAAGGCAAAAGGCAAAGCCAAATTCATGCTCTCCTTCGACGTTACCGTCGGCAGCATTGATAGCAAGTGTGGCGACCTCCAACCACCCACCACCTACCACCCGCCGCCCAATATGGAAATGAAAGCGAAATCGAATCGAAGCACGCAAATTGTGCCTATGCCTGCCACACCTCCAACCCGGACCAAGCAGAAGGCAAAACTTGCTCTGTGCTACTTGTTGGCTCGGTGCGGCAAGATGATGAAGTCATATGACTTAACCAGCAGATGCCACGGGCAACTTAAGTGGATGACATTAATTCAAAGAATTTAACACGACACCAGTATTCGCACACACGCACACACACACACATAAAGTTTCTGTTGCAACTGTCGAATGTGTGCGGCGGGCACGGGAAAGGTTTTCTCACTTAACCACAAAGCCGACCATCTTGTAAGCGGGTATTGCTATTATGTCACTCTAAATAGGTGTTTGCAATTTGACACTTGACTCATACACTTCATACTCTGCTCCTAGATCAGAGCTATAAATACCTTAATAATATTAATCTAGTTAATCACAATTGCATCGCTGTGAAAATGTACCAAAGACGGAATGCAAATGTGCAACTTGAAGTATGACTTCATCTAAGTATAAAATTTTGATTGACTGCAAGAAAGATGGACAATGAAAGATCAATTAATCGCTATTTATACTGAGCGCTTTTTTCTATTTACCAAACAATACACACAACTCCATGTAATCCCCAAAGTGGACAATCACACGCTTTGACACTCTTTACAATGTGTAAGCGGATATGCATCCATACGAACCATACAACTAGAGTAGTGTGGCACATGCAACCCATCTCCCGATAGTATTATACCTTAAGCTTATGGTAAGCCTCAAAGTGAGTGCAACAAGTGTAAACAATCGCTTTTTTCTAATCATTTTTCACAATGTGCGATATGTTTTTGAGTCCGCAGCAAAAAGTTGGACTTTTGCCAATTATTTTTTATATTGTGTGTCGCCAGCTTAAACTGGCAACAGAGTCTTCAAATCAGAAAAGAAAATGTCTTAATATATTTGCTGAATGAGTCTTTAGAATCTTGTATTCTGGTACTATGTGGCACAAACGTATTTATGGCTGCCGTGGCACAGTCTCATGACTGGTGAAGTTGCAGTTGCGGCTGCAGCCAATTTGCATTCAGCATGTGGCAAAAGCCACAAAGTCTGTGTGAAATTGTTGCAAAACTGGTCGCGTACAAAAGACTCTTTCCCTTTCCCTCACTCCCTCAACCTATCTCTCACTCTCTCTCCCTCTCTCTCTCTCTCTCTCTCTCTCTCTTTGTCTCTCTCTGTCACTCGCTCGCTCGGTCTGCCCCTGGCCCAGAGTCGGATGCCGGTCCCTTCAGCGTGCACCTTGTGCCGACTCCAAAGCCGTCGGTTTGTCTTCTTTTTTTTTTTTATTTATTTTAGTGTCTTGTGTGTGTGTGAGAGTGTTTTTTTTTTTGGTTTTTTTACGCTTACAAAATTTCTTCACTTTCGGTTTCGAGTTTTCGACTCTACGGCCGTGGCTGCGGTGGCTGCGGCGCCGGCGCCGACGACGCCGCCGTTCGCTATTACCTATATGAGCTGGCGTTATCATCTGTGCGGCAGCATTTTCAATTCGAGAGTGACAAGTAACGGACGATCCGTTGCCGAAACCTTGTCGATTCGCGTTCCGTGCAGTATTGTATTGTGTCGAGTGTGTCGAGGCGGCGCCAAACACATTTATTTTCTTCCTACATAAATATATATATATATATATATATGTGCATATATATATATATATACATATACTCGAACGTACGTCGCGTCCTCGTGCAGTGAACAGCCAGCAAAGTATCTGTTAATTGTTTGCTTTTGGCTTTTGCTTTTGTTTTTGTTTTTGTTTTTTTTTCTGTTGCTGTTGCTGTTTGAAAAGTGGCAAGAGGAAACTCACCAAAAGCGGAATAAGTAACGCATAAGATTGCGAATCGGCCTGCGGAGCATAATAAGTTTTGCTAACGGCTTTGGGAATCATTTTGGCGCTGCCGCAATGGTAAAGATTTTATTCTAAGTTCCTAAGTGGCAATAAAAATATCTTGCTTAATTTTAATTAATTACCAAGATTGCCGAGCGGCTGCTAATACAAAAGTTAAACACAGACAAAAACACAGCTTTCGATGAGCCAGCCAGCTGCTACAAAATTTTAAGAATCATCACTAATTAGGATCAGGCAGAATGTGCAAAGGGGTCGTCGGTTGGTCGATTGTTTGGATATGCTCACAACTAAGCCAAAATAAAGAAAGTGGCTAAGTGAAGCTGTCACTGCCACTGTCACTGTCACTGTCACAGTCACAGTCACAGTCGCACCATCACTAATTGTCATGGTGATGACGAATCGCTTAGGAGTGACAAAAGAAAACAAGAAACAAGTAAGGAGAAAAAGCCGAAAAAGATTGAAGGTAGAAATTAAAAAGTTTGTGTCACTTGGTAAATGATTGCGATATGATTTCGATATGACTGACCTATGCAATCAATTAATAATGGGTTTTCGGTTCTCGTGCACACAAATGAAAATTGATGCGGAATTGTGAAACATCCTTGCCAGTGGCAGATTACTCATTTCGACAACACGATGCCAGAAGGCTTCTGCCTTTTATGGGTCCAGATAATTAATTTATGATCGAAATTGATTCATAAATATTTCGTATTTGCTATTCAATGAGTTTGCTATCGTTGTTGTTGTTGTTGTTGCCACTTCTGCTGCGGCTGCTGCGGCTGCTGCGGCTGCTGCTGGTGCTGATGCTGCTGCTAGCAAGGAATTAACACAGATTACGAGCCTTATTTTTGAGCAAATGCCTGGAAGACAGAAATGCGGACGGACAGCAGCAGCTGTGCCCAGGCAATCCAAACAAAAATATGAATTGTAATTGGAAATGAAAATGGGTGAGAAATGGGCTGGGGGTTGCTAGAGCGGGGGGGGCCTAGGTGTGGGTGGACCAATGGGAGTGTTTCTGGGTGTGGGTATGGATGGAATGAGTTAAACAATCCTTTCGGAATACTGCTGCTGGTAGCTGCTTCCTTTTCGAATTTAGTGGGCATCCGTCTTCATTTACATTTAATATATGTAAATGTTGTTGTATGTTAAGGTTTTTGTTGTTGTTATTGTTCGTTTGGTTTGTTTGTTCATCTTCGAACTAAATTATCGTTTTCTCAACGAGAGTGAAAGTTCGCAGCTTGTTTTTTTTTCTTCTTTTTTTTTTGCTTATTTTGTTTTTGAATGTTTTGTTGTTGCTGCTGCGACTGCTCGTTTGTTTGTGTCTGTTGTTGCTGTTGTTTTGTCAATTGTTTAGCATCAATAACAAATATTTGTGGGCTATGCTAATGAACAGAAATCGAACGAAAGCTGCTCAAAGTAATGGCCAAGTAAACAGACAGTAGACAGCAGTATTAAAAGTAGTAGAAACAGTAGTAAGTGAAGTCTGTGCTCATTTTCCCAATTGCTGAATCAATGATTTAATCAATCTGACCAACGACAGACAGACCGACTAAATGGCTGACTAACTAACTGACTGGCTGACTGACTGTCTGGCTGACGTCTGACTGACTGACTGACTTACTGACTGACTCTCTCGCAATAGTTTACTACAAAAGCAATTGGGTTAGCTACTTTTCATTATTATTAACTATCTGCTGGAAGGCATGCGGGTCACTTCACACGCTTCACAGACAATGGGCGGCTCTACAGGTTAACTCCCCACCCTGCCAACTGCCACCTGCCACTTGCCATCTGCCATCTGCCACCTGCCCCTTTCAGCCAGCACTCTGTGCTAACCGCATCTCACATGATTTTATGCTTGCTGGCACTCTTAATTGTTTGCTATTTCTTGTATAATGTATTTTCATTATGAGCAGCGTAATTTCACTGCCTGCATTTGTGACACCTACTCATCCTCCTCACAACAGAGGGATGGATGGACGGCAGAGACAGAGAGAGAGAGAGAGAGACAGAGAGAGCGCTATTGATGTATGCACAGATGTACATATGTACATACTTACATATATTTGCGGCTGACTTTAGTTTTGTGTTATTGTGGCTAACGGGAAGTGAAAGTTTTTACCTCGGACGCGGCATTTCTTTTCGGCTTCTTCGCTTTTGGCCACTTGGGGCGCTTTTAACATTTAAATGCTGGCCAAATTGTTGTTCGCTTCGCTTATTGTTATTGCTTTTGCCTCTGGCATCATCTTTTGATATTCAATGCGCAGTGGCGGAGGCCATCGAGCTGCACTCTAAGTAGATGATTGCCCATAGTGCGTCTTACGTAATTGTTGCCGTAATTGGAGAAAGGGGCATCATCACTCAAGCAAGTTTATCAATACGTGTGTGTATGTGTGTGTGTGTATCTGTTTCGTTTTTTTGTTGAAGATCTTTTGGTTACACAATAGTGCAGACGACCTCATATTTGGCATACTGACTGATTTGACCATTGGTGTTGGAGTTGTAGTTCGAGTTGTAGTTCGAGTTGGAGCTGTAGTTGGAGTTGGAGTTGTAGTTGGAGACCTGTCGAATTGCTCATCCTCAACCAGTTAACCCCACCAACTTCACTCGTCACACCTGCTCTCTTTTGTGATTGTTGTTGCTGTTATCTACTCAACTCATTTGCATTCGATCGTTATTCGCAGCCTAAAACCACTCATGGATAGCCCATCAGAAACAGCCGAAATGCTTCACTGTCCTCATGTAATCACATCCAATTAGTATTATACGCCATATAAAACCCAAATACATACGTATATACGTATATATATGTATATACATACATGTTTCTGCACTTGTACGTGCAGCTGTAATCGTGCTTTTTGAGTCCGGTCACTCGCTTTCAACGCTTAATTCACACGCTGTGTTTCGAATATGGAATGAGTAATCATATAATGCTTGTTGCCTGCCGCATTTTTTATTGAATTAACACAAAAACAGAAGCTTGGAATGGCGACATTGAAATACCCTTTTCCTCATTTACCTAGTAGATAACAAATTGTCAGCAGGCAACAAATAGAAAACTAAATATATTTTCTTGTATTATATACAATATAATATTTTAATACTCCTGTTAGCTTTGATAAATGAGAATTATACAATTTGTAAATATACAGGAACACTTTTTCAAAACACATACAATTCAATGTTATTCAAAATTCGAATAGATATATACACAGATATATATCAAACTTATCGCATGCAACAAATGCAATCCACAATTAATTTTAATGAAAACATCGAATAAAATCTGTACCTTTAAAATATAAAATTCATGTTTACTTTAAATTTGAATTGCACCATAGTTGTTTGGCCAGATGTTTCTCAAAGTGTATCACGGACATTCAGGGTATAAGCCTAGTCAGGCACTCAGCTTATTATATAGTATAATTTGTTTGTTGGTCGTCTTGTTTTGTTTGTGGCACGCTCTGCTGTTGTCCAGTTATTGACGATGATGCGTGGGGCATGGCAATCATGACGGTTACGACGAAGACAGTACCGCAATTTAGTTTTAATTAGAGCGTAAGTCTCAGCCAGCAGCAGTGTGATTGGCCAACCGCTGACTAATTACTGCTCAGAGTAAAGGGGACAACTGTCCGAAATGACGACTGCAATTAGACCAAGTTATGGTTACACGTAAGCCATGTTTGCAACCGCGGTTACAGGTGGAGTGAATCCCTGGACCGTGTTACAGCAAACGCCATTCGGATTGCTTGACAATTCAATTAGCAAAGGTTACATTTTGCTTAAAATTGCGCTACATGAAAAATGCAAATCATATTTAAGTCATGGCCAATATTGTAGTAGGCTGCTATCTAAGGAAAAAAGCATCGAAATATAAATGTTATCACTTGGCAAAATCAATTAACAGCAAATTATTGCGTATGATTATTTATTTTAGCGTACATTCCAAGTGAATGATTCACAATAATTAAAAATAATAATCATTATTCAGAGTCGCTGATTAATGCACTTTATATAAAATCTATATTTTTCATTCTCTCATTGGGCGCCTCTTTTTTCTTTCTCTTTCTTTGTGTTCGTTCTACTTCAGATGCTGCTACGGCTCACATTGCTGATGACATTGGGCTTTGGCTTGGCTCAAGCTGTGCTCAGTGGCAAGGATTTGAAGCGACGAGAGGCCGGCTTTGACAGCTACGGACCTCCACCAAGGCCAGCACCACAGTATGGCCCACCGCCACCACACCACATACCACATCGCGAGTATGGCGTACCACAGCAGATTCCCTTCCGCGATTACGGCCCACCAGCCTTAAAGTATGGCCCACCCAAACTGAACTTTTTGGGCGGTGGTGGTGGTGGTGGGGGTGGCTCATCATTCTCGGGCGGCTTGTATGACCAGATTAAGACACATTTTGGAGTTCCTAAGCCATTTTATGGACCACCTCATGTACACCATAAGCCTGCACAGTCGTATGGCCCACCACCAAAGCCCGCGTATGGCCCACCTGCACCACAATATGGACCACCGCCACAGCCTGCACCACAGTATGGACCACCGCCACAGCCTTCACCACAATATGGACCACCGCCACAGCCTGCACCGCAGTACGGTCCACCACCACCACAAAAGTATGGACCGCCGCCACCACTGAAGCTACAGCATCGTCCGTCAACACAGTACGGGCCGCCACCACAGTACGGACCGCCACCACCGAAACCACATTTTCCCCAGCCGCTGCCTGCACCACATCCAGCCCAACTATTCAAGCCAGCCCATCAGCCAGCCACCTCCTACGGCCCACCCGCCTCGGGACCCTTGAACCTGCCGCCTAAGCCTGTCTACGAAACCCCACCCAACTATGGCCCACCACCGCTGCCAATCAATCTGCCCGGGCCGCGTCCGGCGCACTTTAACCGGGTGCCCGAGACTACCATCATATTGTCTGGTCCCGGTGGTCAGCAGCTACCCAGTGGGCCCGGTGGACCTCCGCCCTTCAAGCAGGTGCAGATCCAGATCGATGCCTCCGGACACACACACAGCGTGAGTGGCTCCCAGGCACCATTCCACACCGCCTGCGATGGTTGGAAACCGATTCCAGCTCCGATCGGTGCCTACATAGAACAGAACCACATCGAGACCCAGGGCGGCTACAGCAACGTCAATCAGGGTCAGGCGCACAGCCAGAGTCATGGTCAGATCCTTGGCACCCAGTACAACGTGGGTGGAGGCAGCGCGGGCGGTGGCAGCATTGTTGATGGACTCACCGACGAGCAGCTGGTTGCCGTTGCTCTGCAGAGTGACGGTGGAAGCTTGATCACTGGCCCCGGCGGCGATGCTCACTTCAACAACAACAACAACAACAACCACATCGACTCCGACGCTTTGCAGGTGCGTAATCCAAGCCACACTCAATAATAAAAAAATGTTGAGAATCGCAATTTTTAAAATTCAAAGAGCAAAAGAATCAGAATCTAACTGTAAGAAATGTGTTTCCTAAATTAAAACTATGACAAATCTATCATTAATTTCGACGAACAGATCTCGATCGGCGCCATTGAAGACAGCTATTCAAAGCCGCCAGCTGATTCGTTTGCGCCTGGTTCGGTGCATGCTCACAAATACCAGACAATTGGTGGGGCTGGCCAGCCACCACTACAGGCACCACCTGGACCCAATTACGGCCCACCACCACCGCCGCCCCATTTTGCCGCTCTGACCAGTAGCCACGCCCAGTCGCAGGCGCATTCGCTGTCGCATTCCAACGTCAACATCCAATATGGACCACCCTCTGGAAATCTACCGCCATTCCCACGTCCTGGCGCTGGACATCCCAACAAGCCCGTCGCTTATCGTCCGCCCGTGCCAAATGGTCTGTTGGAGTCGATTGGCGCCACTGTTCAGCATCTGGATCAATTTGGAGTTAAGCCAGCGCAACAGCCACCCACTTACATTCCACCCGCCGCCCATGAAATTGCTTTGAGTGGTCCACCCACAGCCCCGCAAGCTATCTACGGAACACCCCTAAGTCGTCCAGGTCCGCCGCCACCACAGATCATTGTCCAGCAGCAACTGCCGCAGCCGCAGCACGGACCAGCCTTCATTCACCAGAAGCCTGGTCAAGTGCAGCAATTCGGTCCTTCTGGTCCTGGTCCACAGCCTAACTTCATACCACCACCACCCCCACAGCAGCAGTATCTTCCACCTCGACCACAACCACACATTCATCTGCAGCAGCAGCAGCAGCAGCAACATCAGCAACAGCAGCAGCATCATCATCAACAACAGCACTTGGAGAACACTTTCAGTTCGTCTCAGTACACGCAACAGTTTGTCAACTCTCAGGGACTTCCTTTGGCACAGCAGGCACCGAGATTTAATCAACAGCCATCTCTGGCACCACCACCGCATCCCCATCAGCAGCAACAAACGATTGTTGTGCACGATTGCGGTCATGGTCCCAATCTTGTGAGCAGCACTGGCTATCAAGTGCAACACCAACAACAACAACAACATCAACAACAACAACAGTTGCAATTTGGCAGCATCTCGGCGACATCTCCGGGTGCATACAATGCCATCGCACAGAGCATTCCAGTCGCTGAGCAGCACACACAGTTTGTGACAGGGCCCGCCGACAGTTACGGTCCCCCACCATCGGGCAATGAAATTGATTTCGATCACTCCGGCTACGCATCGCAGAAATCTTCCGTGGCAGCACTACCGGACGGAACCGATCCGCAACAGCTGCCGGGACTGGATGGTTTGAATGTGATCTCGGCACAAAAATCGCAGAGCATTCAGCTGGGAGCAGCCGATGGCCAGCCGATGCAGAACTTCCAGGTACAGTTTGGTAGCTCGCTAAATAATGTGGGTGCTGGCGGTAATCCACACAGTGGTGCAGCCAATGGTGAGCCAGTTGCCAATCACGAGGAGATCTTGTCACAGGGCCTGCTGCAATCCATACTAACGGCCATTGAGCAGCCACAGTCATCGTCGTTAGCTCTGCCACTGAATCACAAGGCGCAGAGTCGTTCTGATGACTCGCAACATGATGACCCGAAGGAGGACGAGCAGCAGGTGGACGATGACGATGTGCATGGAGAGCATGGACAGCAGCATGGCGCCTCCAATCGTGTGGAGGTGCGCGTCTTGCCCGATGCCGAAAGCAAGGGGGAGGAGCTGTCCGAGAAGCAGCTGGAACCCATTGTCGCTGCCGAGGTGGAGGAGGAGGAAGAGGCGAAGCATTAAGTTCAGTCACTACTCATATAAGTAGAAATCGCTTGCAGTTTAAAACTATATAGTCCATTTAACCCTCATCCGCGAATGCGTTGCTTCTCCTTATTTATTGCTACTTCATTTTCATCGTAGGCTCTTTTTTTTTATTTCGAATTCTGTGTTTAACTTTAGTATTTCGTGAGCTCTCGTCGCTTTAATTGCCATTAAAAACAAAAAATAAAAAAAATTAATAAAACATGATCAAGTCACGAGGTGAAATCAAAAGAAACGACAACGACAACAATAGAAGCTAAACGCAAGAGTCGTGGTTGGAGTCAATTACTCGCCAAGTCATCAAATGTGACGCGAGATACAGATTAAAAACAAACAACAACAAAAAAAATACATTTTCATGTATAAGCTTATGTGTAAAAATATATTATAAATAAATAATTTATTTATTATTATCATTATTTGTACTTTATATTTTAAACAATAAACAATGTATGTATGAATGATTGTATTTTTATTTTCGAGATACTTTTGCATTTGCTTTCAGACTAAGTTTTACATAATTGGAAATTTCAAAATCAACAGTCAATAATGGATCACTTCTCAGTCCAACCCAAAGACATTTTTTATTCTCAACGAATTTCTTTTGTGATAAATTCAAAAACTTCGTTTTAATGTGCGGAATTTGTTGAATTACTTAACTCGAGTCAGGCGTAACCGACTGCGAAATACTCTGATACCACCAAGGAATAGCAGCTGACAACAGGTGCCACAGCACATTGTGATTGTAGGTTCCTAGTAATATACTTTCCAAGTTTGGCTTTAAAATAGATTCCTAGTAATCTACGTACTTTAGCTCAGAAATTGAGGATGATATAGACTTTAGCAGTTTTTGGGTGTAAGAGTCGGCGTATTTTTATGGAGTTATCAGGAGCAGACTTTAAACATGTCGTGACTCCAGCTTAAAATTGTAGAGGGACATTGAAGTATATAAGTATAAGTTAAAAGTTAAAGTTTTTCAAAGTAATGCGAAAATGGATACTGAAATTTGGATGATTAATTGAAGACTTACTTAGATATTCATATATTTTTCAACACAACTGCCCAAAATTGAGAGATTAGTTTACATTAAAAAAGGAAGCAATTTGCACACCCTCCAATCAAGTGTATATTTAAGTGATGGTTACGTTTTACATTTGGTATACATGAATGATTGCCTGCTGGCCGTTTTCCACTTGTATTTGCTGGGGTGTGGAAAGTGGAAATGGTTTGTTGCATACGGCTACTTCAAAAGCATAATGAAGGATAATGAGTTCTTGATTAGTACAAAGTGGAAAATTGTGTATGTTTTCGGTGTCGCGCTTTGTGTGTGCTTGACCATGTTTTCTCACTGGCCCGTCTTATATTGTGTTCTCCCTTCTTTCCACTTATTCTGTGGCATCAATTAACTGTAATTAGGGGCGCCGCATTGTGCGTAACCAGTGCAAACAACGATGTGCTCTGGCTTTGGCTTTGGCTTGGCGACAGGACGCCAGTTGGCCACCCCTGCTGTTGCAGGATACCATAAATGCATATAAACTAAACAAGCGCCATCTTATGCACCCTGAATGTGGCAGGAATGCCGACTGCGCTGAACAGATGAAATGGGAAAACTACGTTGAGTGAATAACTAATGGCAAATCGCGAGTAACATCAGCAGCAATAAGCCAAGTAAGTGGACATGGCTACAAGTGATCATCATCTTAAGCACCAACGTCTTGTGTATTTCAACTGTATTTGTTCACTCAGCATGGGTTGATTTCTAAAACCCAACAATAATTATTGTTATCTGAACAATAACAAATAATCATTAAATAATCATAAGTGATTTTAATAATATAATTTATACACTAAGCGCTGATAACAATTGTTGCAGAGAAGCTAACAGTTTTTAAGAAATGATTTAACTTGTTTAAATGAAGTTTGAGTTTCAAACTTTGAACTTTGCACTTCTTGAACCAAATTCATATGCAAAAGGAACAATCTTGGTGGGTTGTTTGGTTTAGAGCCCCACATTTTTACCCATAATAAGCATGTTTCATTGGCCATGTCAATGCCGTTGGCCCTCCTCATTTCGACTGTTTTTATAAAATTAATTAAAAGCATGCTCACGAAATGAAATGCCAATGCCAGAGCTGGAGCCAGAGCCAGAGCCGGAGCTAGAGCTAGAGTCGAAACCAGTGCCAGTGCCTGTGCCGGGCATCATGGGCAGAGAAGCGCGGTAATGTCCAACGCGCCTCAACAAACAATAGTCGCAACGGACAAGTAACCAAATCAAAAGCACCAAGTACCAGTTAGGAGGCCGACTAAGCAACGAAATAATAATGAATGGGCAAATAAGGCGCAAAATGTAGCCTCATTGGCGGAAACTCCTGCACACATACATACATACATACAAATAACGCTGCCCCATCGCGCACAAAATTCGCAACCCATTTATGGCCAAACTGGCGTAATGCCATTCCGCACTCCTCACTTGGCACTTGGCACTTGGCACTCGGCACTCGGCATTCGACAGTCGAGAGTTGGGTGTTGGGAGTCGGCACCCCTTCCCTTCAGCCAGTCATCCGTCCACCTTTTAGTTGAACACCCGGACGCGGCTCCTCGGGGCCAAGCACGTCTTTTATGCCAGTTGCTGGTGAATGTAACGGTATAACTTTCTAGTTAATTAATCACCTTTTGCTTTGTTTATGCCTAATTTAATTAATTTTATGTCTTTTATTGTTTCGCCTGCCCGCCAGTGCACCAGGGATCGGGACAAAATGTGGGCTGGGCCCAGCATAGAGTTGAATTGATGGCGCTGCTAAATTTGATGCAGACACTTAAATCGGAATTCTAACGTGGCACAAAGTATAAAAATTATTCATAAGCCACATTGATGGAGAAAATAGGCAAAAGAAAACAAATGAGACCCAGTTGCGAATCTGCACATGTGCAAAACATACTATTTATGTATGTATGGATTCATGTATGTATGTATGCGTATATATGTATGTATGTTTGCATCTACATTCAGACAATTTGGAGCTAGGCGCCCGCTCACCTCTATGAATATGGATGCTAATCGACACTTATCGATTGTCGGAGACGGACGCAAGTTATCAGTAAACTCAAATTAATTTGATCAATGTGTGTTCTCATTTAAGAACAACAGAAACAAGAACAACAGATACAAGAACAACAGAAACAATAACAACAGAAACAAGAACAACATCAAAGGCATTGTAGACTGCATTATTACGGAATTTAAATTGGTTTTATTCGTTTTCAATATCCGCTAATAGAAGTCTTTGCAGAAAATATCCAAAAATTAATTTAATTGAAATGTATGTTGTACAACAAGTGGGAAGAACTAAGAAGTAACGAGACGCTCTAGAAGGAGCAGGAAAATATTTTGGCTGATGAAAGCAAAATCAAATTCAACATTTAATAAAATAACAATAAACATAACACCCAGCATAATACTACTATTAGCTAGGGGGAAGAACTCTATCGAGCTAGGGAGAAGAACACTATCGGCTATACATGATTACACCTGCTGGTGTATTCGAATTTTTATGAATTTTCTTCTAGTTCTTCATACGACATTTGAATTATATATGTAAACATATAATATTAAATTAATTATTAACTTCGAAATTACTCAAAGCTGCGCTAAGTCGCCTTAACATCAGAAAATCACAAATCGTGGGACTTTCGATGCTGATATCTTTAAATTGAGAGAGTTTAAAAAGAGCATACATGTTTACAGTGCAAGTGTTTGGCAAACTGAAAAGGAAGTGTGATGGACAGGACAATAAATTAAATATAAATGTCAATTAAAACAAGAATGAAGGGCTATCCGAAGCAAACACGTTATATATATATACATATATATACATCAGCTGATCGATATATGATAATAAAAAATGAAATAAAATAAAAATAATATTAAAAATTGATTAGGTATTTCTCATAATTAATGTGGGGCATTAAATCGTATGTTTTTGTCACTGTGTTAATATGCGTGAAATTGCAGTTCGTCGCTCACTGTGCACCGTGTCAATGTGCTTTTAATGATCGCGTTTATGCCAAAAGGCGAACACCCGGCACCGGCTCGAGCAGGAGGCCGGCCACACAGTGAGTCCACATTCTCGTCCTCGGCCAAGGCTGCGGCAAATGAGAAAGCGCTAATAAAGTGCACTTGTCGCTTCGGCAACAACAGCAGCAGCAGGAAGTAATGTTCTACGGCTAGCGACAACAACAACAAGAACAGAACAACAACAGCAACAACCACGACGGCGTTGGTTGTTCCTTCTCATCCTTAGTGGGCCATGTTTATTGCGTTCATAACATGGATATAGTGTTGAAAAAAGCGCAACAAGAAAAACGTTTCTAATTTAAGTCTGTCGCGCATAAATTATTGGCCAGCGCCGTGGGACTTGAAAGTGGCACAGTGGGTGGCGGGTCCTGGTCCAAGACTCCCCACCAAACTCTGCCCAAACTCTACATACAGACATACATACGTATGTTAGTATATGTATGCAATTACTCCTTATGCAGCTGAGCCCCCTTGTGTCTCCTTGTGTAACCTGATAAAATTATTGTTATTGCTCCGAGTGTTTGTTCAAATTTCGCAATTAAGTTTCAATCCTGGCGGACGGAGCGTCCATTACAAAACGTTTAGTTGGCCATTCGGTTGGCGTTCGCGACAACTCCATCCCCCTCGCAAAGTGCTGCTTCCCCCACCACTCCCCTTCCTTACCGAACAGATACCTATGCAAAGCTCTCATACATTTATTCATTTCATTTTGCTTGAGTGACCTTTTTGGCTGAAACCAGCGCGTGACCTTAGCGCACAGGTTATCAGGTTGCTGCCGCAACCGTGGTGAGGGCGTGGTCCTTCCTGTTTAATGACTGCACGTAGCCACATGTGTGAAGTGTCTGCCTGTGTGTATGTGTGTGTGTGTGTGTGTGTGTGTGTGTATGCTTTGTATGCGTGGCACAGTTCATTAAATGCTCGTATAATTTGTGAGCTGAACTGAACTTTGAACCCGCTTTTAATTGCCCCACAACGTGCTTACACTGGGTCTACATTCTGCAAAAATAATATCAAATCAGGAAAAAACTTTCTTGCCAGCAAGTACAATTATTGAATTGCCGCGGAATACAACTGCAAACATAAAATACTATTTGTAGACAATGAAAGTAGTACCAAAACTACGGCTTAATAAATCTCTTTCAATTGCGAGCTGTTCCCATGATTTAACTTATTACATACAATTTTGATAGTTAATGATAATAACAAAACTATTATATTGAACCTTGTTGACTTTCATTATTTTGTTATTAATCCCACCTGATGATGTCGCAACTTAAATTGGGTGTAGTTCCCAATTTCCGATCTTGGAAAGAGGTTCCTATTAATCTACCCTCCAAGTTTTGTAATTTTAGCTCTCACTTGTAAGTTCATTGTGCATCCGCAATGGATATTATCCTTTTTAGTTTTCCCACTCCTGCACTGATGATTTCAATTTGAATGGCAAGTGTATACGAACTCTTTAAATACTCAAAAGAATTGGCACAACACAATGCAGCAGTGTATTTCAACTTTTATATGAATGTGTCCTTAATAGTCTTTGAGCTAAATAAATGTGTGTGTATATGGAATATATAGTGGAATACACATACATACATACATTTATGTTCGCCTTCAACTATCGAGTCACCTGGCAACTTTCCTTTGTTGTGTCGGGTTTCTTTATAATTCTTTTCAGTTTACTTGCCAGTGCAGCTCCTCTTGATGTGTCCCCAGTTTTTGTTGTTGGTTTGCTTGATTGTGGCCAGCCACTCCTAGCCGTTCCTTTGCGCCCCGAATACTTGTCGACCCATTTGTCGTTGTTTCTTTTATTATTTACGCTTGTTTAATTTTTTGCCTGCTTACTAATTTTTAGCACCGTCCAAGTATTTTAACATATTTTACAACTTTTTAAGCGAGCCTAAGCGCATACAGCCACACCGCTTTATCGTGCCATGACCACTACCACCGACCCACCGACCCACCTCCAACTTCGCGCTGCCCGCCGCCCACTAACCACCCACTCATCTTTGAGCACTAGGCCTTGGCAGCTTGTGACCCTTGTGGCGGCAGCGTCCTTTGGTCGCCTCCGCTTTGCGTTTGCCAAACATATTTGTTGGCCATAAATTAACACGCCCCTTGCTTACTTAATATTTTTATGGCCTAGTCGCACGCCTTTTCTCCCCCGCTGCTGGCGTTCTGCAATTTAATAATTTGCTCAACATTAACCACTTGGCGGCCTGTCTGTTATCCTTGGACGCTTGCCCGCACACCCTTTGCTGATACAGTTGTTGTTGTTGTTGCTGTTGTTGTTGTCAACTTAGAACGCTTCCTCTTTTCATTTCTCCCTCCCTTCTTTTACTGCTAATTATAAGTGGATTATTTGCTTATCCGTAAAGGATTGGCGCTTGGGCGTTGCCACAAAAGGTCCACTGTAACTAAAAACTAAAGAAAATCCTTTCTATTTGCTGTCACTTAAGCATACCCATTTAAATGTATTTAATTTATCGCATTTGTACAATAATAGTTGGGTGCAGGTATAAAGGTCTTGAGGTCTTTGAGATATCGATTTTTGCATTTTATTTATGTCTCGGTTTATTTGTTTAGGAAACGAGTAAGAAAATCGATGTACATATCCACATTAATGTACATGTTATAAGAATGCAAATTTGGGTTTCGGCGCATTAAAAAAGCAGACTTCTCCTCGGCACAGCCACGAATATGAACACATTCATGTACCTAATTGCTTGTCTTTAAATTTGGGCTTCGCACTAATTGACAGCTAATGTCCTCCTCGTCAGCACATTATTAATTCTGCTTCCTTCTATGTATTCAACACCTAAGCCAAAAATGTTAATGCCCAGTTGACAGTCTCATTATCTGCTGGCGAAACGTGCATACATTAAATACATGCACACACACATATACACATATACTTTTGTGTACTTACATGTACTTATATGTAAGTCCCGTCCTCTAAATAATGGGATGCCGAATTTGCAGTTGATTTGATAACCGTAGTTGATAAGCCATTGGAGAGACCATCTTAGAACACATTGTCAATTATATTCTTCGAATAATTCATACTTACTCGAAGGTAAACCCGAATTTCCATTTCCATTTTCATTTATTAAAATAAAACGCACTTTTTTTTACATTTATCTGTAGTATTACACTTTTATTGAAATTGTATTTTAAATCTTGTTTGTGTTGTTCTCATTCATTTCCTTGTTATGTTTTTGCCCGAACCTAAGTACTAATAATATTCGCCGAATACTTCACTTAATTTAAATTGAAAAAAAAACAACTTATGTTTCTTTCAAATTTAACTTTTTTCTTAAATTTCTTTCGAATTTCACATTTTTTCTTTTATGAATCGGCAAGCCATCTGAATGTGTCTATGTGTTTATGAATTTATTTTTTGTTTGTTTGTTTTTTATTTTTGGTATTTTTAATTTTTTCTGTTTTGCAAACATTTATGAATTCTGTATTTATTCGTATTTAACCACATTTAAATTGTTTATCATTTTTGCAAATCTTATGCCTATTTTAAACATACATATTTATTTTTAAAAAGTGTTTCTGCATTTTACAGCATTCTTATACTTTTTGAGTTTAATTCTACCAAAAAAAATATGGTGATCAACATATATGAATTTATGGCTTATAGATTATATATTAATGCCAGTATTATTTAATTGTATTTTAGTATATACTTAAAGTTTTTAGCTTGCTCAACATGGACTTTATTTTCACCTTATTTATACATACAATAAAAAGATGTGTCATTTACTTCATTGTATATATATATGTATATATACTCTATTCCCAAAGGGAAAAATAGCAAATTGGTTTTATCTCACTGTCTATCCTTCTGTCCGTTTGAAAGCGATTTTCTCAGTGCTCTAGTAGCTAGAGACTTTAAGTTTTGGTTTAAATATAATTATGCTCTTATTTATCCGCCTCTGAGAAAATGCACAGATATTCTCCAGACTTTTCCCCTTCTCCTCACAGATAGTGAGAATCCAAATCGCCCGAATTTTTCGAGCAAGAGTCACCAATATCCTTGGTCATAGATGCAGCACATAATGTGCACTACTGATGACTTGATGCAATATCTAGTCAAAAATATTGATTCTCACTTATGGATGGAAATTTTCCATTTTGTGTTTAGCTGGTTTATCACTGGAAACAGAGTACTGCGGAGTCGGGAGAATCGATTTGTCTGCACTTTCTTTGGTCATATTTGTGAAAACAACTTATTCAAACATACTCAATGCTAAGCATATAGTAATTTAGATATTGAATATTGCCCAAAACGCTGCTTTGAACTGAAAACATTGAATGCAAATAATTCGAAATGCGTTTGGTAAGTCGAGTCATCTACCCAGTAATTTTTGGCTGGCCTTCTTAAATCTGCTTCCTTAAGGGGGAGAGCATTTAAGGACATACCTTATTCAACACTAAAATGCATTGAAACTTAAACATCTATGTGTGAGTACATATATGTATATACATATATATATATATATATATACATATACATAAATGGTATTTGTGTATGTGTATGCTATAGTTTATCGCCGTGCTTATCTCGCGCGCGCTTTATCATTGTTGTTTTGGTCTTCGGTTTTTTGTTGAATGTTGTATTGAATAAGCTTGAAATTTGCTAGACGTTCATCACATTTATTAAATATACTTTCGAGCATTAATAATTTTTTTTATTTCATTTGGTTTTGCTTATATATGTTGTCTTTATGTACTAAATTGATGCATTATTTGTATTATAGTATGTAGTACTTTCTGTAGAGTGAACATTTTGTTTGGGATTGTAGGAATTTTTCAAAATAGAATAAATTGGGCTTCTTGGCTATTGTGGCTAGGACTTGGTTTGGGTTAAACCCAAATTTGGGGTGGGACTATCCATCGTTTTTCTTTTCGTTTTTTTTTTTTTAGCTTGGCCAAATTCCCATAAGTTAACACTTAATAAACGAGCGTGTGTGTTTTTACGTGACAAAGATTGAAAGTGATATAAAACACGTTGTTCCTTTGCAAAGTGCTCCGAATGACATAGAGAAGTAGAAAGCCACAAAAGGGAGTGAGAGGGAATGAGAGAGAGAGAGAGAGTGGGCGAGTAGGAGAGAGGTTATAGAGGGGGAGTTAGAGAGAAAGAGTGAGAGATAAACGCTTACATAAGTACTTATAAATTGCTGTATTTAGTATGGTAGTTGCTTATCCTGACAATAATCATGTTTTCATGTTTGTGTTGAATTCTTATTGCTTACAAGCGAACATTAATACATTTATACATTTACACACTCAAACACATATGTAAACGTTCTACATATGAAAACGCGCGCTAATTTTACGGTATTTGAATTATCCACGATAAGTGCATAAAAAAAAAATTCATCACTTACATTTTACACATACTTGGCCATTCAGGAGTGCACTAAACTCATACCCTTGCAGAGGGTATTAGAACTAATAGCTTGCATTGAATGCATATCGAATTATCCAAATCCATAAACTATATACAAATATAAATATCAATTAAATCGTACTATACATAATGTGTCAGTTTGTCCGTTTTTCTGTCTGCTTATACCCAAATTAATCCGTCAGCTTAAAAACAATATAGATTAAAGTTGAAACTCACTTATTCTCTTATATATATATATATATATATGTATATATACATATATATATATCAGCCGGGTCAGATCACGAATTTGTCACTGCGGCTGTAGGAACAATCGGTTGGATACAAAGCTTTTTATCTTGCACGAGTTCTATTGAATTCATTAAAAAATACCAAAAGCGGACAACTTTTCTCTTTTCTTTAGCTGCAACAAGAACGATTGATTGGAAACTGAATTACTCACAAGGTTTTGTTGTATAAGAAAAAACCTATTTGGTAATTTTGTCTGCAAGGGTATTTCATCTTTGGCAAGCCGAAGAACAATTTTAAGATTTGACAGCATGCTATTTCAAACATTTCCAATGTATGTACGTATTCACATATGCCTATACATATGTATGTGTGAGCCATATGTATGTATGATGTTTGTATATTATGTATGTGTGTGATGTAAGCTGCATAGTTATTGCAGCAACTCTTTTCTTAAATTTTACTATAGTCTTGGGCTTAGCCTAGATAAAACAACGACAAAAAAAAAGTCGATTCCCTTTGGGGTCTTTATATTACATACATATACTATGTATGTATGTATGTATGTATTTATATTTAGACATCTATAGCTTAACTTGTGTGTGTGTGTGTGTGTGTGTGGGTGTGTGTGGGTGTGTGTCTAGGTGTGTGTTGCTAGTTGCTTGCTTATCGTACGTTACCTGTTCAGACTTCAAAGTAGACAAGACGATTAAACAAACACCAACTAACACAAATTACTTTAGACAATTATTTTAAGTTATGGCAAATAGTAAAATTACATTTAGTAGCCCTTCTGTAAACTGACAATTTGTGTGTATTTGTGTGTGGGTGTACGTGTGTCTGTGTGTGTTTGGGTATGCCTTGGGTGTGTCTGTGTGCATTTAAGTGTAGTTGGCTTTACTTGCGTCAATGCCACCAAGCAACATTTTCACTACTTATTCTTTTTTAAAATTCCTGTTATTTGATAATAGTATTTTTAGAAAATTGATAAAAGTGTCTGCGTTTCAGTGTTTTTCGCCTGATGCAAACCGGCCTCTTAATTTAGTGATAACGAGATTAACCAACGATACACTAGAATAGTATTAGGTTCGAATCATAAACATATCTTAAAGTCGAAATAACAAAATACAAACTTAAATCCTTAGCTTCTTAGAAAGTCCATCCCATGGGGTCTCTGCATTTTTAGACTGCAACTGTGGCAGCTGCGGCAGCTGAGGCAGCGCCGCCTAGCTATGTCGCCGACGACAACATGCCGTACTCCAACAGCTCTCCAGATAGCTGCCTCTCAGCGCAGCTAACCGGAGCGATGGCGTTGGCAATGGCGATGACGATGACGATGTCGATGTCAATGTCAATGTCGATGTCGATGTCGTTGGAGTTGGCATTAGTGTTGAAGCTGGTGCTGGTCTTGGCATTGTTTCGTTGCTCGAATTCAGTTGTTGTTATTGTTGTCGTATTAGCTGTGGTGGTGGCAGTAGTGGGTGTGGCATGGTCAGTGGACGGGAGACGAGAGATGTACTCGCACCCGTTCTCTTTCAACTCCAGAAAGAGCAGTAATCCGCATGAGAGCAGCAGCAGTAGCAGCAGTTCCGGCGGCTCCAGAGAACCGGAGCTGCCATGATGCATAGCTGCTGGATGCTCGCCTGTAAAATTGTTGTAGTTAGTGAACGCAAAGATACGGTGCAAGAATAATAATAACGTTGAGTGGACAAAAGATAGAATGAAAATGAAAACATAAGCCAGCAACGTTGGCGAGCGCGTGCTGGCGGCAAATGCAAAAGCTTTATTGTCTATTAATTTAATTGCCGGCAATAAAAGAAAACCTAAATACCCAGTGCCCTCCAAAAACCGGGCTCATATACATATCTTTTGCTTCTTATACAAACACAGACCCAGCAAAACACACACAGCGATGCGCACTTTATGCGAAGTTCACTTTAAAAAATTAATTCTAAAAAAACTTCGGCGCTCGCTATAAAATTTGTTCGGGCAACAAAATGCCACATTTTGCCAACAGTAAGCGCTTTGTCCTTAAGTTCAAGCAACTTGACTATATTTTCGTCCTTACTCTGTAAATACTGATGCATTACTTGGCTACTTGTTATTTAATATTGATTTAATTTTCTTATTATTTCTATATCCCGGAGGTAGATAAGAAATTGCCTGAAAAGTGCAAAAACCTATAACTACCCCAGTATTAAAGTTAGTTTGAAAGATAAAAAGCTATAATTTTTTCAAAGGTCTCGATTGTGAAAACAAGAAGAACTGCAAGGAAAATATGTAAACTTATTGAAAAAACATTTAAGAATGCTGTGGTCAAACGAGAGCTCGAGTTCGAGATTCCGAAAGGCCAGCTTTTAAATTTTTGAAAACCGTTTGCTATCGGAATTGGAGTTGTGTCGATATTCGCGAATCAGGCTAATTATCGATAAAAAAAAAATAAAAGAAGCTTAATCTGCGCGTGGTATACGTGCAATTATATTCAAAATTTTAAGTCTCTAGCTTTTAAGTTCCTAAAATCGGAAATCGCCAAAATTAAATATGTGTGATAGGGTGATTAAAAACAAAAATTGGTATTGAAAGGAAAAATGTTATTGTTAATGATAGATCCTATTTTATTAGATATCATGTTGAGAATAATTTGAGATGAAACAGACTTTTAACAGCTAAAACAAGTAAAATGATATCTAATTGAGTGACATTTTAAATATGATCGATGATAATTCACAATTGAAATCTCAGAGATTGTTCCATCAGTAAGAAAAAACTAAAATTCTATAGATAAGGACGTTGAATAAAAAAGATAGTTAAGTTCGTTTAAAGAATATGAAATCCCAGAATCACATATTTCCTAAAGAGCGATTGAAGACATAGAAGCATATAAATTATTAATAATCTCCTGTTGGTGTGTATGAAAACATTAGAAAATAAGAGTTTTTTTTTCAATTATGATCAACATAACAAAATACATATTTTAAATATCATGTTAGCTCTTTTCCCCGTCGGGCATTTTGTTAGGATTATTGCTGTAATGTCTTATTGCTGATATGCCATATTAGTGGTACTTTTGTTATGCCATCGCTCATCCCAATTATTCGTATATTTTAATTTCGATAGTTGCGATCTATCGACGTATTTGAGTGGTGTTTATTACCAAGATTGCGTCCAAAGTGGAAGCACTTCTGTTACACTTATATTGATAGATTTTAGGTAAGCAATCCATTACTTTTGAATCAAAATGCAGCTATAACACAATTCAAAAAAGCTATCAGAGAAAAGATTGAATAAAATCGGCTGAGAAACGCGGAACAGGATAGAAATATCTTAAGAAAAAATTATTTAAAAAAAAAAAATATTGAAAAGACAAATATTAAAAGAAATATTAAAAACAACATACAAAAAAAAAACTGATCGAATGAAATCGGTAGAGCAACACGAATTGCCAGCTCTGCCTGCTTTCTGAAGCTGCAGAATTGGGAATTGCAGATGACGAAGTGGTGGAGATTCAATTTGCTTGTCATCTTGTTATGTATGTGTGGGCAGTAGTGCAGCAACTTATCGTTGTTCACATATGAGTTTGATAGTCAAACTCTAATTAGATTCATCGTGCTCCAACCATACCTTAGCACTAGCTGACTTATATATTGACCAATTTTAAATAGATTTTTGGAGGGGGCTGTTTACTAACTCTTTCGGTCAAATCAAGTTGAAGAAGCCTTCGACAAGCTTGACGATATTTGTGCTTAATCAGAGAAAAAATAATATACTATTTTAGGAGTTCGTTGTTAGGAGTACACCAAAGTGCAAAGATCACATTCAAATAAACATACAGTATGATTATTGATGAGATCTAGACCAAGGTCGCTTATAGCAAACTTAATTATGTTTTTATCGACATGAGGTTATTTAATAAAGGAGCCATGGGTATGTATGCTAGGACTAGGTATTAATATCAAGGACTAGCAATTGAAGTATTCTTTTTATGAAATAAACTGACGAGAAATTTAGTAAAATGGGTCCTGGCACGTCCCTGAATTTGTCTCCCTGCTTAGTCAGTTACATTGAGTGCAAACAACTTGTGTTAATTACTTAAGTTTCAGCAGTTGTTCCACTTAAGAAGTTGATGTTGTTTCCTCTCATACCCTGTCCCCGGACTTTGTACAGAGACTTCAAATTTGACATGTTTAGCTCTCAGATCGAACTGAGTACAAATTTATTCAATTATTCGTTCTTTTAATCGATACATATCGAGTAGATATTCATGAATACATTTGCAGAAATGAATTATTTAGATGTGTGTACAGGGTATGTGCTGGTATGGCACTTCAGTTGCTGCAGAGGGTTGCTGGGGTTCTTAGCTGCTTGTTGTTGCTATTATTATTTTAGTCTAATTCCATGGTGTATTTGTTGTAGCGAGCCGCTTACAAGCCAAAGTCATTTGCGCTCAAGCTGTTAAACTTTTTGCTTTGTAAGCTCTTTTTTCCGGCCACGGCGGAAGTGGGGACGAAAAGATGAGGGGACGATGGGGGGCTTGGAGAGTATAATGTGGAGAGCGTAACGGAAAGCGACGAACTGTTGGAGACATGTGACGCAACCGAGTCAAAACTTACGAAAATGTTGATGCCCAAAGTTGCTCAAAACTAATTTTTTACGACTTTGGTATATGTGTGAATATCTCTGCCACTAATCAACACAGTGTCACAAAGTTGTGCATTGAGAATGACTGCTATAATTGAAACTATTGAAATGTCAGTGACGGAATTTCCTTGAATAAATCGTTTTTATACCCTAACATTAAGTACACAGGGTATATCACGTTGTTACCAAAAATACCATCATCAGCAAACCACTCCACCCAAAGTTATTTGTGTTTATGAATCTTGCTTTGAATAAGTTGGAAGAATGAAATCGCTAATCGCCGTAATTCGAATCTCGATTTTTTCACATTAATTAATAGTTTAAAAAGATGATCTTTGAAAATGTGAATTGAAAACTAAGATTGTTAGACAGATATAAATTCACTTTCTAACTAAAGTAAGCACACCTTATTAAGTCGATTTTCTAAAGTTCAGATCGAGCTTTTCTGCAAGTTCGAATGCACTAGATTTCTTTTGATTTGTCTAAAAGTCAATGTGAAGTACAACCATAAATAAATACATATAAATATATATATATATACACGTATAAATATACATATATTTATATATATAAACGTATAGACGCATACATATGCCACGCAAATCCTAGGAAATGCCACACACAAGTGATGGGGCTATTGCGCATACGCCCAGCTGTCCGTCCGTTAATTTTTGGTCAAGCTTGAATTAAATGGCTCGCATTTGGATTTGAGAGCAGAGTTCCGCAGTAAGCAAGTTGTCGTCAATCACAGCCGCGGTCGTCTGTCAAAGTAAGTCAAATAAGCTTAGTTGGCATTTGGGCGTCGCACATTTGTCTTGCCGATGACCACGACGATGACGACTTCTCAGCCAGGCAGCTATGCCACACCACCCACGATTACAGCGCTCTCTGCTCGCACAACGTTCCAAGCTCCGGCAATATGAAGGAATGTTGAATATGAAAACGAGGGTTTTGCATACCGGGCTACTCACCATCGACGATGTGCACGCGCACCGACGTCGGGTTGGCATTGGATGGTGAACATGTATAGAGTCCGGAGTCCACTTGGATGGCCTTTTGCACCAGGAGCCGACTGCTGGTCATCACACCTTTCTCAGTGACTAATGATATGCCGCCGCGAGGTGAATCGAAATTTATGAGCTGAAATGAATAACACAACCAGCGTTAGACAAAAGTAAACAACCAGCTAACAGCTTAGTGTCAGAGCCAATGCCAAAGCAAATTCCCAGCGAACTGTTTTCGTCCGTACAAAAAAAAAAAAAAACGTATACATATACACATACACATAAACATACATACATATATCTAGTGTATCTATCCCTCCTGCGGCAGCTTACGGCCCCATGAGTTTGTTAGTTAAATTTTTATTAATGATACTATTTTAGTCCAGCTAGTCTAGCTGGCTGTTTTTGCTGTTCTTTTTTTCATCAGTACCAATAAACATTTGCCAGACCCAACATGTTATTTACGTACGCTATTTAAGAGCGTACATATTATGAGCAGGATTTACTAATTTTGACATGTAGGGATACCCTTATTGAAACAAGCGTATCAAAATTAATTCCCAAGTGTCGTAACTTGCACATAATGTGACAATTTACTGAAGTGGTTGCCCATTACACGAACAAAAATAAATACTTATGCTGTAGGATAAACTATGTTCTATATAATCCTAAGCTTGAAATGCGGTTCAGCTTTGACAAAGTTTTGGAATCTTGAAGCCTAAGCATGAAACACTGGTTGGCCTTAATAAAGTTATGGAATCTAGGCACCTTCATTGATTCCTAAGAACAAAACAGAAGAATGTATTGTTTGATCCATGGCATCTATATATACATAGATAACTCCCATTCTTGGAAAAATCAAATGCTTTGGCTGTGTGTAGATAACAAAGTACTCACCTTCTGATTGTGCGACCAGACGACGGCTGGTGGTGGTTCCGGGGCAAATTTAACAGTACAAGTCAAATTGATGGTGGATCCCATATTGATGTGCAGCTCAGGACCGCCAATGATGTCAGTGATGGGCTCTGCATTGGGAGAGAGGTGGACAGATAAGTAGAAAAAAGGTTAGTCTCCATAAAATATTGAGCAGACTAAGGTGTCCTTTATCCAAGACACATCCTTAGTTTAGTCGTATGTGAGAAAAATACACAGCCAACAAAAAAAAAAAATTGAAAAGGATTTCAAGTTTCGATTAATTTTAACTGTCAATTGCTGGATTTTCATAAAGTACACCATATTTCTTGCACTTTGTCCAACAAAAAAATAAATAATAGAGAGAAAGCCGTTAAGTGATTTAAGCGAAAAAAAGATACTAAAAGAGCATCATCAATGAAAGACTACACTGTAAATAATGACAACAGCATCATTTCTTGTAATTGTGTTCAAAATGCGCATCGCTTTCCCAGACTTTGCTTCTTTAATTATATATTCCAAGCAGTGCTTTCGTTCTCATTTTAGGCAAATTGAAAGTTTACCACAATTTAATTTATTGATTTCAATTTTCGCTCTTTGTAAGCTTCCGCTACATTTGGCAGCAAAAGAGCAAGGAAGCGGGGTGATGTGTGGGGGAGGGGGACGGAAGAGAAGTCTCGTTTGCCCAGGCGAAATATAAAACAAAAGCCAAGGGCAGCAAGGGGTGGCATGGCAGCTGAAACGCACACGGCCTGTGCGAAAAACCAAATGGGAAAACAAACCCAAAGTCTAAGCCAAAGTCAAATAGGAATGGTTTATCCTGCGGGCTCTCGAGTGATAGTAGACACACATACATAAATAGAAGCACACACACACTCACGCACACTCAGTCGCAGGCATACACAGACACTCAAAGCAACGCCCGAAATGTCAGGGAGTTAATATCAAACAAGCATTGCGCATACCACACGTGGGACCAGTTGGCAACCATCAAACGAGCTTCGATTGTGTCCGTGTGTGTGTGTGTTTTCTGTGTGTGTGTGTGTGTGTATTTCTCCTGATGGAGTAGCATGCATCAGGTTTATTATTTATGCCATTCATGCGGCAACGCACCAAAAATTCACAATTCTACATACGCACATTCATAGCAAATGCCCGCATTCATCTTTGGACCTAGCCCAGCCCAGCCCAGCCACTGTTTGTGTCCCGTGCATAGCTGAATTGATGACCCCTTTTCTTTTAATTTGGTTGGGTCAGCGTGGGGCTTATTGTCATTACCCGAAAAAACCTGATTGCGGATTGCTGATGCATTTGTTGCTTAGATCATCCTTTTGTCCCGGTAAAAATATTTCCGATAATCATTAATATCAATCTGGCTTTCGATTTCAGAGCTAAATACGTTAAGTGTGATATTAAATGGATGTTTATATTGCATAAATGCCAGCACTATCAATATATTACTGCATGACACATTAAGCCCCACAAATTAAAGGGGAACGAAAGTCTTAAAGAGTATCTACTGTGGCTTTGGCTTGTTTTCCCCTCAAATTAATTATCTGTGATGATATTTGGTTTTCCGTCACGTATCAACTCAATTTTGACCAAACAATGGCAAATATTTGCACGACAAGCATAAGAGCAAGCTGCAGAAGGAATTATCCCCAACATGGCAACTGATAATTAATTAGAGTCATTTCTTTGATGGCGTGCATAAATATGCTTTCAATTTAAAAATGCTTGACAAAGAAGTGGGTTTCGTCAATTCACTTATCGAATACTAAACAAAATGACAACTAAAGCAAAGCTTGTTCCATTCAGCTGGAAAGCAAAGCGAAGTAAAATTGCTTACATCTAAAATGAAACTTGATTATTAAACTACATAAAATGTAAATTGTATATCAAATGAGCCACGATTTAGTTATGCAATATTGACTGTTGCCATTGAAATGTATGAAGGCTGATCAATGAGCAGTCAAAGTTCTCATTCTAATTATAGCTTCAAATTCAGGGTCCCTGAGGTGCAGACTTGTGGCAGCTGGAGCGGGGACCTTTCGCGTATTTTGATTCAAATGTTGCAAACAGACAACCGGACGGATATTGTAAATCTTTAATACACTCCTCCACTCATGTGCCTCCGGCAACCTTTGCAATTGACAAGGCAAACGAAATGTAATGTTTGTGTGTGTAGAGGCAAATATGTCTGCTGAAGCGATGATTAGCTGCTGTCAAACTTTGAACCGTCGATTCATTTGCCCCCCACAAATTGCCACATTTCAATTGTAAAATGGCTCTGATTATCTGGATGGAGCAAAGAGCAGTACAATAACTGAATAACTGGCATTTGAGCAGACGCATATATTGATTAACTTTAGCTTTATATTGACTGAGAGCAACAATACCACTCCCGACTATGAAATACTCTACTTCGTTGTCAACGACAAATTTGCTTACCCTTGCAAATTGCTGGAAGCGGAAAGCTGTTATGAACAGCAAACTAAATTAAGTTAACTTTGCTCTTAAATCGAAGGGTATTCTTGATATTGTAGATTGCAAAATGCAATTGATAACACAAACACATCGACTGTGTTGTCTTTTCGAGTTGACCTGCTCTGCCGTATAATGGAATCCATAATTGACAACGATTGCAAAACTATTAAAAATGCATTAATTCTTTTATTGGCAAACACAATGCACTCACACACTTACACACACGCATACATGCGTACATTAATAAATATTTGTATATACGCACACATGAATTAAGTAAATGGTAATTGAATTAAAAGTTCAGTCTAACATTCCGATATGAATATGAGTGAGGACAAATTTGCATTATCATGTTTAAATTGATTATATAATTGCATGAGCTTTGTGAGGCAGCATGCAAATATGCACTCCGATGCATTGTTGGCTTAAAGCACCAAACAAATAACAACAACAAAAAAAAGTCTAATGGGCAGTGAGGAGTGGACGTGGCAATCATAATTTGCTTTCATTATTCGTGTGACACGTTGCCAAAATTAATTAACATACCGCATACTACCTCCAATTGAAACAATTGGGCAAAGGAATGAAAGAAGCATTTATGTTCGAGTATGCTGAAAAAATAATAAACAAGCTATTTACAAATTGTATTACATTATTGAAAAACAACTAAGAGAGCTGAAGTCAAGAGTGCACGACTAGAACGATACCCTAAGCCTATCCAATAGGTACATTATATCGATTTATGCACACGTTCCCGTCGTACTGCCAAATTTATATTGCATGGCTTCAAGAGTGGTACTTGTATTGCTCACCAAAATCGATTTGTATCGATATGCATATGCAAAACTCGACTATCGTAGTTAATACCTGAATTTATATTCCAAATTTATGCTGTGGATGCTTCCTTCCACCTGTTACATAATTATTGCAAAAAAAAAACCATCATGCTTCTTATACCCATTACTAATTGGTATGAAAACTTTTTTATTATATTAATTTGTTAATTTATTATTATCACATAATCAAAAAAATGAAGTAAAATTATTAAATTTTAGTTGTTAAAGACTTGTTATTAAATTTAAATTATGTTATACCTGTGAAATGTTTTAAAGCATTTTTAAATAGAAAATGAAAAGCAAAAAAAAAAATGATGTAGGCAACATTTTGTCGACATTGACGTGCCCTTTCATCAAGCTCCGGTGGTTTTAATTTTGGCTGTGCCCTGAGAGTTGAGAAGCACCCTTGACTAAGATTTGGTTTGAGCACTTTAGCTGTCTACGATGTCTGCGGCAGAAATGTGATATATGTATGTGCGTATGTGTATGAGTATGTTGTTTCTCGTTAGAGTAATCAACGCACTGTATGCTCCTTTGGACGGACACAAGCCACAGAGAGATGTGTTTCGTTTATATTTTGTGTTTGTGCTTTTTGTTTGTTCTTTGCGCCTAAGCGCCTTTCACGCACAACTACATAAAGTAATATGTTTATGTGTGTTGTGTGTTGTGCGGTAATGTGTGTGTTCTGCGAGTATAACTCCCGCATTAGCCTTCATCTGCATATTCGTTATGTAACTGGGTAACTGGGTAACTGGGTAACTGTGTAACTGTCCTAACTAGTTTCTTGCTAGTTTCCTTTCATCTGCCACGTCACTTGGCCCATTTCGCTTAAGACCTTTGGGAATCTTTGCTTATTTTGGTATCTGTTTCGCCTTTGGTTTCAGTTTCAGTTTCAGTTTCGATTTCGATTTCTGTTTCTTTTTTCTGTTTCGGTGGAGTGGCCATGAAATTGTCTAGATTTGCACAGCGTCGGCATATCGCATTTGTTACTCCCCAAACCCCAAACCCCAGACCCCCCGATACCCCCACCCCTCAAGTGCTTAGATGAGCCTGCTTCTTGCCGTCTGCCCCCATCGTCCGCAATGTTTCTTATCAACGTCGCGACAAGCCTGACAAAAGCTGAAAACACCCATGTTCCCGCTGGGACACTCCACGCCATGCCACGCCACTCCGCTACATGCCACACACCACTCCACTCCCTCTCACCCACTCCACTGCCCGATAAGTCAACGAACATCGCATTTGATGTTGCTATTGTGCGCTTCAAAAACGGGCAGACTAGCGGACGAGCGGACGAACAGACGCGTTTACAGACAGCGTGAAGCATGCAGTTACTAAGGCAAACAAACACACAATCCAACCGACCATATGTACCGTATTCATATACATATACATATACAAATACATATACATATGCATATGCATGCTTATGCTGCAATTTACTCCTCTTGCTTGTAGTACGTTTGTACCTCACACACACACACACACACACACACACACCCACACACTAATGTGTATGAGAGCAGTAGCAGCAGTACACTCAACAAAATATCGGCACAAGACGCCATACTTTTGGCGGCAATTAAACTACGCTTTGCATTTCAAAAAAATTCGCTGTGAATTTTTCTGAAATTTATAAATGTATGTACTATTAACAATAAATACTTGTACAAAAACAAACGATTCACATAGCTTATAAAGTTATAATAATTTGAAAAAACTTGCGATTTCACGGGAATTTGAACACCTTACAACCCTCAACCGCGATTTGAGTCACTTAGCACTGAGCTACTCCGCCTCGAAGACAGACGACTGCTAATACTAATATAAAGCTGAGCCAGTAAATTTCATTACATGTTTCTGTATTTTAGATTCGATTTTTCCCAAAAAGTTTGTTTCTCTTCATTATAGAAAATATATCTAAAAAAAATATTGAAAAATACGTCATATCTTTGGGATTGTCTAAATTTTTTAAATATATTTCGTAATATTTTAAAATTATTTCTAAAAAGATATGTTAAATATTTTAGGTCGATTGTCATTTTAGGGGGAATTACCAAAAATGTATGGAGATTTTTTTCTGAGTGTATGGTAATGCACACGCACAACACACACTTGTGTGACAGCAGCAGCCTCCACTTTGCAGACGGGGAGCCAACATGCAAACAACCGCAAATGTGTTTGTACGTGATTTGAGGCATGACCACGCCCCTTCTAGTTTCATGTCAGCCTGCCAAACGCCTCAGCGAAGTGTTAAAAGTTGAATTATGTGTGTGTTTGTGTTGACATTATAATAATGGTTTGGTTTATGTTTATAGTCTGTTTCACTCTCAACAGCTGCCTCGACTCGACTCGACTCGCCTCGCATCGCCTCGCCACGCCACGCCGCATCGTCCTTGCTAACGGGTCTATGTATAAATAAACTTACAATTCTGTACTTCTCTCCATGTATGTGCATACAAACGTACATACATGCACTCACACAAATGTATTTTCCAAGTGCATATAAATTTGAGCATGCTATCTATGTATGTGTGTGTGTGTGTTTGTATGTTTGTATTTCTGTGTTGATTACTACTCAAATATTGGGACAGTGGAAAATACAAACAACTTTGCATTATTTGTGTTGCCAATTCTTCTTCTGTGCACTTTCTCTCTCTTACCCTCTCTCTCTCTCTCTCTTTTCCTCTGCACAAAAACTGTTGAAAATGCATTTAATTGACTTTGCCTCTTTGAAAATACATGCATAAGTGAAAAGCGAGTGAAGAACTATTGTGAAAAACTTTTTGTTATTTATCAACTATGTAAAAATGTTATTGTTAACAAGAATTAAGACTAGGACAGACAGTGAACAGAGAGAAACACAGTGAATTGGAGAATTTTCAGAGAAACAGCATTTAAATAAATGTTTTGCTGTTCATTAAAAAGATACAACAAAAAAACAAAAAACCAAACGCACTTTTGCAACTGTTCTTGTAAATATTTGAACAGCAGCCACAAAATAAAATGTGAAATAAAATGAAATTAAATTATACGCAGCATGAAGCATTAAAATGATACTATTTTCAAATTAAGTAGAATTCATTTAAAAGCGGCATGCGTCAGTGTGTGGCCAAACACTCTTGACTTGACTTGACTCGACTCGACTCGACTCGAATCGACATGAGTTGACTTGAGTAGAGCATAAGTACGTGTTGTTTTGGTTTTTATAGCCACAAAATGCACAACTTGTAATTTATGAGACGGGCCATCTTCCACTAGCAGCCGCCGACCCGGCAGCGACACCTCAAGCTTAAAAGGCGCAGCTTCCAAGAGCGCCCCAAGTTGAAAACGCAAAAAAAGAAAAAATAAAGAATCCCAGGACCGACGCTCCTTCGTGGGTGTCGTCAAAAGGAGGCGGCAGCGACGACGGCATCGTTGTCGGTCTGTGAAAAGCCATAAAGTGCAAATGGTGCCCAGGGGAATCATCAAACAGCAAAAAGCTGCCATAAAACGACACAAACATTGCAACAACAACAACAACAACAACACTTTAGAGGTAGGTTGAGGTCCACGCACACACACACACACACACAAACGCACACACACTGGCTAGATCCAAGATATAGATACGCTGTCAAGTGGTCAACATTTTTTCGGATGCTCCTTTCAAGCAACACTTCCTGCTTTCGACTTCTGCCAGACTGGATGTCAGACAGAGTCCACACACACAAAAGTGCCTGGCAAATCAGTCACACGTAACCGTAGCCAAATAGTAAAAGCGTCCAGATGCCAAATGACAGCAACCCTCAGCAAAGAGGCTTAACCCAACTTACATATATATATATGCGACACACGCAGGTTAATTGATACTCACCCACAATATTCAAAAAGACGGGGTGACCAATTGGCGGAGTCGTTGAGATCTGACACTCATAAATGCCCGAATCCTTGCGCTGAGCATAACGGATGCGCAGGGTCCAATCCTCGGCATGGGGCGAGTGCATTGCCTCAAAACGCTGATCTGATGTGTAGGTATAGCGACCCACAGTCAGAAGGTGAATATCTCGATGGCGCACCCAAGAGACCTGAAACAAAGCGAAGTCAGCAAATCAATATTAAATTAATAAAGTTGCGTTATAAAATATATCAATATATAAAATATATACATAAATCTGCTAAAAACATATTTGTTGCTTTTACTTGAGTCGTCTACAACACATATTTATTCAAAGCAGCCAAACATGTTCACGAAATAGGCGAAAAAGTGTTGAAAACATTTAAATTCACTTGAGGAACTAATTTATCTGACTGAGGCTTCGTTCGATCGGCGTATTGCATATTCATTTTTGGAGAACTGTGTATTGGGGAATTCGGCATAAGCAACATAATTGCACACTTAATATATGAGTTATTTTTACTGTTTCAATTTCTCTTACCAAACATTAATAGCCACAACTGCAAAAGGTTTGCTGTACTCGAACAATTTATCATTTTGGCTCGTTGCCGAGTAGCAAGTGTGTGTGTGTCTGTGTGTATGAGTGTGTGTATCTGTGTATCTGTGTGTGTTTGTGTGTGTCCGCTTGGGTGTGTGTTGGCTTTGTGGGCGCCAATTAAACGATGATGAGTGACTTAAGCGCGCGTAAAAGCGTTAATAATACATCAACAGCAACTTCGCAACAGTTGCCCCAAACCTAATAACAACTTAAGGAGTCAATTTTACTTAAAACGCTTACATCGATATTATGGCAAACGGCAAAATGCGTTCATAAAATCGTAATCATTATCTTCATTTTAGAGACGAGGGGTGCGGGAATCTGGTCTGGTCTGGTCTGGTCAAGGTTGATTACAAATTGTTCCATGAACACGCTTCGCAAAGAGAAAGTTTAACTTGCTCCTTTTGAGAAAAAGTCGCAAACTAAGAATAATTATAATCCACGCAGCTAGCTGGATTGATTGGACCACATTACGCAGCATGACTGCGCCAAAGGAGCACTGGCATTGAGCCAGTTGAGTAGCGCCATAATCTGCGTAGGCAGTCGCCCAGCTAGCGGCAAGTTTTGCCAGACTTTGCATTTATCGGAAAAGCAGAGCAGAGTGCCACTGAACATTTTTCCGCGAACTCGTCTCCGAAAGCATTACTCAGCCCACGGCTCAAGGCCAATGCAGGGAAGATAGTGAATATGTGGTTGCATCCCGCTGAGCTCTTGGGATTTGCGTGGGATACACTCGCAGAAGACTTATTCCTAAAATATGCATTGTAGGAAAAATCGGTTAACAAATTTCTACTAATACTAAACAACATATCCTGACCACACTTAACATACATTCATGATACTAAGTGCCTCAAATTTGGCAAAACAAAAAATGCATAATCATCAGACTACTATTTAATATTGCTGATTCGAACTACGAACAACAATTTTGATTAATATTGCTCTGCAAGGGTATATGTAATCTTTACCGTACTTTCTTGTTTTTTTTTTAATATTTTAAAATATATTTTCTGTTTTAAAGATATTTGTCAGAAATGTAAACCAATTTAATTGTAATTCACTTTCTAATAATAACTCTTTGGTTTGACGAAAGTACAGCATAAAAATGTTTAAAATTAAAAAAAAAAGAGAAAATCCTGTCTAATTTAAGAAAAACGTTTTAATTTATTAAGAATTTGTATCTTGGAATTAAGAAGGGATAAACAGATTTTTCCGCTTCAATAATTCGCCAAAGAAAAGGAGAATTAATTTCTTAAATAATCAGCTCTTCGATTTGTCATCAGCTGTCATCACTTCTGCGGCGATATCATGGACTCGTTGAGCTGACCAGACACGCCTTACAATCTTAGCTCCGTATCCACCATTTTGAATCCGAATCTCAAGGATAACCCCCTTTATAAATGTAGTTTACATTGTTCGAGAAAAGTTGAATCTTTTATTGATTTGAATTTCATTGCCTGAAGCTGGCTCTGAAAGTTGTTCAATATATATTGCCGTTAACAAAAATGCAAAGTTTATCTAGTTTTAAATAAAGTCTTCTTTAAATCGAATTGAAGTGATTCAACTTGTATACTCAGCATTCATTAAAAATACCCAAGCAGAGGAAAGAGCAATTGCCAAAAATGTAATATCCTTGTATGGTGTATGTAGTGTAAGGGGGATGGGGGATGGGGGATGTGTACAGGGTGTCTGCTAGTTGAGCAGCCACTTTTAGGGCACACTTGCTTGTTAAGTTCACCTTACTACTTTCTAGATAAATAAAGGCGCGTTCAGCTGGAATAAATTGTTGGTCGCTTTATATTACTTTTTAAGGTGTTCTTTTCTCTTCTTTTATATTTTTATGTGTTTTTGGCCAACCAGGCCTTTTGTCTGTCTTGCTTTTGGCTCAATTGGCAACAACTTTTTTTACCCAAAGTCTTCACACACACACACACGCCACCCACAACCTCAGCGGGATCAGCAGCAGCAGCAGCATCAGCAGCAGCATCAGCAGCAGCATCAGCAGCAGCAAAGTGTTTATTTATTTTTATTCAGTCGCCCTGTTTTATCCTTGTCGTGCATCGTCACGACTTGCCCCGCCCTGCCCTGTCCCGCCCCTACCATTCCGCCCAACAGACAAATGCTTATATTTTGCTTAAGTTCCATCTTTTTTTTTGTTTCTTTCTTCATTTACTCGATGCGGCTGCGGCTGCGGTTGGAACTGCGGCGGCTCCTGCTGCTGCTGTTTCTGCTGCTGCTGCTGCTGCGACTGATGTTGTTGCTGGGTTTTTGTCACCGCAGGAAAACTACGTAGCCAAGTTAAAAGTTGCCGGCATGCCTTCAGTGTCAGTCAGGCTGCTTGCTGCTTATATTGGGTAGTCATTTAAGCCAAAAAGTAAACCAATTGTTAGTTTTAATGGAATTTATTGGGTAAATATTTGCTTAGCTCAAGAAATTGCTTGTGAACATTTGCTGTCGTCTGCTTGATTTAAGATTAAAACTTTTTACACTTAATCCCCACGTATATTTCTGCGGCTTAGAATCGCTGACTGGAATGCCAATCAAGCGCTCTCCCTGAGACCGGCAATGTTACTTGTCAATTATTTTGCATACATCAGCCTCTATCTCTCACTCACTCTCTCACTCACTCTCTCACCCTCTCTCACTCTCTCTCCCTCGCTCTGTGTATCTATCTAGGGTCTTCATTAGCAAAGTGCTCCCCGTTAGGCTGACAAGGATATCGCTTAAATTGTAGTTTGCCCGTCAATCTCTGGCTGCGAGTATTTTGCTTTGTGTTTTGTATTGTGGCAGGCTTAAGGAGATGATGTGGCCTTTTATGATTTATACACGTCCAAGTTAAACGCCAACGCCAGCAGCTATCGCAAAGCCATTGTTATGCATCTTATATATGTCGGTCAATAAATGTGTCCTGCAAGTGGTATGTATGAAGAAGTAGGGATACATGGGATTGGGGGCATGGGACTAGGTCCTATCTGGCTGCGGGCATCATCAATTTGTTCAGAGTATGTCCCTCATTAGCTTAGATTGCGATTTATGCATAAGGAAGTTTAAGTTTTTGAGTTGGCTCAGTTCGACTAGCCGATACCCTGCACCTGTACTCCCAAAATTAACCTCATATTCGTCTAACGTATCTTAATTATCAGTTGTTCTCAGAGGTATTTTCTCCAACAAGGAATGATGCACAGATTCAGAGAAAATGGAAAATGAATGCTCGTATAACATATTAATTATTATTTCATGTAATCAATAATTTCAACCGTTTCGCTATTATCGATATATATCGATTTCCGGAAGCCGATAAAGTCGTCCAATTGATATTTAATATATATCGAGATTATTAATGATCAGCTGTTAAATTGTAATTTTCATATTGAACAAACTAATTTTATCACAACTATGTATTTAACAACTGGCTTGAGGGTATCTACTATTCGAGCTATCTCGACTAGTATGTTCTAACTTGTTATTTTTTTACATTTGCTAATTTTGTATAATAGTTAGGATTTTTATATGTGATGTTAAACATATCTTGTTGGCATCGCATAGCATCTGCCTATATTTACGTTATACTTTGGGCATGTTAGGTTAATAGTGCTTATAAACATACGTAGTTCAATTTGAATAATATATTAATATATAGAATACATACATTCCTTCAGTGCAGAAATTACTATATACCCGAGACCTGATAGCACTTTCTGATCGGTTACTCAAAGTTGACTACTTTGATGCAAAATACTGAAATTATGTGATTAGTTAGAAGTGTTCGTTTCCTGCAGCTGAATTACAGTTACTGCTTAAATAATGAAACATATTAATAAATTTGGCAACTGATTTTAAGTTTCCAAATCAATTTTCAATATCGATAATATTTTGCAAAAGTTATCGCTTTCGTTTTTATGATACGTTGAAACTCATTTAGATGCAATGCAAGTCGAATGCAAGTTAGAAAAGCGCACAAAAAGACATCTCGGCAGGTAAAAGACAATGATAATATGTACAATGTAATTGAAAGAAAAAAAAAGTTATTTGTTTGCAAATTGTCTTACGACTGAATGTGAAACTTTCCTTCTATTACCGACACGTCAGTTTGCCATAACGATTGCATGCACTGCAATTATTACCCGTGTCGCTCATATTTTATTTAATAATGTTACACAAAGTGGATATTGATTCATACGTTGCCGCAAGTGTTAACAATTGGCCTATAATTGGCCACTTTGTGCGCTTATTTGTTGGCACGAATGCAAGTAACGAATGGCAGCCAATTGGTTATTTCCCACCATTTGCAACTAGCCAATATATACTTAATTGCATGCGAATAAGCGCAAGACGGTGCTGAAGCATACTTATCCTCACTCACACACACACACACACACACACACACACACACACACATGCAAACGCGCGCACACAGAGACATATACCGTAAATTGCTCTCTTTCGGGTTTCCTTCATGCTTTACACCTTGGAAAATTGACTCTTGCGAGTTTATTGTCCAATGGTAATAAAATTTGCAGGTCATAAAAACAAACATTCCAATTCGTATTAGCAAATGTTGTCTGAATCCAAAAAAAAATACGGAAAAAAATCGAATAAGTGTTTTAAAGTTTAAACGTTTTAAAGTTTAAACGACAGGCAAAAGCACACACAAACAGAAACATTTTTGTCATGTTCTGGAATCATATTATGGGATCATAAAAGATTGGGTTATTCTTGATACTTCGAAAACTATCAAGAATTCAACTCCTACTCGACTTCAAATCGGTTTTTGAATTTCGGAAAATATTAATGAAACTATTACATTAGAATTTGCCATTTGTCTAGCTTAAAGGCCTCTTAGCTAAGTGGAATGATGTAGGTAAATTAATAAACCATTTAAAATAATTATGTATGCGAAATTTTCTAAAAAATATGCTTAATATTAATAACATAAAAGAAAGAAACGACCCGAATTTAAAAAAACTGTACTCTGGAATTAAGAAAAGAAAAACCCTGGCCTTAGAAAAAGACGACTTTGCTTTCAAGAAATACATTCTCTGAATAATAGGGTTATCCTTGGCGAGAAAAGTATCACGATTTTCTAGAATTTATTCAAATTTTTTTTTAATATATTGCCTATTTTCAATCGTGACAACAACTGTTCAAGTGCTTAAGGAAACTTTATCTTGAAAGCACCTGATGACAACATCGATACGTGTACGTAATTGCTTGATATTCTTGTTATTTGCAACCAGCTCAGTCATCTTCTGTTGTCCTGCTATCTACAAATGGCTTAAATTTCTTTAAATATCAGAATGCTATTCAGAGCAGCAAACGGCAAAGGAATTCCCAACGCTTGACAATTTCATTGTAGTTTCACTGTGTTGCTACTTTTCCAGTCTCCCCTTGGCTCCCCTCAGCGCCCATTAATACTCTGTACGCAAAATGCATGTTGAGAGAGGGTATAATAAGGTAGTTAAAAAGCATGTAACATACAGAAGTAAACATCAATGAGTCGTCCAGACGACGAACTAAGTTCGATTTTTAGCAGCTTATCGTTTATTTGACTAATTCAATAATCCATTCAAATATAAGTGACTACTTAAGCACTTCTCTCCAAGCAGCACATTAATAGAGAAGCAAATTAAAAATGGATTTCATTTATATTTTGAAATAAATACAAAAATAAATAAAAAGTCTGCAGGACATCCTCTCGTCGTGCTCCATTGACTTGAGCACTCTTACCTGTGGCAACTTGATTTTTTGCCCACCTCAGTGTCAGTTGTTATTGTCGTGTGAAAGAAGCCATCCTTTTTTTCGCGTTTGACGCGATGACTACATTGAGGATGCGGATGGTTATGGAGTTGGGAGATGGGCTTGGAGGTTTATTGGCGCTGATTTTATCGAGCCGGCGGCTCTGGGTGGGCTTAACTTCGCATTTGCTCCACTTATTCCACTTGAACGCTTCGCTAGGAGCAAACTTTGGCTCTAATGCTCTTCAGCGGGTCTCTTTTCGTCAGCATCAGCTCCTGGTGCAGCTTCAGCCTCAGCTACAGCTACAGCTTCAGTTTGAGCTTGAGTGTTAGCTATTGTGGCTGTTGCCACCGCTGCCACTGCTGTTGCTGCTCCGCCTGTCTAGCAAGTGTGGCACAGCTTAACACGGTTGATCCAACTACGACTTCGTCTTAGTCCTGCCACGTTGCTAAAAGTTCGTCTTGGCAATTGTTGAGTGTGCCCCAAACGAACAAAAGAGACGGAGATGGAAATGGAGATGGAGATGGTTCGCCACTCGTCCACGTCAAGCCTACCAAGTCTGGGCAAGGACGCCACTACAGCGGAATAACAACGAGCCAGACTTCACACACCGGCCTTGGGTGTCGCCATCTCTGCCTGTGTCTCTCACTCTCTCTCTCTGTGGGGGCAGCGTACGTGTTTCGTTGAATATTTGCAAAGGGCCAACGTGCACAGGTCCAGGCCATAACTGTTGTTGTTCAAGCTCAACCAAGCAGGGAGCACTGAGCTGAGCACTGTTCAGATTAGCCAATATGACATTAAAGAGCGGCCACATTGAAAGCGACATCGGACAAAGTTTTTACATCGGCAAAGTTGCGTCTGGTAGCGTCAAGCGAAAAACATCAGCATAGAATGGCCGCATCCCTAACTTCAGGTGCTTGGAGCACCAACTGCTCCAACTGCTTCAGCTGCTCATCTAACTCTGACAATGAGCCCCAAAGTATCATGTCAATGGAACGGACCCCACAAACTGGAATGCAACAAATGCCCATTGTGTGCTTAACTTTTATGGAAGTTTTTTTGTTTTTTTTTTTCTTTGTAGGTTTTTAATTTTTCAAAATGTACGCTTGCTTGGGAGGGAAATGTGAATGGATGCTCTGGGCTCTGGGCTTGAGCTTAGTTTGTTGTTGGCTGGGTTTTTAGTTTCAACACGGCAGCAATTTGTGTTTATACAATTTTTGTAAATGTTTTATGACGGCCGCATTAAAACGAGCAGCAGAAGCAGCAGCAGAAGCAGAAGCAGAAGCAGCAGCAGGACCAGCAGCAGCGGCAACGACAGAAAGAGATGGACAATGGGCAGACAGCAACTGTCGCTGACAAGCTCGTGTAATATATGATTTATGCCATAAGAATGACAGTTGCCAGCCCCTGTTGGCAATATACAATGTAATTGGCGGACACGCCCACACACACACACACACACACACAAACACACACGCGCACGTCCCATGACATCTTCACCATGCAAACAGTTAGCGCTGCTCTGTCAGCTTCTTGCTTGCTGCTCGCTCGCTGCTTGCTTTCTGGATTTGTCTGCTTTATTTATTCATAATTAAAATGACTGCAATTTTGGTGACATGTTGCGACATGTGATGACTTGTGGTTGTGCCTCACTTACAGCGCTTGCATTTCAAATGGCAACCGAATGACGTGTGGCAAGCGAAATAAATGGACGAAATAGTATATTAATGGTAAATTTTTGTATTATTCACAATCGATTCCCTAGAAATTCAGTACGCCTCAAATACGTTCATTATTTATGTATTGTTACAATGATTTGCCCATTAAATGTGTCTACTATAACGTCCTATATCTATTTATGTCATAAGGTGGCGCAATTAAGGTGTACTGACTTCTGGTTCAGTTTTATAAATCGGATGCATTTGAAATTCTATAAAACTGACATGTGGCACAGATTTTAATGACTTGTTATTGTTGTGTTCCGCGGAAATATCACAAACAAATTACTGCTTCACAATCGATTGCGGCTTATTTGTTATACAGAAAGAAAAAGTCGACTTGTTATTTGCTGATACGGAGTCCACACTATCATTAAATACACTTTAGAATGTAAGCATTTAACTTTGGTTCATATTAGATTCAAATTTGAAGAACCACAAAAAGAAAAAAAGATGAAGTTAAATAAAGAAAGATACAAATATGTCAATGACTACCCTAAATTCTTAGTTTAGTTGTAAAAACAGATCCTTGGCTTAAAAGTACATTTTTAGAATAAGCAATATATAAATTGTAATCATATCTACAATGGGTGATCATAGCTTCAAAGTATCGAGAATTTCAGTGAATAAAATCATTTTGAAATAATTAAGTTTACCGATTTGGCTGTTGAGCCCGACCAAGAATATAAGATGTTCTATGCACCATATGGAAAGTGAAGTAAGTAAGAGCTCTCCAGGCGCGAGCTGCCCCTTCTTAGATATTTGTAATGGGTACAGGGTATGAGAAGGGGACTTTAACAGATGCACCGCCCCCAATTGTTTCGCATGGTTGCTTAGCGCCTTTTGTTTGCATCTATTCTCTTAAGTGCCAGCCACTTGAAAAGATAGTACAATGACGACGACCATTATTCAACACATGTTAGAATTCGGGTAATACGTATCTCTTCAGATGGAAACAATCAGCGCAGCTTGCAGTGTGTTTCATTGTTAATATATGTATACATATAAATATATATAGATGTATCTGTATACGTATCTGTATTAACCAAAGCGAGTATATTGAAGAAGTTTAAGAGAAGTGGATCAGCACTTCTAATGTGCAATTTACATAAATAAATAAGATATTAAATCCGATTACCTTTCTTATGTAACAGTTTTCTGATCTTACGCAAAGAGAATTCGATTTATTTTTCTAGGCCCAGAGCACATTTGATAATATAAAAGAAAAACCAAGCCAAGGGCAGTTTCCTGAACCATTGATGACAAAAACAAAATAATTGCTACTCTTTTGCTTTACGGTGAGTGCATTATTTCATGTGTTTTGGCAAGTCAAAAAACACAATATGCACTCAGTGTGCAATTACTTTTTTGCTTGTGGGCCAAAGTTCGAGGGCGGGCAACGCACAAGAACAATAACAATAACGGCATCATAATTAACTCATCTTTTTTAGTACCGTGCATCCCTAATTAAAATGGCAGCATTAAAGGGGAGTAAAGAGTTTTGCATGCCGCAGAATATTGGGCGGAGATCTGTATATCATTAGAGGATGTGTGAGTGTGTGAGTGTGTGCGTGTATGTATATATACACACATATACACATTAAAAAGCAACCTCATTACTGTTTGCGTATAAAAAAATGTTGTTTGCCTGAAATGAGCTGAATGTGTGTATTAAAAACGAATACAATGCAATTGGGTGCTTATCGGATTTGTCATTGATGATGTGTTTGCGTTGCTGCCACGAGTTTATTATTGTAGTGAACAGCAGGCAAAAAATATGTCAGCGATGGAAGACCTCGTTTAATTGGTATTGCACAGTGCCGATATTATTTGCATACAAGTCGATATAATTAGAAAGATCACTTATCAGCTCTGACACGTGCTCAAAATGCATTGCTTTTTAAGGCGGTATTCATTTTAATAACTATAATTATACTTTGAGGGCATTCTTAGTGCATAGAAAGGGTTAATTGATTATACATATTCTCGGTCAGTTTCAAAAGCCGAATCGAAATAGACATCTCTTTATGAACTCGCGGATCTCAAAGACTCAAAAAGCTAGATTCTTCAAATTTGGAATATATGTATATATAAGAGCTTTGGACTTCAAATTTGGAATATACCCCAAGCTGATTAACTTTATTTAATTTAATCGATAACTATCCCCGTTTCGCGAATATCGATACATGCTGATTTCCGATAGCCATAAATACTAATATTTCAAAATCTGCATTGTTTTATCAAATGTTTTACATAGTTTTATATGCATGATTATTTAATCGAGTATTTATTTTATTTTATCTTGTTATTTGTGATGCCTCTCAAAATAAAGTACATAAAATTTGCACAAATATTTCATATTATATTGTATGCGAAAGTAGCCAACTCTTTCGGGCTGATTTGAAAAAGACACTGGGGCCTGTAAATGGGAGTTTTTATGTTTATTGCCAGTGCAGCGGTGTCATAAAACAATTTGGCAATATCGTGCGGATTAGCATAAGAGGCACATCACGCAAAGATGTTACCCATATCGAACATATCCAAATTTATGGCTGGCTAATAAGCTGTCGAAATGGCCAAGTGTTTGTTCGATTCGAAACGCTCGCTAATGACACACACAGGGAACGGGAACGGGAACAGGAACGGGAATGGGATTGGCAATGGGAATGGGTAGGGGAAAAGGGCCAGTGGCGAATGGTAAATGGTAAGGGGAAGGTGGAAGGGGAATGGCGGATTGAGGGTGGGGGGATGGGATGCATAACCGCCTTTTGACTTACCGTTAACCCAAATAGCTATGCTAACGAGGCCAGACGGTGGAGTCTCTCCACGCAAGGGGGGAGAGGGGCTGCTTTTGCGTCGGCGTTTCCTGCAGCGCGAAATATTCATAACAAAATTGAATGAAATTGCCTACCAAACAACAACAACAACAACAACAATAACAACAGCAGCAATAACAACAGCAACAATAACAACAGCAAGGAAAAAGGGCAGCAAGATGAAATAATAATAAGCACGGCCGTAAAACTGCCGCCACCACACCCCCAACCACCCCCGCCCCCATGCTCGCCACCCGGAGCACCCACAGACTCCATCACACGCTTAACACGAAGCACGTAACGCAATTTTTGTTTAAAAACAAGCCGAGGCACTGGAGCTGGAAGGAAGAGTACACGTCAGGGAAATTGTATTTAAATGGCTGGGTGGTCTCGCCCGCAGCCTTTGACCTGGCACATTAGTTTCTGGGTCTGGCCCACACAGTGGAAGGAAAGAAGCAATGGAAACGGCCATGGAAATGGGATTTGCTGCCAAAGGAGCTGGCGGAGCCGGAGGAGCTGGCGGAGCTGGAGCAATCACTGAGCACGTAAATCAAAAAAATGTTGACGAAAATAAACGATGCCACGGCGCAAAGCATAGCATACAGTATATGTACATATATATGTACTTATTCATACACAAATACGCAAAACATGATGTACAGGTATATGTACATACATATGTATTTTATTTGTATGCACAGCAGCCATCAAAAATGAATAAAAAGCAAATAATAAGGCCGGGCAAATTTATGTAACAGGCAGCATTAAACGTACATCTCCACACCCATCAAGCATATTCATTCCTTTTCTGGACAATCTCAAGTTGATCCAATATCCATATCCGTCCCTCTCTCTGAATTATAATTTAGACTTGAAATGTAGACATTGAGTAATCATCATGGTATATCATATCATGGTATGGTACGATGTTCTCTTAATTAATTGTTTAACTTCGATCTCAGAAGTCAAGACTAGATTTGGCTAAAAGTTGATTTGGTACATTAATTCAACTATAGTTATTTTAATATTTTAAATAGAACCAATCCATACATCTCCATATAAATAATTTAAATTAAAAATTATGGTCACTGGACTCCAACAACATACCACAACATGAAATCCTCTTCACAAAGAAAATGTAATAATAAATTGATTCTCCAGATCTCTCGATCAGGGCACTATCTTCGGTTAATTCTTATTCAATTATTTGAAGACTGTCTTGTAGCCGTTGGTATTTAAGGCCAGCTCAGTGAAAAAATCCGTTATCCCAGAGTTCTGGTAGGCAGCTGTTTTTAGGCGCCTCAACACTCGTTAGTTATGACACTGATTTAAGAAGCTGCACCGAGAGCCAGTGGGGTTATGCACGCGTTGATCCGGATACGGGCCAGAAACAGCCGTTTCCGAAGAAGTCTCATATGTTAGCCGGCAGCCAATAGAAGACTCTCGGCCTACAAGGATGTTTCACTTGTTTATGTGACTACATCTATCAGTGTTTATCTGGCAGGCTTAAGCACAGCCTCTCAGACGCTCTGCAATCTGACACACTCACAACACACACACACACACAAACGCACACACAAAGGTTTATGGCAACGAGCGAACTAGTGTGGACAGTCGTTTGCGGGTCTCTGTGTGTGTGTCTGTGTGTGTGTGTGTGTGTGTGTGTGTGTGTTTGTTTGTGTTTGTTTGCATTCAAGTCAATAAGAGACGCACTGCCATTTAGCACTTACTGGCAAACGCTGCTCAGCAAAACCAATCTGTAAGTTATACCCGAAAGCGCGACTGGCTTGCAAGCAGACAAATAACCGAGGAGATAACAATAATGAAAGAGGGTGCAAAGGAAATGGGAAAATGGGAACGATGTTCCGCAAAGTACTACAACGATGAGCGTGTAATGGCCAAGGTTGAGGAGTGCCACAAATTGTCCTTGCTTCCCTTATTATTTTTGACCCATCGGTTGGATAACAATATTATCCGGAGTCATGAGAGTCACGTCGACAACACACTCCCATTTATCCACTTAACTTTATTTTATTTTATTTTTTTTTGTAAAATACATATGAAAGTTAATTATCTAAAAAAACAGATATTTCAATCATTGCCCTATTCAACTTAATTATTTATTTTTAATTTAAAAAATTTGTTTTAAAATTTATATGAAATGCACAACCATAAGAATACACAATTTTAGCATACTCCTCTTTCCTCATTTAGCTACTCTATTTTTTTTTTACACTACAAATGTATAAAAGAAAAGAAATTAGCAACGATTCGATTTGTATATAAAACGTAGAATATCGAATGGAAACGAATTAAATGTTCATCTAAATACATCTGTATATTAAATCCACGGAGCCAGGCAACTAGATTTGATTTGAAATATTCATTAAAAAGTTGAACATTTCCGTCACAAACGTAAGCCGGACATTTTGATGGACGAGTTCTATTTGTCAGCTACTCGGACTACCTCGACAACTACTTCAACACTTGAGCTTGGAAGTTCATAATATTATAGCCACGCCCGGTTTCGGCCTCGTAATCAAGAAGGGTCATTGCAAACAGCTCTGAGCAGTCATTAGAGAGGGAGCAGAGAATTGCGCAGTCGCCAGACTGGCGCCCAGCTTAATGAAAAATCACCTGGCTTGTGGGCATGGCAGTGGGAATTGCCAGCAAACAAACCAAATAAAAGTAATTGCCGATTATTTTAACAGCGTTTGTTTTAAATGAGCCACTCAACAGGAGGAGAAGAGGCGGAAAATCTGAGGGAAAATGGGCGTGTCATCGTATTAAAACTTATTTAACGAATGCACTAAGTACTCCATTTAGTGCACTAAGTGAGCCAGCACTCATTGAACATTATTTAAGCTTGTGAGAAATGGTTTCTACTTTTGCCATTGATTTAGCTTTTCTGCTACTTTTAGCGCCCTTCTGGTGGAAATGGCAGCTGTTGCAGCGTTGTGCGCCCCATTCACAGTGCAAATGCAAAGCTTACAAATTTAAATAAATGTTTCAAATCGCGAACAAAGGCGCCAAAAAAAACACACACACACACAAAATTGGCCGAAAAGTTGAGTGAATGCAGGCGGCCAGACGCGGGAAAGGGGCAGGGGAGCCTGCATAAAATCAGCGAAAAACGCACACAAAAAACACATACGCAGGGATTAGTAAGAGTCAAAGCGGACAACTGTGTGTGTGTGTGTGTAAGAGTAGTGAACGTGCCCTGCGGTTGCCACAAAATGTGACACAATGCAAGGACAATTCAGAGCCATGGAGAGGGACAGAGGTAGCGAAAAGAAACGTTTACAGGACCAAGCGGCTCACACGCCAAATTGCACTTTCAATTGCTGTTGGCCAATAGGAAGTGTGTGTCTGTGTGTGTATATGCATACATGAATGTATAGCAATTTACTTGCAACATCAACCACAACAATTTCAATTCCAATCGACAGCAGCCATCACCTCGCATCGCATCGCATCCAATCCCATCGCATCGCATCGCCTCGTCGAGGTTGCTGTTGTGACGTACATGCCACTGGGGGCATTGGCAATCCAATTGACGACACCACTTCAATTACACACTAATGAAGTGCATGCAATGAGATTAGACGTCTCGAGCCCCACCTGACCAAACCTTTGCGGCATGTAAGCCGTCGAATGTGTGGTCGCCTGTTAAAGCGGCCAGTTGCATACATAACCACAATTGACAAGCAAAAGCGGCCAAAAGCCAAAACCTCCAGCAGCTGGACTCCTTCATTTCCTTTTCATCACCACAACTGCACTGAGAGCAAAAGCGTATTAGAATTGTGAAACCACAGGAATGCTGTTAGCTGGCATGGGTGACATTTTTGCCCAAAAACCAGTAAGTATGCTGTAGTCGAGTGCGCTGCATTACGGGATATACCAAATCCATTCTTTGACATATATTATTATAGTTTTATTACCAAATATCACTTTTCAAAGCTTTGCACTGTCAAATGTAAGTAGGTGTGGAAGTGCTCTCTTTTCCCATGACTGCACAGGCATTATCGACTCGGCTGTTGATCCTGATCAAGAATATATGCACTTTATGGATTCGCAGATACTTCCTCTTGCCTTTACTTACATTTGCACAAAACCAAGGGGATACTTTTTTACCCAGTTTTATTGTTTAATCTTATATGGAATAATAAAAAAATTAAAATATTAAAAAAAAAAAAAATCGACTTTCGAATTAGGAAATTAAAATCCTGTCTTAAGAAAGAGACAACTTTCCTCTCAGAAACTCGGATGCCGAAGGTATCCCAAAAGCCCATATCTTCCGCAATTTGGAAGGATGGTTCCCAGGAAACAATTATTTTTTCGGCCACTTCCAATCCCGCACCCAAAATTCACAAAAGCCTATGTCCATCGCATTTTTAAAGGCGGATTACTAAAAATCTTCTTCAAAGATCGGAATTCGTTGGCTACATCCACCTGTTTATCAGATGGTATCAGTTATGGTATCAGAGTGTTTCGCAGTCGGGTTTGTCTGTCGACTGCAACGTTTTCGCTTGTTTTTTGTTGAATGTATGTAAATTTGTTGTTTTATTGCCAACAAGAAAGCAAAAGGACACTAACACGACTTTAACATATCGCAACCATTGATGGCGGCTGCTGCGAATGTGATTTTAATAAGCTTTTCTGACGACGAGTCGATTTGCTTGTATTGAAATCAATTTAGCCTTGGCAACAGCATCTGCACCAACAACAACAACAGACGTAAGTATGTCTTTAAGTATCGGAGGGTGCAACAAACGTTGCTATCATAATGGTCAGATGTCATTTCCTATTCTCAATTTGCTTTATGGTGCCAGATGAATATTGACATTTGCTATTTTTATTCTTCGCCTAACAAAAAAGCGACATCAAAAACGATTTCATTACAATTGACATTGACGGCTCCCTCCCCGAAAAATATAAAAATATAAATAAATATAATGAATTGTCAGCTTTGAATGGCAGCCCACTAATTGTGCCATTTATTGCTTCGCACTCAAAAATGTGTTAAAATATGGCGGGAAAATTGTTCCTTGACACTCGAGACATGAGCAAAGTGCAAATTGCTGTCTTAGCATAAACCAAACCACTAATTTCCACACACACCTCGCCCCTCCTGGCGGCCACAATGTTAATTGTTATTTATGTGCTTGCATCTTGCGAGTGGTTCGACATTTGGAGCATTATTATTGACAAACTGTTGGCCATGTGATTAATCACCCTTCTCTGGGCAGCTAATCAGCATCGATGGATGCCGCTTAACATCAATAAATATGCTCTACTGAATTTGGGGAAGCCAATATACTAGTTAACACCAGACATCAAGGAGCTAAATATGCCAAAGGTAAAATATAACCACCTGGGATAATGTTTCATTCTTGTCGTATTGACAAAACATAATTATTTTGCACAGTTCAATTTATGTAACGAATGTTTCTTGTCAGCTATGCACATATGTGATCGATTATAATTGTTGATAATAATTGATGATAATTGTGTTAAGCAAACAAAAATATTCATTTGAAAATTAATTTTGTATCGAGTCTTAACACAAACTAGTTCTTTTTGATGGTGTTTTACCTAATGTATTGGGAATTGTCTTCTACAATGCATTATTCATTTCTAATAGAAAAAGACGAGAGTTTCCTGCATTATATATATTAATATATTAAAAATATTAATTTAAACCAAATACGCAATTTTGTTGTCCCACAATTTATTCGAACACATCTCAGATTCACAAGATACTAACGATAAAATCGCCGAATATGGTTCTTTCCATTTCATCTTACATTCCTATTTTGCCATTATTAAGTTTTTAAGAATTCCTTTAAAATACTAATGAAAAACAACCTCGAATATTGTTCCTCACATTTAGTAGTGCTTTGTTTTTCCCATAATTACGTATTTTCATCCAGTTACTAGCACTTTTTTTATTCCATTCAACTATTCATTTTCTATAACTATTCATTCAACTACTGTTTTATGACTTATGTCCCATGATTAGAATAGCATTCATGGCTGCAGTGGTCAATAACCGATTCTTGGAACAAATATGACGAGTCGCTTGGGTCATCATCGGCCTGGAAGACGAATGCCTTTGGATCAAGCCCAAACTTCAGGCAATTTCTGCTAAAATCCTTGTCCATTTTTTCATCCAACCACAGGAGTGGAAATGAAATTATTTTCAGTCATGGCTTCATTTGCATTTGGCCCAAGTCTGGGAGGGCCATCGGCTGAGATTCCTTATTAATTTTTAATTCTTTTAATTTGTAGTGACGAGTCGAAATGTAAAATATTTAAATTTGCGAGAATGGCAGATGTGAAAAACTTAAAAGCTGCAATGTTAACTATTTGACTTGGACTGAATGTTATTTGGTACAGTGACTACTGAGTAAAAATTAAATTTCTAATTGTTTAACAGCTGGCGCCATAGCAAACTCAACTACTTCAACTGGTCGCATTTCGAATGAATTTTCAAGTAGACAAAGCCATAGTGAGATGCACAGAGAAATGTTGAAGCCGGCTCCCAACTTTTGTCCGAGTCCGAACGTTAGTCGAAAGTCGACTGTCGACCGTCGACAGACGATAGGACAGACGTCAGATGCCGTCAGTTAAAGCCCTGCCTTTACTCTACTCTTACTCTTCTAATAACAAGCAACTCTTTGCAGTCGCCTTCCGTGAAGCGTAAAGCCTTTCGACAACTTTTCGCTGTACAACTTTTGCATTTAAATACCCACTTTCCAAAATCAAAAATGAGCATATTGGTTTTGCTAATGGCAAACTGGCTCTGGCGTTTGTCAATATTTTATTTCTCGCATTCCCAGCATGAAACACAAAATTCGTGAATAACCTCATCGAATGCAGCTTAGCATTTTAACTTAGAATTTTAAGAAATCGACTTGGCTCAGCATACACCTATTATTGCAGAGACTTAAATAATTATGCCACCTCACGTTAAGGCAAAAGTGCAGGCATTTTCGACCAGGTTAAGTATACATCTATTGCAAATACAGAAAACTTGTCTAATGATATCGTCTGTCTGTAATAGTTACTTCTTTCAATGTTAGCTGATTTCTATATTACAGAGCTGCTATATAAACAGTTCAATTATAAATTTTCTTAAAGGTATTTCCTATTCGGTGCCATGAAAACTTTTGTTTCTCGTCTCACTTTGACTTGGAGCTTCGAATATATGTATGTATATTCGCGTCTACTTGAAATTGAATGAAGTGCATTTTGGAACAGCCAGCAGCTGTTTCAGTACTTACCGTGCGATTTCCGAGATTCTTGACGCGACAGGTCAGCTTAATTGTTTTGCCGACGAGACCGGTTACGTTGGTGGCGATGTTTGGATCAAATGTGGGTCCTCCTGTGCCGGGTGTGGGTAGGTCCTGCAGGAAGTCGGTAAAGAAACGCTTCGAGGCACCCTGCGAACCACCTGCAAAATTCAAAAACCAGTTGCGAAAATTTTGTTATTAACGAGAATGGTTAATTTATGCAATCAATTTGTAGATACACTCAGAAAAAATCGCAATGAAAATTAGAAAAACCCCATTAAAATGGCAATTTTGTTTTTATATATTTTTTAGTATTCAATATTTATATTTTTCTACTCACAGTTTTATATAATATATTTTTAAAGAGTACAAATGCAGACGTTTTTTTTCTTTCATTTTATTCCTTCTGATATTTTTTAAATTAAATTAAATTGAATTTTTAAATATTAAACACTTTGTGTTGTTGGTAAATAATTTCATAATGTTATTGTTATTAGCCAGCTAGAAACAAACAGCAACAAAAACGAACTATTATTATTGTACGGATCTTCTATGTATTCCAAACTCCCACAAATGGTTCAATATGCAATTTTGATTTATTGGTCCAAAAAAAAAACAACCAATAAACCAATAAACCAATACACAAGATTGATATTTTCTTATATTTCAATTACTGAATTGCTTTCGGCAAATAGGAATATGCAACCAAAATGTTTGCTTCCCAGAAACAGAAGTCTGTGAAGTGAAAGCTTTTACATTTTTGTTAATTGTTTGCAAACTGAGAAGTGCAAAAAATGTGTTAAAAAAATATTTCTTACCCAAGGAGCAGACCGATTAAATGATTAAATTGAAAACCAAAAAAAAAGAACATCAACAATATGGAACTGGGGGAGATGGTACTCTCCGGGCGGTGTAGATAACAGATGCACGTTGCACAATGCTATGATAGCGATTGCTGTATAGCTCCATCTGCCCTTCCCTTTCCCTTCCCCTTCCCCTTCCCTGCACCTGCCCCTGCTCTGGTGTCACAGCTTAAATACCGCTTAACACCTTGCGATGCCATCGCCTGTTGCCCGTTGTCGTTGTTGCAAACCTTTTCATTTCATTTTCCCTCTTTTGAATTGTCTGTGCTGCAGCTGGTCGAACACGTGAGATTCCCGCATTTTTTTCAACAACTTGCTTCGTGGCAGCTTGCCACGCTGCAGCTATAATGTTCTTACGGTTTCCCCCAAGCTACAACAATTTCCCTTGCCAACCGCCTTAATCGGCCTTGACACATTTGCCTGCGCCCACAGTTTCGAGTGTGTGCGCGTGATCTTATGCATGTGCCGAGAGTACTGGGGGGGAGGGGCAATCCAGAGAGCAGTGTAATACTTTAGACTAAGCTTTCGATTGTCCTGGTGGCTCAGGCCAATATATGCAAGTGCTTTCCATATTGCCAGAATGGGGCGTCTTTCTCGGCTGCCGGCTGCTGGGCGAATCACATCCAGCGGATTTCAAGCTCCAGTTGAAGTATATATGTATGTATGTATGTATGTATGTGTGACTTTGGTTCTTAGCCAGTAAGCATATAAAATGGACTCGCCCAAATGTGAGTCGCATTGCGGCGGGCTTTCCCTCAGTTGAGCACGAAATGTAACAAATAAAATTGTCATCGATATTACACTGCTTACCATAGTCATGGCCAATTTCTGACTGAGCTGGCTGGTTTGCGGAGATGAAAATTTGATGTTGTCTGTGCCACCCACTTCTCCCACCTGAATAAGTTTTACGTGCCCACAAATACAACCAAAATACGCGCACACATACACATACTCATAGTTAGGTATTTTCTCCTTACACATACACCCTCAAGGAGAAGGTTTTTTATATTGTTTTTTATAAAAGTTGTAATGCAGGCCATGTTTTATTTATTTATTTTTTGATAGTGCCTAGCCCAAAAAATATATATACACATATATATATATTTATCGATTTTGTGTAGAAGATTACTTCTTATTCTTGCTATCATATTTTTTTCAAGCATTTGCTTTGACTTTGACGCTCCTTTGGCTTGCAAACTTCAAACTGTGCACAGTCAAACATTAATTAAAAAGCATATTTGAGCTGGCCATCAAAGAAATTATGCCGATTATTTAAACTGAATTTTGGGTAGATGCACTGCATTATAATTCAAATTGAAAATATCTATGGACATGAAACTTAAATTTCAGGCCAAACACAATTTTGCACTCTCAACTTATGCTGCGAACACGGATCTCCTCAATTTTTTGGTCATCCATTTCAAATGCTGTCATTTAATGGCAATGTGGCAAGCCAAAAACTCACTTATTCACTCACAGACAGGCTCAGGCCAGAGTTTTTGGCCAATAATTTACGCACAGGCAGCAAATTGCGCATTTTACACTCTTCCCTCATAGATTTTCAATTTATGCGACGTTCGCTATTATTATTCTGTGAGTTGCCAATTTTTAGCATGCTGTTGCGTAATGCCCTCAGAGCTGGTCAGGAATTCAACTTATTTGCATACATGTATATGTATGTGATTGTATTATGTTGAGCTCTCACTCCACCCAGTCGAGAGGAGCCGCCTAATGGCCGTGGCAGCCAATCAAGTCGCCAGACATTTGTAAATGACAAACACTCACCGTCGCAGTCGTAATGATGGCGAGAAGAGGGCGAAGAGAACGCTGAAGGAGAAGATGTTGCAGAAGCAGTAGGAGCAGCAGAGGAACTACTTGAAGGATAAGGCACTCTCAACGAATTCGATGCGTTTCTGCCATTTAAATTTCAAATGAGTTTTGTGTCAAGTTCAGCAATTTTTTACTTTCAATTGGCCTTATTCATAATTCCTGTTAAAGTTGCTTTTTGCTTCAGGCCATTAGAAAACTGTGTTGGTCATCGTTGACCCCGCAAAGTACATACAAATATTCTTAATCGGATCGGTGAGATGTGACCAAATTGTCACAGCTGTGAATCGTATTATTAATAAAGTCGGGCAAGGGTATCAAATCCGTAGATTACATTTTTCCCTCATTATACGCATGATTTGATTTAGGTTTTATTTTTGGGCATAAGTGGGCATATGAATGTGCAATTCATTGGTTTACGATTTAGACTTTTGACTAGCGCATTCTTTGACCATAAATATTATGATTCTTTGTCCCACGATTCTTTCTCCAAATTTGTCCCAATCGAATCAACTTACAAATGGATATAATTTCTCTTTTCGAACGTGGTTTTGTATTCCCGGGAGTGCTCCAAGTGCTTCAGCGAATGCCGAATGAGGCCAACATGTAAGTTTTGCCTAACTCGACTCGAAACGCTGCACAAGTTAAAGCATGCCACATTGAGTGCCTAGTGTGTGCAAGTCAAGGCCGAAGGACGAAGCCAAAAATGTTTTACGACAGCCAATTGATGACAGCAGCTCAGCGCAGTAATTGTCTGTTTTGAACAGATCAAGTACTTTGTCAGTGGCTGCCATAAATAGCCAAAAAAATAACAAGCTGTCGACTCGGTCGGCCAAGTTTCAGTTATAACTCACTCACACTCCACAGCTGCTGTAAGTTGCTACATAAGTTACATAAGCTATGGCAGCAATTTGCTTCGCACATGTTTTGACAATAAACAACAAAAACAACAATGCTGTGTTTCTGTTGCCGCCTAATGAAAGCCAACAGGCAACTGCAACGGGTTGCCTTTTTGATAGCGCCCCCTTGCCCCCTCACCGCCCGTTCCGCTACCTATTTGCTATTGGACGTTTTCCCTTTGATATTAACAAAACAGCTTAGCGCCGGCCTGGAGGCGTGTCAACAAAACGGAATACAACTTGACGCTGCTGTCGCTGTCAGTGACAGATAATCGCCCATCGGCCATCGTCCAGCCACGCCCACAACGCATGCGCAAGAGGCTAATTGGAGCCAGTAGCGCAAGCTGCACAAAAGGGCAATCAAATGCAGTTCCAGTTCCAGTTGCAGTTGCAGTTGCCCTTGCAGTTGCCGTTGCACTTGCAGTTGCAGTTGCACTTGCAGTTGCAGTTCAAGCTCCACTCCTTGCCCCATGCTTTGAGAGTGCCCCGAAGTACTCGACGCGATTTGTTGGCCAGTTTTCAATTTCAATTTAAACGATAAATGGGCAGGCATTTCAGCCATTGTCTACTCTGCCGTTGCCCTTTGCCTGTTGCCCGTTGCCATTGCCCGTTGCATTTGCAGTTGCTGTTGCAGTTTCGATAACAAGTCGCTACAAATGATTTTGTGTGGCCTGTGCATCCATTGAAAATGAATCAAAAGGGTATAATAAGGCAGAGGTAGACACAATATCAAATTCTACTGAGGATTATCGGATTATTACCATCGGAATGAAAGCAAATTTGAGAGAGAAAATATGTGCACAATTTTCTTTGTTGCACTTGTGACATTTGTGTGGAATGAAACTTTCTTTCAGATTCTCATCAAAAATCGGTAAATATTGAGGTGAGATATGGGATAGGCAGCCTCCAAATTGGTATGTTGACTGCCCCTTGTGGTAACCATTATAAATAATAACATTTGAATCGAGGCGAACAGCTGTGCTGCCTCCGCTCAAGGCGCAATAGGAATTTGCTTAAATTGGACAAACGAAAACGGAACGGCGAAACAACATAAAGTCAACTCAAGTGCTTAACTGTGCTGAAACTGTGGCACAAGAAAGGGGCAGACAACATGAGCGGCAAGATCTGATTACAAAAGGTTACATGTCCTGCGGCTGTTTGGCATTCCGTCAAATAGTCAAAACAAATGTGGATTCATTTTTATGTAAATAGATAGAATTTAATCATGGGGCAAAATGTGTTTAAATAATATGCTCATAATGCTGACGCTGGGTGGCTGCCACTGGGTAACTTATAGTCGAGCACACTCGAGTGGAGACCGCCTGCTGGCTTTTGATAGGTGCTTCGCATATTGCTGACCGCAGCATGCTCCGGCATTTATGCTCAGTTATCCTTGGTGAAGTCTCCGAGTGTCACTCCACTTTTCCGGCTGCTTGTCCTTTGTGGTTTGTCTGCGGCTCTGGACACCGGAGCTTGCGTCAAATTTTGATTTCAAAAACGAGTTTCTCGTCTTCTTTTTTGCCTTCTGTGCATGTCAGCGTTGCTATTGTTGTCAGTGGCATACAACCATCTCTCGGCGGTGGTGCCACTGGTGCTGCCGCTGCATGCCAACCGAAGGCATTGAGGCCGCCATCGTCATCATCATCATCATCGTCATCGTCATCGTCATCGTTCTCCTAGTCGTCATCGTCATCTGGTTGTCATTAGGTTTATGTCATTGTTCAGCCAAGTACGATGCCACGACGTAGTTGCAACTATTGTACCATTTTTACACAGCCATACTGGCTGCAACATGTTGAGCTGCTGCTGCTGCTGGTGCTGCTGCTGCTACATCAGCACCCCCCACACACACACACACACATGCACCCAGCACGCAGAGAGTGTCTGCTGCTGGTGCTGCTGCGGGTTGACTCTAGCTGTGTCGCTTTGTGTTCAGTTTCACGTGCGCGCATCTAGACTGACATTCCAATTATTCTTATCGCAACCCCAACCCGCAACAAGCCCAAACCTTGAAATCCCATGCCCTATTGTTAATGGCGCGGCGTCTTTTCATTTCAACTAAGTCACTCAGTCACTCAGTTAGTCAGTTAGTCAGTCAGTTTGTCAGTTAGTCAGTCAAACAGGCAGCAAGTTGTCCCCGAGTCAAGTCCACTTGGCGGTTTTGGTGGCATCTTTCATTTTCAAAAAAAAAACGAGAATAAAAAACAATTTAACTCATTGGCTGGATGTTGAGCTGAAACTGAACGGCATGAAATATGGCGCTCTCCTTTCTAACTGTTGACTCTCAGGACATTTGAGGCATTACTAGACGGCTGATTTATGTTGTGGCAGTCAAATTAAATGAACCAAACACGCTGCAGGCTATGAGCAGAGTCCTTTGATCTTATCAAATGCGTAAAACATGTATTCAATTAACTTATTACTTTTCGTAACCGATGAAAAACCCAAATACAAACAAAAAATAGCATTGCATTCAACAGTTTTGGTTTCTTACGCGTTTTCTGGTCGCGAAGTGAACGCTTCACAATTGGTGCAAAACTCAATGAAGCCTTTTCTGCTGTTCAAGTGGAAAATAGGCCGACATTTTGCCAAAATGTGATAATCATATTAATGTAAGAAGCTTTAACCAATATATATATAGTAATCGCAAATAAAAATATATATATGTATATACTGAAGGTACATATTACAGCACAGAAATACATTTCTGTTATAAAATTTACCTTCCATATTTTTTGTACATTTTATAGCACAAAAAATGCTTCTCTGCTATAAAATATACCTTCAACATTTCTTTGTACATTTTATAGCAGAAAAAAATAAGCCTCTGCTATAAAATGTCCCTTCCGTATTTCCTTGGATCTGGGCCTCAACTGGGCCTCTAAGCCAATATATAATACTACGAAGTTCGACTGCGAAGGCCGTTGATTTTAGTTGAGAGTTCGCATACCAGCATAGAATAAACTCATTACCAAAAAAAAGAAAAGAAAAGAACAAAACAGTGTCTGTCAAAGTTTGTTGATTTGTATACCCTTTACCTGATGGCAAAAGGGGTATATTGGCGTAGTGCAATGTTCGTCTGTTTGTGTGAACACCTGATTATAATATTGTTCCAAATTGAAGTTGCTCGAGTTGTGCGGCCAACACAATCCCATTAAGATTGCAGTGTTATTCCACTTGCCGTCTGCTGCCTGCATGTTAATTAATTGATTTCTTAGTTTTGCATATACAATTAAGGACTTGATTATGCAGCAATTTCCAAAATGACTGCTTGACTTGATTCTAAAGTGAACTGGGTGAGTGCAATTTGTAACTGGTCTATGGGCTTAATCCACACAACGCCTACTCTTGAGTTAAAGTTAGTATTAATTGGTGTTTGTATTTGAGCCATCGGCCAACTTTTCTATATAATGCTGCAAACTGGAGAAGGAGAAGGAGAAGAAGAAGGAGAAGGCATACGCGTAGTGGTATATGTTAAACTGTAAACAGAAGTTGGCCATAAAACAACAAATTTTATATTGTGCCAAGTCAAGTTTATCTTTATAGAAAATGTACTCCGGCACAAACAAAACTCCGCGACGTTTTTATCAATATGCTTTGGTTTCGGTTTTTGTTTGACTTTGTCACGAACTTTTCTGCCTTATTTTCGACACTGAAGGCACTTTGCAACATTCGCTATATGCTCAGTCTCAGTCTGCCCCACAAATTGTGCGCGCCAGCAACAAAATTTAAAGCGATTTCTCACTCAGTCAAATCAGATATTGTTAACAATCAAATAAAACACTTTTGTTGTTGTCTAACACAATACACGTACACTTGTTACATAAACAAATACATTCCGAAAGGATGGCAGCGACGACCCCCCACAAATTTGATATTTACTTCAATTAAATTCACAAGTGAACAACAAATTTTGCACTTTCATGCAACACTTCCATTGCTGCATTTTAATTAAAAATAAAAATAAAAATATAAATAAAAAAAAGTGTTTATTGAGAAGCATGTCAAATTGATGGCACTGATTTCAATGGACAATTTGCAGCCGAGCGGTAAGCAAATGATTCGATGCCTAAATAGCAATTATATTGGTCTTTTCATAAAGGGCTGTCGTTTTATCTTTTGCTCCATCAGGCACATTAAATTAAAGTCAAGTGTCGCCCTGGCAACCTTAACTGAGTTTAATCAGGAAGCGAGTTTTTTTTTCTTTTCTGTTCCTTGACATTTTATTGATTGCCAGCAGTTAAGTTCTACATTAACTTGGCCAAAGTGCGCAGCCACAGCACAGCTCACACACACACAAGCAGCTAAGGAACTAGATTGCGGTTCAACCAGAAGCTATTAGGACTGCTAGACACACACACACACACACACACTCAGAGAGAGAGCGCTATTAATGAGCGCTTGTAGATGCCAAATGAGCGACTGTAACGGTAATTTGCCATATTTGGCGCATAGATGCAAATGGCACTCAAAGTAAGTCAACGAGTTGTTGGCAAGCCAATCTTTATAAGGGTAGCTCTATTCAAATTTGTATTATTTGGTTGTATATATCAATTATATTATTATTGTTTATTATTGTACAATTGTGAATGCTTTAATATTTGTTATCATTTGTATTTTAATTCCCTGTTTCCCAAGTTTGAAGGCAATCTTGATACAGACAGTAACTAACTCGGAGAGTACCGGATCACCACTATTATATATGGCTGCTGTGGGAACAATCAGTCGCTTTTATTTTAAACTCAGTACATTGTGCAGCGGAGCTTATTTATGATTATTTTATAAAATAATCAGTTAAAAGACTGACCTCAAAGTAGAGGCATAGAGAAATATATTTGAATAAGACGAACAAATTTATTGGAAAAATGTTTGCGTAGAACGAAGAATTTTTCATTATTTAATATTTGCAACAAACAAAAATTGTTTTCATAAAACGAATTTAAAAATGGAACAGACAAAAAAAAAATTGCACAAGTTTGCACAGGCTTTGAGCGGCAGATTAACTTCCGACCACAAGGGTAAGCAATCTTCGTCATGCATTTCTTTCTTATATCTTTATTATTTTATTTTAAAATGTATATTGCAATATTATCAATAAATTTTAATAATAAATAACTATGCATGTGTATATGTGTATGTGTGTATGTGTGTGTACAAGCAGCAACATATGAGGCTTTAAAGTATGCGAGCAGCATACCATGGCCTGATAATCAATGCACGCTTTTGGCTTGTTATTTTAAATGCCAGTGGAAGTGTGGATGATATAAAACAATTTCTGCATGGGCAGGCGGCTGTGGCGGGGAAATAGGTTAAATAACAACCGTTAGCTTAAAGGCCAGTCACAGCCTTAAACCCAGATTTGGCTCCAGCTTCACTCTACTTTAGCCGCGAGAACAAACGAAATTGTTTTTACGTGACGCGCATGCAAAGGATGAGTGACAAGAGTAACTCTGCTGACTTTGGTGGGCTTGGTGGCACAGTGGCTCCAGTGCCAGGTTTCATGCTGCCGCTGCAATTCCAAATCCCCCCACGAAGCGTGTCCGCAGCATTATTGACTTGTACTATCGAATAGCCCCCCCCCCCCCCCCCGACACGACACTCCTTGCCCCATATTGGCAGCGCCAGCCAATGATTGCGGCAAGCGACGCTTTCCCCATTTCGATTGGAGGAGATTGTAAAAAAACTTACCTGTCAATAGAATTAGCATGCCCAGCAGCAGAAGCCAATTTGACGACATTTTTCCTGTGAATCTGTTCATTGGAACTCTTCAGCTGTTGGATGTGAATACCGAAGCTGCAACAAAACAGAAGGGAAATCGAAAGTTGATTAGAGAATCTCACAGTTGTACGCAGATAGGAAGCTGCTGGGAAAAAGTAGGCAAATCGCAAGTTGATTAGGTAATCTCGCTGAAAACCCATTGAAAAATTGCTAATTGGCAGCCGAATACGCATCTAAGCCCAAATTCATATGGGAGTGTTGCCGGATGTCGTTAACAGGACCACCAGATGACCGAAAGAGTTTGACGAATAACGGGAAACAGATTTCGAGGATGAAACAACTTCGTGACTTGGCAACATATTCAAGTCTCCAAAGATTTAAATTAAACTTTTCATACATTTTTTGCTAAAGATTTAAGCTCAACCTGACCCAAAATGGGCAGCTGTCAAATTGACGGCCAACGCCATTCTTCCCATCGATACACATTCAATATAGTTTAAAAAAAAAAATATATAAAAAAAAACAAAAGCAACAAAAAAAAGGAAGCTAGACATTGCCTTAAAAATGTGAAATTTATCGATTTGTGTTGCCGCATTAAATCGAAAACTTTACTTTGGTGTGCAACTATTGTAAGCCATTGGACCTGTTCTGCAAATTGCATAACGACCGGATGCTTAGCACAAAAAACCGTGTACCCATTAAAAATGTACAAAAAGGGTATGCACATAACTTGCTCGCCTTTCTGACCCTTAAAAGATTATACATTTTTTATAGCCATGTCTCATGCCGGGCCGGTTAGTAATGTGTGTAGGTGTTGTCTACCAAAAATGCGGTTATGTGAGTGTTGGGTCGCATTAGACTTGGCTAGGAGAGCTCCTCCTAAGCTAAGCCATCTACATTCCCTGTATTTTTTTTATTTCTATTTCTATTTATTTAACTAAACCGTTTTTGGCTGAGAAAGCCAAGGAATAGCAAAACTTCTCAAATGTATTAAGCTGCTTTGTGCAGATGCCATTTATGTATTTTTCCCAAATAAGAGATGAACGAACAGAGGACAAACGCTTTAAGAAACTGTCGGAATTTCAACATTTTGAGAGACCTGAGCAAATTGGCATTTCCATGGATTCAATGAAATACACTTATGCATTTTCACTGCTGACAAGTGCTTTTCTTGTTAGAAAGTGTAATTCACTGTATCCATTTCGAACTGATACAAAAACAGTATTCATCAAATTCACATTTAAAAGCTCTGCGCAACAAATCAATGATAAAGTGCTTTACCGATGTGGGAAATATTCCCACCCCCCCATCCCCCACACGGGTGAGGTCGAACGATGGTTGGGCAACTGTTGTATGAAACTTTTTCGTTTGCAACCGATTGACTCCAAACTCGTTTTTAATGACCTGCTCGCAAATTTATTTGAGACGTGTTTAACAGTTTCCCCAAAATCGAACTGCGATGGTAAAAATGAGTTCCGCAATTGATAGCGAGTCGAAATTAATATGTCGCCTTTTTTGATAATTTCATTTTCAGAATTTGAATAATTATTTGATTTATTTGCGAGCAGCTAACCCACAATCCAAATTATAGGCAATGAGGCTAACAAGGCTCGTGTTGAAATAAATGCACTAATTTTATTTGTTTATTGTTTGTTTATTCTGTGTGGATGTATATGCAAATCTAATATTAAAGCCACAGCATTCGCCTATTTTTCGCCTATTTTTCAACAATACCTGGTTATTGCGCTCTAAAAGCGAAATAAAATAAAAAAAAATAAAGTTTTCTCTCGAACCCCCAAACAGATTGCAATTAAAAACAGGCATGGCCCCAACAAACAGACAAACTTTGCAACCATTTCGCACAACTACCATGAGCGTTGTAGTCGGATGTAGCCAACTGCAGGATACCCTTCATGATTGATAAGCCAAGCCTTAAGGCCAAAGGTCTCCAATATCTAACGTTGTATGTGGGTTGTGTGAAATTCGGTTCGGATCATTGAGGTACAACTTAAGGCACAACTGCTGATGACAGTTTGGAGTCTGTTGCTCATGCCTGAACAGAAAGAGTCTGACGGATGTTGCCAGATACCTATATACACTTTTACCTTTTGGATAGAGGGCATGACACGGTAACCCGAAATAGTTTCGAAAGCAAGCGGCAAAACAAACAAATAAATAGACAGAGATACGCGGCCGGCAGACCGCAAAATGTAACTAAAACTAAAGTCTGACATAAAAATACACTAAGGCAAATTTGTTTGTTAGAAGCACAATGGAAATATTAACAGCAGCCGCAGCCGCAGCAGCAGTTAGAGGATATTTGTACATCCACATCCTGCAGGCATTGTCCATGCCCATAAAATGAACAAGGAGATTGCGCCTGCAACGACATATGGCAATTGTCAGGGAGAAGCACAATTAATTAAAATTAATTAAAATTAATATATTTCCACATGCAAGTAACGAAAATTAATGAGCCCAAATCGGAGAACTCACTACTTTGCAACTTGGCAGCAACTCCCAACATGAACTCGCTTTGTGGCCAGTCAAAAGCTGCAGTTTTGAATAGCTTTTGCTCATTACACGGCTTGATTCCATTCAGTTTGGTTGCCGTCCACTGGCGAGCCACGGGAAGACCATAAAATAAATGAGATAATGAGCTCACTGGGCAAATAGAGCTGCCTCTGCAGCTCCACCCTGATCCTGGCTTTCTGCTCTCTGCTTTCCGTTTTGTTTCCACTATCACAGTTGGTAATTGGACGCCAAAAAGCAGCTGCCACTTGCAAATTGGGGTTAACCAAAAAGGCAGCTGATAAATCAAATTCTAATTAAATCTAAGTATGAGAATTACAATTGCAAAATTTGAAAAATATAAATACAGCTTTTGAAAGAATCTCAATCCACTGGCTTATACATTTTACACTTGCACTTCACTCGCATACACATGCCTTGGGGGTATATTCGAAAATACAAAAAATAAAGTTTTTTTTTTGTGTAAGAAATACTTTATTGACATTGTGCATAACTGTATGAGTTAAAAGTGGCCCAGTCTGACCCACTGTAGTCATCAATGGAACATGTGCCCGATGGTTCCACTGTCAAGCAAACAATGTTCACCTCCGATCTAACCGGTTCTCAATAGACGTGTGTAAGCAGCTTATGTGTTTAAGGCTTTAAATAAATCAGAGACGAGCCCCTGCCTAAGATGGGTGTTTGGGCGTTTGTCGGTCTGTGTCTGTTAGAAGCGCTCACAAAAATATTTATTGTGCTACATTTTTGTGAGTTCGTAATGCTCAAGTTATATTTTTATATCACTTTATCATTTGTTGTCTGGCCATCTGTTGTGTCTGTGTGTGTGTGTGTGTGTGTGTGTGTGTGCGTGTGTGTGTGTGTGTGCAAGTGTGCATGTGAAGATATTAAAAAAACATTAAAATCACATTTTGAAATCAACAACACAGAATCAATGATAAACTCCAGCTAGTTCTTGTGTCAAAATGTTGCCCCAGGTGCCGTGTTCAAGCTTAAAGTTGAAACTCGACACGAACTTTTCGAGTTGGCATTCAATATAGCCGTGTGCATGTAGCAAAGACAAACAATTAGACAATCAATCAATGGCTGAGCAACTGACAGCCAATTGAAGCGCAACGGGGCGTATACGCAACATGGCTTCTACAACATCACTATAAAAGACTACAAATAAGCGCACTGAACCTAATTGAAATCAATACAAAATGCAATTTAAATTGATTGCAGCCAACGAAACCAGCAAAGTAAGAAATATATATATATAAATAGGATATGTACGATATATACAGACGGATTGGGATTGTAAGACAGATATCCGAGAGGGCACTTGAGCAAGCTCTAACACTGCAACTGCAACTGCAACAGCGATAAATAAGCAATAAAGTTTGACTTGTTGAAACACTTATATTTAAATGTTGTATTACTTCGATTGCAACTTAAATATTTTGTATTGTATTTGTGTGTGTTAAGCTGTTTATTAAGTTGAATGGTATTCAGTCAAGTCATGTTTGATGCGCATAATTATATAAATAATTGAAGTTTTGCTTGCAATATGAACTATGAATTTGTTGTTCATACACTTTTCGCGAGTTTTGCCAAGTCCGGCAAAGCTTTGAATATAAGTTTGACAAAAATGAAACTTTTGCCAAACAACCTCGTATCCTTAGGGTGGATTTTTGCTAAAAACGGTGAAACAATTTGCATTTAACAGTTCTACGTCCATTTCCAAACTTCTTAAGTCGTCGAAAACTTGTCTTGTATTATATGAAACTTTAAATATAAAATTCAATCGTATGAAAGTTGTACTTGAGTGGATTTTACTAGTTGTTCACTTCAGAGGAGTCAGAGGAGCAAACTACCAATAAGTACACTTATAAGTCCGCCTGCCCTTAACCTAATATATGTACTCTTTGATTGCTCGTTTATGCCAAATTGAAATAATAATATACAAATTGCTTTATTCTCTGTCTAATTTGCCAACATACATATATTGCCATCGCCATCGTATATTACTTATACGTCCGCTTATTCAAATGGAATAACAATGCTTTTGTGTGTTTTTTATATTGCCAACATGCGAACAAAAGTTTGCTTGCTATTTTAACCAGAGATTTGAATATACATGGAGACTTTTGTTGCATGTGCTTATTATGTGTTGTCAACCACCACACAACAAGGTGTTTATGTCGGTGCCAGCAAGCACATACATACATACACACATATGTGCACATATGTATGTATGTATGTAGTGCTGGGCAGCCGGGTTAGTTGCTGTTTCTGTTTGCAGTTTATAGTTTGCAGCTCGCTTGTTCACGCCGGCATCCTTTCGGTTTACTCAAAGGCTGGATGTGCAGCTCTTTGCGTCTTTGTATTTCCATGTGTGTCTGTGTCTGTGTCTGTGTATGCATGTGTGTGTGTGTGGCATACTCACTTATTTAAGTCAAGTGCTCGGAGCAGGTGAATTTGTATTCTTTCAATTGCTTGGGGACATCATGTTTCCAACTGAGATAACATGAAACATTCCCAGAATGCAGATTTACCCAAATAGTATATGGTATATATACGCAAAAATCGCGGCGCTCCATATTTTAAGTGGGAAGTTGCAATATAAATCTGAATGTCTGGGACATTTGCTCTGTTAGAGCATAACTAAAGAGTTGCATAAGCTTTAAAGGCCAATGCGCAATGTGCAGTGCAGCACAGGAACGCACATTCTGACCCCAAACAAGTGAGCTTTATTACAAGCGCATATTATAGCATTCAAATCATTATGACTTTAGCATTTCCTCATTTTCTCGTAACAATTTCCATAAATGTGCCGCGAAACGGGCCAGAAAATTGCACTCGTTGCGAATCGAGAAAGCACAGCGAATGTGAGTGTGTATGTATCTGTGTGTGTGTGTGCATGTGTCTATCTGTATGTGTGTGCAGCACACTGGGTGGTTATTTGTGAATAGGGGGTTGGTGGCAGCCTCGCTTTAGCTTTGATAAGTGCCCATCAAGCAGTTCTAAAGCGAACCATCTGCTGACTAAACGGCTGACTGAGTAACTGATTGACTACAAAAAGCTCTGATTGATTCACTGATTGATTTACACTGACCATGCTCAAATATTTAAAATGTGGTCCAAGCTTTAGAGCTTAATACGATATCAATATGTTTCCATTGTGGACACCGTGAAATTCCCCAAAAAATATCAATGCAAATGTTTACGATGAAAATGGACAACAGAGAAAACCCATTGACTAAGAAAATTGTGTCCATCTGTGGGCTTGATAACCTTTGTGTGTGTGGACGTTGAATGAAAGATGGAGCCGAACGATGTGGGGAAAATCAATTGAATTAAACTACTGAAAATGTCCAACTTAATATGAACATGGCACAATGGAATTGATTGCAAGCTTTTTCATCGAGTTAAACTTAACTCAACAGTTACAAGTAGTGGTAAACAAAAATTTCAACTTGTCCGACAGATGGAGAATTGAAAAACAATAAATAAAAAAAAAACAAGTTATCCCGTTAAGCCGTCACTTTCCAGCACTTGTATGCGTTGCATTTCACAGTTTCATGCCGATTGTTTTATGTGCTGCTTTTAAGCATTAGAATATACCTTTTTTTTTTATTAATATTCTACGCGTATTGCAATGCAATGGAATATCCGCATAACTCAGTAGCAATCGAGTTCCAACAATGCAATGTCAATTGAATTTTGAAAATAGAACACATGTGCACGCACAAACTTGTTCTTGTACATGTTTGATCATGTACACGGCTCTCGCACAAAATGATTGCAATTGTGACGTGCCCTTGGCCAATTGAAATGTACGCTGAGTGTATACACACTTTGCGAAGTTCGATACAGACTGTACCAAGCCTAACGGGACCTTGTCTACGCATGTCATAACGGTGCTTCTTGCGGCACAATGATAGGTTGCAGTACAGTTACCCCCGTGCTTTTTCTTCTTCTTCGTACACCGTTGTATGTGTTCTTCAATAGCTGTTTATGATACACATTCTGAATATTCTATTGGCAATAAGACGACACTCAGAAAAAATCGGAGTTTTAGAAATAAAAAAAAAATCGTTCTAATTTTAAGAAACCTTGTTTCGTATAGTTAGAAACTATTTGTTAAGACAAGAAGATTTTTCCAGTTTTCAGGGCAATTTTGCAAAATCCGGAGCGATTTTTCTTCTAGCCAACTTGTGATTTGAAGTGAAATAATTAAAGTCGACTTGGACGGAAGAGGAAAGGAAACTTCAATCAAGTCAATCAAGTTCGTATTATAATGAAAGTGCGAAAGACAATCTTTGTGTTTATGTCCAAAATATTATCTGTTGGGCTGGAATAAAAGGAAATAAGAAAGAACTAGTATGAAAATTATTAAAAAAAAATTAATCACATATATTTAAAATTTAAACACAACATTTGTTCAAATCAAATGTACATTCACGTCAACTTTTTTAGGGGAATCCGATGACTAATTTCATTTTTGGTCAAGACTATCAATCTCCGGCAAGATAAACTTTCTATCGTTGTCCCTCGAGACCTGCGCTCTTATAGCCTCTGCTTATACACAGACAAACATATGCTCAAGTTACAGTATAAATAACACAAAATACTGTTTACACAGGATTCTCGTAGAAACATTGTATTTATTTTCTTAAAGCCTCGCTGAATGTTTTCCTCTGCAAATAAAACAAACAGAAAATATTAGTTGATGGCTTCACGCAGCCTGAGTGGCGGGCACGAGCCGCAGTAAAAAGTAAATAAATTCGAAACCAACTCAAACGACAAAACACAACGATTCATATACAAATTTGTTACGTATACGTAACGCAACAATTTGTTGCTCGTGACTCTAACGTGAAACGGTCAATCAATCAGGCTTTGATAGTAGTGTTAATGCAAAGTGAAAAAATTGCAAGGGAAACTAATTTGAATAACAATTTCGAGCAATTTCTAATTCGATTATGCATAGGCTGTGTTTAACACAAAAAAGCTTATTTTAATACACTCAATGTGTGAACGAAGTCAACCTTCTGCAAGGCACTCCCGAAAGCTTTAAAAACAAATACCATTAGCAATGATGATGACTTTGGTCCACTCTACTCCAGGCAGCGCATCCTTTTAAGAGTCCAAGTGTGTGCGTGTGTGCGTGTGTGCGTGTGTGTCTGTGTGTGTGTGTGTGGTGCTTATGCAAATTGCTTTTGCTATACTGCCTCACATCTTTCTGCATTAATAAAATGTCATTTTTGCAAATGATGAAACCGGGCTTAATGTGAAAATCAAAGCAGCAGCAACAGAATTGCCAACGCCGCGCGTCGAGCAAATGGCGACTTGGCCCGGCAAGGACAGTGCTTCTCAGGACCACCAGATGGTTGTGTGAGTATGTGTGGAATGTGAATGGTGAGTGTGTGTGTGTGTGTGTGTGTGATGGAGAGGGGGGTCATGAGGTATGAGGAAATTAGAGGGGCTTGGTTGTGGTGTCGATGGTGGCGTAAAAGGTGCTACCAAGTCGTTGTTCGTTGCGTTGTCGACCGCATAAAAGTTTTTCAATTAAGTGCCATGCCCTACTTTGGACTTTGTGCGAATACACACAGATACACACAGTTGCACTGAGTATCGCCGATTACATACTGCGACAGCGTCACTGCGTATGTGGAGCGTTCCGTTCGCCTGCTCCACACACTTCTGCCCTTCGCACTGATGCAGTTTGCTCTTTCTATGCATACCATATATGTATGTCTGTGTCTATGTGTGTGTGTGTGTGTGTATGTATGTGCAGCGGTGTATATTGAAATTTGTCGCAGTAATGCGAAAAATTTGCAACTTCAGTTGAAAATGGAACACGTGAATAAGACAAAAGTGGTCTGATCTCTGCTTTTTGGTTTGTGTTTTTTCTGTTTTCCTTCTTTTTTTTGCGCTGTACCACAATCGGTAGTCTGGAAATCCACAATTTTCATCTAACACTCCAAATGCAGTACATCAGTTTTAACAATTAGCATCGTTAACGACACAAATCACAAAATATATTCAGACATCCCAGTAAAAATGTTCTTCTGTGTGTTGCGTAGCCCCTAGCATTTTGCTTTTTATAATTATAATAGCTTTTTAGCAATTATATTTTTTTTATCATATATCTGTTAGCTCGACAATATATCCATTATTAATTTAAAGAATTACTGAAAATAAAAAATGAGCTTTGCAAAATTTGTTCTAAATAAATATATAAATTTTAAAGCACTTTTTTTGTTGACTAAAAAGTTTGCCTGAATGCCTGACTAAATGAACGAATTGTAAAAAATGTGCATTTGAAGCAGCGGAAGCCGAGGCGTGGCCGGGAAATTCAGCAGCCCATTTTGAATTGAAGTTAGCTGCCATCTGTTAAATTTACCTAATTTAATGCATTTGCTGTGACTCAAGAAGTCATCTGAAAAACACTGTTTTAAACACTGAAGGAGCAAGCAGACCAAAAGTGTTCATTATCACACACCACATGTCCAACTCGTGCGGTTGCAAGTATGTGGTCCCTTCCAGTTACACGCAGCCCAACTAGCAGCTGGACAGCTGCTCCTCCATCGTGTGGCAGTAGAAATGATGAGCGATACTGTCGTACACCGAGTGCAGGATGCAAACATGCACACTCTCGAGCTGCACTTGGCGTAACAACCAAAAATATGTTGGAGCCAATAGTATACATGATAAAAGCAAAAAAAAAAATAAAAAAAAAATTTAAAAAAAAAGCCACACACTCTATAAAAAGCTGCTTTGAAATCGGAGATGCTTTTTTAGACAGACAAGAAACTTTCGGCAATTTCATGATACGCTTTTTGTTAACCATTTGTGGTAGACACAAGAACACTTTACAGTTTTAATGAGGTTGAGTCACCTTCTTGGATACGCTATGCTGTAAGAATACATATGTATTTGTATGTACGTAATGTATGTATCTAGATCAGTGCGGTAGTTGTTAAATTTGCTTTAATTGGTTGCTTTGTCTTTGTCTCGTAGTTATCTTGTTCTCATTCTGTGAGCCGTTTAACTCATTTACATATTTGATGTACATACATATGCACACACACACATTTGTGTGACTGTGTGTGACGGTGTCCTTGTGTGCGTATTTTAGTTCACTGGGAAACTTCAATCAACACACATAACGTGCACGCAGCTTGAGGTTTTGCCTCCAGTGTCCTGACGACCAACATCAACTTTAACAACTTTAACTACAACTACAAATACAACAGCAACAGCCACAATCAACTTCAATAACTTAGAAATACGCACACACACACACACGCACACACACATGCACACACATACGCACACACACACACACACACTTTTTAGCAGGAACAAGAAGGAGTACTTCGAGGAGACATCTGCCCGCTGGCTTGCATGTATTTTACACATAGATAGAGCAAATTTCTCTCCCTGCTGAAAACTTGGCTTTAATTCTTGGCTGTGGTTCATTTGAACGATTCCCATTTGCCATAAAATGCAAAATAAGAAGATTTAACCATAATCCGTCTGAAGCAGCTATGCAATTCACGTATTTAAATCAAACCAAAAACAAAAAAATTGGAAAACAAAAATCCATCTTTTTTGACAGATTGTTGCTGTTGAAGCAACTTATATCATAAAGCGCTTTGGTGTCACGGGAGTGTCGAAAAAAGACGTGTTTTTCAATCGCGTCGATACACTCGAAAGTTATTCATGGATGTGCGTGAGAATTAACTAGCGAAAGCCAGGTGAAAATCAAATAAATGATGATGAAAATTTAACTAAAGAGGCAATCAATTTAAATTCATTAAATCAAGTCGGCTTTTTTGAAACGGTATATATATATATATATATATCCTTTGGGCTTGAAATATGGTTAAAGCGAGAAATAATTTGGCAAAACAATTTTTAGCGCTATTTTGAATAAGCTTCCGGTAAAATAACTTGCATTTGTTGTTACAGCAGTTTTGACAGCAAAAGGCACTAGTTGTTGTTTGGGCCTGGCCAACATCAGCATCATCTATTAATTAAAAAAAACGAGTGCAGAGCGTGTTTTTGTTATCGTGGCCCAAATGTTTGCACAGTAATTAAGTTGTAAGCCTGCGGCATGCAACTGTCCCTTTCATGTTTCGTTATTTTTCCATATACATCGGACATCGGACATCGGACATCGGACATCGGACATCGACATCAACTTCCCAAAAATTGCCAAAATTTCACATTTTATGGCTCCAATTTAGATTTCCATCAGTTCTTAGCCACTGGTGGAACAGTCATAAAAGAGTATTTCAATGTAGATGCCCTGCAAATAATTGGCATTATTTTTTGCAGTAATTGCAAGTCGCAACTAAAATTATAATTAAAAATGCAAAAGCGTATCGAAGCGTAAGAACTGTGCCAAAACACAAAAAAAAAAAATTAGTTTAATCGGTTTTTTTTACATTGAAATGTGATTGTGGATACAGCTGACAAACGCTGATGATAAGTTATCCGACGGCCAAATCTTGTGCCACATAGTAACGCCACAAGTGCCATTTCAATAATTTGTCCATCAGTCAGTCAATGGGGGCTGGGACGGGCTGTGTGGAATAGGGGCGAATTATTTGAGGGTTGAATTGGAAAAATCGCTGAGCTAAACAGAAGTCATTTAAACCCTTAGCTGGCTGGCATTGGCATTGGCGACCATTGTTTTTATTATTTAAGCGATGACAATAAAACTAGCCTCAATAATTTGTATGTGTCAGCAAAAAAGTTGTTTTTCTAGTCAAGAGTTTCCAGCTGGGAACAACCCTGCACTCAGTATCGGTATCGGTATATATATAAATAGCATTACAAAATGAGTACTACTTGAGTTGTAACCTAATCTTATTCAATTGTTAGAAAGCCATACGAAAACAAACATAATATGAATGTGTCTAAAAATCGATATGATATCCTTGTAGGTGGCATATATGTACATATATTTGTCATTATTACTGTCCAAGAAGTACTTTAAATTGTGCAAGAAATCTGAAATATCAGTATATATTAATAATATTAATACACTTGGCATTAAGAGAGTGTGCGGAGTTGACAGAATATTCCTTGAGATCGCCATCAAAAGCAGTTCGATGACAAAGACCCTAATTATGCGGGTGGTTTGATATTATGGCTGACTGCCACATGCTAATTAGGATTTGAGTGGAATTGCTCTTACATGTGCTGCCTCACATCTATCACTTGTGTCTGTGTGTGTGTGTGTGTGTGTGTGTGTGTGTGGGTGTGTTTGCTTATGTATGCAGTCAGCACACATACTTATATTGAAAACTAATTAGAAACAGCAATCACGCGCGATGAAGCTCAAAGGTGTCTCTGCAGCATCAACTCATGCACACTCATGCACGCACACCACACTCACACACACCACACACACACCACACTCACACACATATTCATACGTAGTTAAGGTGCCTCATTAGACAAGCAGAAAGGCCAGTGTGAGTGTGAAGCCAACAATTCAATAACTTAAGTGACCCACTTATACAAATAAATATATATACATATATAAACAAATACATATATATATATATATATATGCAAATACGTTTATTTCAGTATTAAGTTCTGACAATGTAAAATTCATTTTGAATTGAAATGAAATCAATTGATTAAACTTGCGGCAAACGCACATCCTTTTTGCCATCTTGTCGATATCGCAGTCACCCATCGACAAAAAGTACGTGTGTCGAAATCCTAATTAACTGAAAGTGTACGAATTAAGATATCGTTTTGCAGGAGTTTTTTGACAGGACTCTCTACTGTCGGCTCACGTTTCCTGTGGCCATCTTCCCATCAGGTTTGCCAGACTCATCAGCAATTTTAGCAATATTGTCGCTGAATGCTGAATGTGACCAGCCCCAAGAGTTAAGTACTTAATGTTTGTGGCATCTTCAACGGGCTTACTTGCACCATGCACTTGTTTCGAGATGTTAGTATTTCTAGTCCAGCTATCTCATGTTTATGTAAGTCAAAGTCAACTCTCGTAAATTATACATTTAAGCAAACACAATTGTTGCAAATATGAAAATGGCTAAAACAAAATGTGTTTTATTTTTCATGAAGTGTATTAGCCCAAGGAGTCTCTTTGCATTGAAGTTGTCTCAAAATTAGACTATCTTAAATTGAATTAAAATCAGCAAGAATTCAAGAAATTACCACTTACAATAATAGTTCTCATCAAACTGCACTAAATCACAATCCAATACTTTTAAATGAATTTAAATGATCAGCATCAGAATCGTATCTCTGTTTTATGGTTCGCAAGGGTATTTAAAGTTCGGTACTGCAAATATAAGTTTTGTAAATTCTTGGCGCCATGTCCATCCTTTTGGCCATATTTTAACTTAATTAACTTAAAACTATTTAATTGGACAGCACAAATTGCTCGTTTTTGTTGTTGTTTTCGTTGGCAAGTCGAATCTGTTTTCGGCTGGAGGCCTTAACGGCCAGCCTTGGAACACTCAATGACTGCAAATAGTGGTCATCAAGGGTGGCATTCGTTTGTCACGTCCGTATGTTCAAGGAAGTGGAACCAGCAACCGAAAACGAAAACGAAAACCAAAAACGAAGGCGATGCACAACCAGAAGCAGCAGCAAAAAGAGACCCGAATTCGAATTGAAGGAGGCAACTGCAAAAATCGAGCACGTAGCTTTGCATCCGAGACTGCTTCACCGGCTCCGCCTTCAGTTTAGTTTGGGTTCTGTGCAGCTTTTGGTGGCACTGGAAAATTTGTATAAAATGAAGGGTACACTGACCGCCGAATTAGTAACGAATTGAGGTCGAGAGGTTTACCTGTAGTTGCAGTTGCAGCTGCAGCTGCAATTGCTGCAGTCGCTTGCAACAGCAAAAGCAATGGTGCCACCGTGCTGGCAACTAATGCACAGACCCATTTTCGGAGCACATTTAGATATTAACGTTGCCTCAGCTGTCGATGGCAACACTCTTAATTAGTTTCTGATGTTTTTTGTGAGATGCCGCCAACGGTTGTTGTTGTTGGTGTTCGTGTTGCTGCCCCACTGTCACTGATGTAATTTTCTGCTTGTTATTCTCTCTGTGCCATTTCGTCCTTCTGCGACTTTCATCTAATTGGAATTTAATTGAAATGTTTGTCATTCGAAGACAACCAGCCAACATCTTGACATGTTCACTCCGTTTCTTGAGTTGCAAAAGAATGCTATCATCCTTGGCATTCATTTAATTTGTTTCGATTCGCTGCGGATCAGTGTGTCAAACCGAAATTAATTTATATTCCGATTCGGATTCCGAAGCTGGTACTTAAAGTATGAAAATTCGTTTGAAGATTCCGAAATATGCCCAACATCTTTCACGCATGGCTGCAGCAATCAGTTGCCTTTTTCTATATACTATATTTTTATCATACATATTATATATTATAGGGTAAATCTATCTGTATATGTCATGAATTTTACTCGCAGACCAGCTGACAGAAAAAAGAGTTTCCAAAGAACCTTTTGAAATTTCTAATGAAATTGATTTAAGCACAGCAAAATAATTGATCTTTTGTTTGCTCTGTTTATTTGCCATGCTCCTTTCATGCATTTCCAACGCTTTTCCCAATAGCCATTGTCTACTTAAATGCTTTTCTGTTTACATTTTGCACTGAGCACAGATGTGCGTGACACTGCTTCAAAACAATATAAATTCAAACCCATTGTGACAAAGTTTTACGTGTCTGCATTCTGTATAAAATATTCATTATTTTTTATTAGACTCATATTCAAAGATTAAACTTCGGAACTGACTGTCACCACTGTCGTTAGTTAGCCCATAAATAAACGCAAATTGCGCGTTGGGGAACATAAATGTAGAACTGCCACCAAAATCACTCTTATTTCATTTTTAAATCAGCAAATTAAAAAAAAAGAAGAAGAATAGTTTTCTTGAGCTTTGCTGGTATTCTCAGATACAATACGAATACGAATACGAATACGAATGCATAAGTAATTTTGTGGCAGCCAAATAAGTTGACCGCAGGACTGCGCCAGGGAAACAGCCATCCAATCTTAGAAGCAGGGCACGTTCCCAGAGTCATGAGTCATGAGTCATTTGCACGGCTCGTTTACCTACCACAGCGGGCCAATCCCACCTCCAAGTTCGTGCAACACGTTTGCTATTCTTTCGAATTCGGAGTCGGCATCGACCCTTCATCTCTGGCTCTGTCCAGCAATCATGCTCCTCCTCGTATTGTGGTATTGTCATTTGGTAATATACTTTGTGCACACACACACTCACACACACACACACGCACATGCGCATACACAAAACTACAATTACAATAAAACGTACGCCCAAAATCTAATTCCATCTGTGTCTGCTTAAGCAGGGTATAATAAATAAATCTAATCAAGTTATGTAGGAACTGTTGTCAAAAATAAAATGCTCTTGTGTAAATTACACAACACGTCCGCTTAATGCATAGCCCTACCACAAAATTGAATTCAACAATTTTGTCTTGTTTGAGGCACAACAAAAAATGAGTGTACACAAAATGTAGAACTGTATTTTTCGCTCCACTATCAATAATATTCAAATTAAATAATTGTTGATACCAAATTAGAAGAAATTTGACTAAATTGATAACAACTTTTGATAACAATTATGCGAGGAGCAGATTAGATGAGATCCATGGAGAAACTTGTTATTCCCAGTCGGAGGTAAATCTGCAAAATTGCAATTGAGTTGATCGGCAGAGTTGGAAAACAGACAAACATTTCGAAAATCTGTCAACACGTATCAGCTTCAAAATATGGATCTCAGCTGTCTTAGTTCAATTAAGTTAACATAATTAACTAATTCTGACAAAAAGTAATGTTTTAATTAGAAATTGTTATTTTTGCAGTCCGCTCGTATTTCATTTTTCAACCTGCCATGTTTGAGTTTTCACAGCTGCAAAATATGTGTTTATTTTCTTAATCTACTGCACAATGTGTTCCTGCTGGAAAACTTGCGGTAACTCCAGATATATGTATCTAGATATGGAAATATCTCACACTGATTCTGGTATTCTGTTTATGCAGCCGATGATTGATGCTAGCTGCATGGACTACAGTTGTGGAACATGTGTGGCAAGCTCCGCATGTTGGAACTATATATAAAGTCTGGTTCGTTATGCTTTCGGTTTCAAATAAGTTTTCTGAGCCATTTTGTGAAGAGGTTCATTATAATCAAGCTTTTAACTTTGCTGACTTTAACCACTTAGCAAATAATACAGTCTATCCCTCTCCCAGGTCTTTACAGTCTTCTCGAACTCGGGCATTGTGTGCTGTAGTGAAAATCCCTTCCTTGCCATCTTTTTCCAGATTATCGTTCTGTATATTAAATTATCTTCACCAGTCATGTAGTCAGACCAGCAGATTAAACCTATTTTAAGATGATCGCCTCACTTCTTGTTTTGCCATAACACAAATAAATATAAGCTCTATGCATGTGAGCGTATAAGGTACTTATATGTCATGTGTGTGTGTGTGTGTGTGTGTTTTGTGTGTTTTGTGTGTGTTTGTGTGTCCGTCCAGGTGAGCAAGTAGTGCGCTAAAGGCGGTTTTGCATCCGCTACAGTAAACATTTTATATAAAATTATCATAGACCAAAAACTGGCCCCTGACCCCATCCTCTTGTCCTTGTCCAGCCCCTGTCGCTCAACCCTCCCCCCACCCCTACCCCGCGTCCTGGCTGCTTGCATGCGCGCATCAATTTCCACAGCATTAAGTTTCTATTTCCTTATAAAAATAAAAAATGAAAAAAAAATATCTATATGTAGAGTAAGAGGGAAGAGCTGCTTATGGAATCTTTAGTGACTTGACTGACTAACTTCCGCTCACAGTCAATATTCAATTTATAAAATAAAAAATAAATTGCAAAAAAATGTAACTCGCCGCAAAAATAATCTATTTTCTGCTCAAAACGTTTTCTTAGCGTATTGAGGAGCTAGCAAGTCGGGCAAGTTTGTGAAAGGGTATTTGGAAATCAACTAGCCCGAGTCCAAAGGGTCTGCTTGGGTTGTCTCTTTTTGCTTAACTAAACTAAACTAAGTGGTTTAACTGAAGCGATTTTGAAGTGTGCAGCAGTTTGTAAAGCTGAGCGCTTGAGGCTTACAGGGCAGACTCTGCCACGCCCAAGCACACTCACACACACACACACACACACACAGTCAGAGACACAGTTAAACCAAGCTCTACCTGTGAGTGTCCGCATCCCACGCACCACACATGTACATATATTGAAGGGAAATATTTCATTCGAGTTAATATATGTATGTAGTTTTTTTTTGTACTGCTTACTTGCCCCGAGTTATTTTTGTACTTACAGCTGCCATGTGAACAATTCGTCAAAAGACGAGCTTCACAATTAAGCACAAACTTTATTTACTTACAACTGCACCGACTGACGCACAAGCAAAAATATTTAAGCAAAATCATTTTTAAAATAATTAATAACTCAAAAGCGAATTGCGAAAAAAAAAAAAATAGCAATAAGTGGAAAATGGAGTACCGCTGTTAATTTTATCATAAAAACAATAATGGACCTTTTCAGTCCTTTTGTGCAGTTATTAACCTAAATAATACGACTTCCGATAAAAAAAAAAGATTTTTACATTTGCTCGGCCAGTTGGTAGAAGAATGAAAAAAGTGTTGTATATGGGAATGTGTGTGCAGATACCGTGAACAGATTCTGTGTGAATCACAAAAGTGGCGTTATGCTTTTTGGCAGTCGTTATGGATATATGTATGTGTGAATGTATGTGCGTACATCTGAACGAGTATATAAACTATCCACGATGCGCAGGAGCCAAGTCCTGGCAAAAAGAGCCGCAACATAGTCGTACCGTAGGCTTAGCCAATAATGCGAACACACACACACACACACACATGAATATATACACATGTATATATATATATATATATATATATAAGATATATATATATCTTCTTGCACTGAAGTGCACAGGGAATGTCTTGATTTTAAATTGCTTTTCTATTAGAAAACAAGTAAGACAACAGCTATCGGAATTATCCGAGTGAGGCATACACTGTTCATGGCATTATAACAGCGAGATATACAGATAGTGTGGACAGCAAATTGCACACAAGCCGACGAACAGATAATGTACTCTTTTGTTCTGCAAGTGCAGAGTATCAAACAAAACGTTGCAACGCGCAACTTATAAATTTTGGTTGAAAATCTAGTGAAAAAAAGATGCAGCGGCAAAGAGAGGGTTTCCCTGTATATACGTAGAACTGCAGAGGTATCAAATCTGGTGCAGCCAACAAAGAAAACAGAGTACTTTTCTGGCGAGAGAGACTGACTTGGTGACACCCTGTTAAAACCTAATCTGTCTTCGTTTTTGCTAGTTTCACTTGCACTTTCCTTTAATTACATTAATTTTATATTGGTTGCAAAGTTGATAATTAATATGGAAAAGCTAAGTACTTATCATAGAGGTTGAGAAAAGCCATAGAATTTGTTTAAAAGAAAAAATATGTCGACGGCCATGTGAAGAATGACTGAATAGATAATGATACACTTTTATTGTAATATTTTTAATGGGTACAATGGCTAGCCAAATAGACACAAAGTCTGAATCGAACCGAGCGAGAAACGCGAAAGAAACGTGCAAAACAATCTTGAAATGTGTGCAGAGGTGGCCAAAAAGGGTATGTTGGCTAGCGGAGCAGTGTAATAAATTAAACTATATGCATTGTGTGTGTGTGTGTGTGTGTGTATGTGTGTGTGTGTATATGTGTGCTACAGACATACAATCATAGCTACGTAAAAACAGTCCAAGTCCAAGTCATGTGATCATAAATAGCAGTAGAGCAAAGGAGGGAACGCAACGGCAAACTGCAAACTGCAAACTGCAACTGGCCAATTTTCAAGATGTGCCTTCGCCCGACAGCACTTTATATGTATGTACCTTTTATGAGCAATGCATTGCTCTGTGGCGTGACCACACTTGTGCCTCGATTCCCAGTAATAGCCAATAAAGTGCGATGTTTTTGCTACGTAGCAAATGGCTTCTATTTTTTTCTTTTTAAATCATTCACCTACCTCCTAAGAACAATGTAAATGCACTTTGGTCACTTTGTGCCCGATTAGCACTGCTCTCGATAAATAAAGTTGTGGCAACTATCCAGCTAATGTTTCAATCCATTCGATGAGTCACCATCAAAACATGATATTCTTGTTTTCCAATCAATTTACATGGTTTTTTGGACAGCCACTTTGATATGATTTGTTTGCGTCTTTGTGGATCTCAAGTTTGCTTACATGCCAATTTCTTTGTAAAGTATTTTGGGATATTTGATGTATTTCAATATTGGAAGCTGTCCTGCATACGTCCGTAGTGGCTTGAGGACTGCCATAATTTACCTTCGATGCTGAGCTGCCAGTACATTTATTTTTTTAATTAAAGCTGCTTGCGTTTTTCCGTTATATGAGTCGACCAGGTGAGCCAGCTTTCGGAATGATCTAAATTATGAAATGAACAGTTTCAAGCATTGTGCTCTTCCCAGATCATCTCGCACATTTATCGAAATAAGCTAATAAATACTACATGCAAACATGTCTGCAAGTCCGGTTGAGAAATAACCGTAAACCGTTCCACATATAAAATGGTCTGTTTATCTGTTTTAATGGCGCCCCCTGTTGGCGGCTATTGACACACACAGTGCTGCTCATACCTTTCTATGTGTGTGTGTATGTGTATGTGTGCATATATGTATTTACAAGCACTGACAAATGAGCAGCGCAGCGCCGCGAGCGATTAATGCTGGCGCAGCAGCGAATTGCAGCGCCTTTGAATTCGCCGCCTGCCTGTGTGCGTGTGTGTGTGTGTGTCTGTGTAATTATGGCGATGCTGTCGTGAACTTTAACGGCAAAGTTGACGCTGGCGAATTTAATGCAGAAAAATTGCCGACGGCAAACAAATAACATCAATTAAATATTAAATAAAACAGTCCACAGCAAAGTCAAATGAAATTAGCAGCTTAATATGTATACTGACCAATAACCACACAACCCATTTAGCTCTAATTTATGGTTCGCTGTGTATTTTGTCGTGCAACTGAAGTTTGGTTTGTTTGCTTCGCTCGAATTCCATGCCGATACAATGCAAGTGGCAAGTGGCAAGTGGCAAACGTCACATCTTCTTATTCATGTCTCGTAAGTGTCAACTTATCATCAGCAGCAACAGTGGTTTGCAAATTTTGAAAATTGTGCCACAATTACTGCTAAATCAGTGCCGTCGACCAGAGAGCTGTGTGTCAGTTTTGTATCATTAGGCATAAATTATCATAGAGCCAACCTCAGTTAGCGGTTAATCCTGCAGATGACAGTCTGAATTATATGTCATACAGATATCAAGTATATTTCGGATATCAGTTAAATTCCCTTATTTCATCACAATTGGAATATCTTAGAGATGCCACCGCATTTGCGGCAAGGCGCTAAGAACATTCCAACATTGTGGTTAGCTACAGAACTCATCTCTTTGACAAAGGTTCACATTTCTCTGTGGTAGTCAAGGTAAATTCATTGTCTATTATGTGCAAACAAGCAAAAATGCAATAGGAAATGTAAATATAAGTGCAGATTTGAAGTGTCTGCATTTCGAGCAAACCTGCACACAAAAGAAATATTCAAATATTTGTTGACGACACCAAAAAACAAATATCAACAATTTTTAGCATGTTCATTGGTAAGTCACAAATCCATTTATGACAAGCAAGCAACCAGTGCCCATTTTGCCCACCACACCAAATTGATGATAACTGAAAGGACATCAATTACATAAACGATTGCCAAATAGTCAATTTGACACGAGGAGCTTATCAGTTGTGATTTGTCTTTAGCAAAACCTCTTATATCAAGCCAAGATGTCTCTCTCTCTCTCTCTCTCTCTCTGACTTTTACATCATCAATATATACATTTTTTTTTATATGCATATTTGCTTATCCATATTCATGCTGCGCTCTTTTGGGCGCATAAACAGGTGCAGCATTAAGAAATTTATTTGTCTGTCTGTGCGTGGCTTCCTTTCGGTCAATACCAATATATGCCCATCCATTACAGGTATATATAAACACACACACACACACACACATACACACACAAATATACACACATATACACACACAGAGAGATACACGTTGCTGCAGCGAAGCTCGGAAGTTCTTCAAAATATTTTCGTTTACAAGTATGCGCAGAGAACGCCGGGGGGTGGTGGTATGTGAGGAGTGTGAGGAGTGGGCGCTGTTGCTGGTTGTTTGGTGGCAACATCAGCACTAACGGTACGTAAGACATAAATTTCGCATTAACGATAAGCGCGAGAAAAATGCAAACAACAAACAAGTGAGAAGTCGGGCGTAGCCGACTGCGGAATACTCTGATGCAGATGTTGTCCGGATGGTGATGTGGATGGGGTGAATGAACAACCTTTTTATGGTTTTATCGACTTGCGGTTATCGATTTCTTTGCCATCTAGTGGACATGGCACTCCAACTTGAAGCGGGCATAACCGAGTATACTCTTATACCTTCGCTAACAGAGTGTACAAATTTAAGCACCGACCACTGTATGAGTGCTCGTGTCCTGATTGCCCAATTGGGGCATACCTTGCACTCAGTCTCGCCTTTCCCGCTGCACACAAACATAAGAATTCAAATAAATAGTTGCAAAATTTGATCTGGGTGTGCCTCACATAAGCTTATTCATAGACCAAGCTGGGCCCTAAGTCTTATTACCTTTGATAACTACTCTAGAAAGGGACAATATTGGCAATATTCATCGATTGGGAGATGATAGGATTATCTTTTTAAGGACAAGTGTGTAGAAAATTAATAAGAAAAAGAAATTAAATCGAAATTAAAAGGAATAGTTAAGTTTAAATATTAAAAAAAAACGATTTGTAAAAAATATAACATCTGTCTTAGGATTGGAGATTAGTTATATATAAAAAACAGAATGTTAAGCACAAAGAGAGGGAGAGATTGAGAGAGATAACTGAAACTGCGAAATGTGATCAATTTACCACAGTTCTGCACGCTCAGAGAGTTGACATGCAACAAATGTAATTAAATTAAGAGAATCTGACACAATACATTGTAGGGAAAAAAGAATATAAAAAAAACACGCACTCTGCATTTTGGAAAGTGTAAATTGAAATAATTAATTATATTAGTTAACTTTATTGAACGATTTTAACCAATATTTTAATGGCAGCCAAATAAGTGCACAAATTGTGATGGAGCGTTTCTTTTTTGCAACCGTGCAACCCTGCTGGCGTTGCATTTATTAATGTTGATGTTATCACCACATTGTTGCCTTCTGGCTGCCACCAGCCACCCCACTTGTGAACCGTTCAGGCCGACAACGACGACGACGACGACGACGACGACGGTGACTACGACGAGGACATCGTACCCCGTAAATATGCTACGTAAATACGGCGGAAGGAAGCAGATTAACGCGACAGCCAAGGTAACAACAGCAACAGCAACATCAACAGCAACAGTAGCAACAATGTACAACAATAACAACAACATTAGCTGTGACTGCATTGATTGCCGTTGATGTCATTTAATTTGCTTTTTATTGGTATTCTGCATTGTGATGCTGCACACCTAGCGACAGCATCAAGGAGTCGCAAACTCCCCATATATACCTTATATATATATATATATATATATATATATATATGTGTGTGTGCATATCGATTTTAAGTTAATATCACGTTCAGCGGCGACTCTGTCGAGTGTGCAAATGTGAATGCAAGTGTGTTTAAACTACTGCACACTTTTGCGGCCGATGCCTTTCAAGGAAGAAATTGCATTTTATTTCATTTAATGACCGTTGCCGCCAACGCAACCAGGATTTGATTCGAGCTCATTGCAATCACGCACGTAGCGCATACAGAAATGCAGAACACCATGTGGAAGTTGCACGCAACTGCCTGCTTACACTGCGAAACACAAATGGGTAAGTCTGTTAGCCAAGTTAATACACCATTACAAAGTATATTTTCTTTTTATAATGGAGTTGCTTGTGCTTAACGATATTTAATTTTGAACTTATGCATAATCGACTCGCTTGACTCAATTTCGATATCGCTACTGACTCAATTACCTGCCACTCAACAATATCGATAGCTTTGCACGCTTCCACCCAAATCTAATCTAATCTATGACTGTATCAGGTTATTTTCAGTTCAATGCTAATCATTCAAAAAGACTTGCAATTCCTTTACTTCTTTTATTAATAGCTGGCTTTGAGGAGCAAAATTGATTCATTTTTCACGTATTGAGTACATCGATTTTCGCCAAGTGAACATTCGCGTATATCGACCAACCAAAAAGTTGGTACCATTTGACGCCTGCCACACGCTGTTGCAAACACCAGAGCAAGACCGCTTGCCAGCAACCGCAGCAGTGCACAACTCATGACGAGGGTCTTGTGCCTGGAACTATGTAATGATGGTCCTGCGTTTCTCTATATCGATCTCTGACGTCGGCCATCTGCAGGCTATTTCTATTCACTCGGCTGATTACAGGCACCCACCCACAGGTGAATCGCAAATTGCCAAGCGTCATTATTCTGCAGTTTACCAAATCAACTACAGCTAAAATCTCTCTCGGCCAATGCAACCATAATTGAGGCTTAATATCATTGATTTTTCAGCATATACATATATATATATACATATATGTATATATGCGTCTCCATTTTCAACGCAATTAAATTAAGGACTACCGTTTGTGTGGCGAACGACCATTATTTTGCATTAAATCACACAAAGTGCCCGTCGTTAGCCACCAATAACTGTAAGCCCTACACAATGGCATCATGCACCGAACAAGAGCCATTCATATGCAAATACACTTGTGTTTACAGTGAACACACGCCACACACCGACACACGCTAAAACCGAATGGAAATCAAAGTATTTTAATGAGCTCTGTCCACTGACCGAAATCAAAATAAATGCATCAACAGGCACACCCACACTCATGCACACACACACACACACACACACACACACAAGCACACCTTCGAGCCAAAGGCAGTTGAAAAAAGGCAATCAATTTGTTTTTGTTTTTCACATCATTCACCAGCCTAAGAAAAATGGTCAGCCATGACCAAAACTTAAAAAAAGAAGCGTTTTACTTAATATCAAATTTTACGCAAATAGTTTTTACTTAAAGGTTTTCTAGCCTGACTTGCTTGTAAATAAGAGAAATTTACTGCAAATAATAATTAAATATTTTCGAAACTGCCCAAAACTGGAGATAATAAGAGTCAAATCAAACAGCAAATTGACAAAGTACTCAGTTCCTTATAGAGATATGGGAAACTTCTGCTTATTCCTAGGGGTATCTCGTAGTCGCAGGTATAATTCCATTCTTGATTTATTAGTAGCTAAGAAGAATATATTTGGAAGCAGCTGGCACAAGTAACTACTAAATGAATAAGTTACTTTTAATACGATTTTAGTCGGTGTTTTCACACATCACAAACTTAATCCAGAATTGTAATTTTCGCCCATAGCCAAATATATATATAGAGACTATTTTGAATACTCATCGATGTTTATGCGAATGTTTTGTCGATATTTGCAAATTGATATTTGCGTCTATATGACACTCTGAGTGTGTTTGCCAATTGCAAATATTTTATTAGCTGAATTACGGTGAAAGCCATACGCAGCCGCTACCAAAGCTGCAAAAAACGGCCAACATCACGCACAAAACTCTTGGCAACGTGTCTGGCTACCAACTTTTCCAGTCCCAAATCGCGGCTAATATATGCACACATATGTTTGGCATACACATTTTGGGTGTCGGCTGTGATTCAGCACGGGTTGAGGTCCTTAAACTGCCAGCATCTCGCTCTAACTTATAATTGCTCAAATTATAAGCTTGCTGCGAATGCGGCTATCTGGATTCCAAGTTAGAAAGGCAGTTGGGGGGTTAAGCTTAGATATATAATCAGAGTCACTAATAACAAAGAACAGACACCAAGCGATTAGCATTGATAAGTAAATAGTAAATAACATACCTTTAAGTCCAAATTAAAATAATTACAAATATTAACACAATTCGATTATCTTGCAGCTTGTGAATAAATGCAAATTTACTACATTTGTTTAGTTTGAATTGCTCTGTTTGTGTTTGCAATTTGAGGAATTTGTGTGTAAATATTTTACAAGATTGTTGACTTATTGGGCTTATTTAGATCCCTTTGAAATGTGACACCATGTCAATTTCTCTTTCATAATATTATTATTATTATTAAAAAAGAAAACTAATCAAAGTTGATTCATTGCTTTCTCTCTATTTTGAACTTTTGTGCAATTTGTTATTATTTGTTTCGTTTGCAATTTGAAGTGTTGAACGTCTGCAGGACGCCAAATAGGCATTCGTCTTTGCAGCACTTATTTTAAGTAGTAGTGAGTACTCATCACCCACCACTCACTCTCCTCCACTCATCCACCCATGATGATGATGATGAAACGCGCCTGTCAACGCACCAGGACCGCGCCCAGGGCGTGAACGCGGCCCTTGGGAGGCCGCAGTTCGGGCTCGGCTTTTGGGCTGGGCATGAACTTAAAAGAAGTTAACACGTTGCAGTCCAACCAAAACGACTGCACCATACTCTGTTCCCAGCCGAGAATAGCCGAAATAAGTGACTGCCGTGAAACCAAAACACGCATTTACAAACCGTAAAAATAATGTTCATTTAGCCCTCAGGCAGGTCACCAAATTTAGTGACTCCAATTCCACAATTGCAAAAGATAAGCGTAGACCAAGTTCAGTATATCTCTGTCTCTCTCTCACACACACACACACACACACACACTATATGTGTGCACAGTGGTAAGGAGAGTCATCGAATAGACTCATTTTCGGTTTGGGCACAGAATATAAATAGCATGCCATACTCAAATTAAGCAAATTAACTTGTCAACACATTCGACTTGATTATTGCGGGCGGCTCAACCCGGACGGCTGCTTGCGGCTTCTTCGGGAAACTGAAACTGCGAATGGGGGGGGGGGGGGGCATATATCCAAAAATGGTCATATGTGTATTTGTATGTGTGCGTGAATGTGTGTGTGTGTGTGTGTGTGTGTGTGTGTATGTGTGCTGATGGGTAACTTACTTTACGCAAGACTGCGAAACGAAATGCGACAAATTTAGTTTCGCCTACTGGCCAAAATCTTTTCTCAGATTGTTTTTTTGGCCATGCATGAGCCAAAAGGGTTGCATGCGGTCATAATAATTTAGGGTCTCCGCCCAGATTTTCAGAGCAGAGATATGCGTGGCTTGAGTCGCATCAGAGTCGTACATTGCCCCTTGGGGAACAAACTTATTTGTTCTAACATTAATCAATAACTTCAAGATATAGCGAAGTATCTGAGCTTAGCAGACTGATTTATGTACCTAGGCCAGACCACCTTATAACACTATATCACCAATTTAGAAAATAAAAAAAATAATAAAAATAAAAAGACCGTGTTCAGATATAAGAAGTGAAAAGAATAATACAATTAAATTACCTGCCCCAGGCTGAAAGTTAATGACCCTGAAGTGTTTAATGCCGTACATATCCCAAATACACTGAAATGCTTGCAAATTGTTGTTTCCCAAGATGAGATTTCTTAACGAAAATTTTCAATGAGAAAACTTTTTAACTCAACACATTAAACACAAAACAATTGAAAGTTCAATTTTGGAAACTATGCTTCTTTTTTTTATTTAATCAATGATTGTAACCAAAACTTTTTCCCATCTAACTTTCAAACATAATCAAATTGAAATGCACCAAAAATGCATATCAATATTTTGGTATATTTAAATCAATACAAATATGTGAGAACTAATCAAATAACAATTGGCAAAAATGGCACAAGAATAATAAGCTCAAAGATAAGATGCAAATATAGGGTATTCGGGATCAGATGTCACAAGGATGATGAATTTCTAATTTAAGCACAGATGTCTCTTGTTGCCCTATACATAAATATGTACTACTTGGAAATGGACAACCATTTGTTTTTAGTAGAAAAATATTCTAAAAAACGACGAAGAATTGTTAATATTCACAAGATATTAAAAACAAAAGAAAAAAGAAAAAAAAAGTGGAAAAAAACAAGAAAGAAAATGCGTTGAGGCTGTCATGTCGGAAACTTTAGCTGGCCCGGACTGCGGTTTGTGCTAAAGAAATAATAAAAAAGAGAAAAAGAAACAACTTTTGTCCCACGAGCTGCTTAACTGAGATATACAAGTTGTGTCCGGGCCCAGAGGCCATCGTCATCGGTTCTCGGTGCTATCTGCTTGGCCCTCGGCCCTCGGACCTCGCTTACATTTTTGATAGTTGTCAGTTGGAGTTGTATCCTGCTCCGAGTCCTGTTCTGGCCGCAAAGCATAAAACGGTTGCATAAATGTTAATTAGTGTTGTCTGCCATAGTGTTTGGAAATCCTTCACGTCCTAACTAGCTCTGACATTAAGTGCGCTTGTTTACTGTTTGTGATGATATGTCATACTCATAAATTGGTCTGGAAGTGTGTGTGCCACACCTGGAATCTAATTGGCATCTGACTATAACGCAGTCGACACATTTGTGATATATCATATAAATTGTTGGAAAAATGCTGTCATTATGCATGCTTATTCCAATGCTCCTCGAATCTTATTCACAAATAGTCCATTGTGTGCTTGTATATCAAATAGGTCGCTTGGGAGTACTCTGCCCAACTTTGACAATCATAAAGAATTTTGAACAGGTGAACAGGTGCCAACCGGCCCTGTTAATATTTTTGTTTTTCATTTGAATTATTAATATTAATTTGGGTTTTCCATTGACAAGAATTTCGCATTACGTTTAAGGCGCCAACCACAATATTTATTGCCTGCTGTCTGCTGTCTGCTGATGCTGTTGTCACACCGAGTTCATAGTTACCAACTAATAAAAATAAATTAGGGATATCATATTGCTGAATGGGGCCCGGACTCTATGGGGATGCGCTGGTGCAAATTGGCTCTAAGTGAAGCCCAATTGGAAAACTTAACTTAAATTAAGCATGAGCAAATATTTATTTAAGAAGTTCCATTGCGCTCGCCATTATTTTGTTTAGCAAATAAGACAGAGCACTCAATGCGTATACGGGCCTTACTGGCACGTCGGACCCGTAGGCTTAAATCCATTAGGATTCGTTTAGCGCCAAACCGAATGATGCCCCTCACATTAAACGAGCTGACAATGCTGGATATAAAAAGCTTTTGTTCCTGGCCCGATGACCAAATGGCTCCAAGAGTATGTACAGATGTGCACAGATGCACACACACATCGGTATGTGTGTGTCTCTATGTGTGTCTCTGTGTCTGTGGTCTTTCAAAACGGGGCGTGGCTGCATGACGTGTGACAAATTTTTGCGGTTAGCAAAGTCAATATAGAACATCGACATGGAGCGTGCAGAGCGGAGCAAATGTATAGCACGTCTGTGGTCCATGGCCGGAAAATTGTTCAACATGTCCGGAACGAGCGACGATGTTGCTTTCGCTTGCCCATTGATGCTGAGAAGGGCGAGCGGGCGGTTGGGCGGTTGGGCGGTTGGACAACCACCAGCAAATGCGGTGGAGCGGTGTCTACATCTCGACTTTCCCGTTTTACTTGCAGTTAAATAGGGCGGAAAAATAATTGAACCATTATCAGGCAGCCACAGCGAGCGATGCTGCGCTAAAGTGGCCGAGGGACACAGCTCGTCTGCTGTTTACCATAGACATTTGGTGTCTGTGTGTCCTGTAACAGTTCTGTGCCTGCTCCTCTCAGTCCACACAGTTTCGAATATTTACGAAAACATTTTTGCCACCTTTCGCTTTTCAAAATAATATCACAACAGACCATTATCGAGACCTGTCAAGCTAAAGCTTCAGTTAGCACTGGATACCCACACCAGGCGCGTTTGTCTCCTACTCGCTGGAACAAGCAGCGACAGCTTTATTATTCCTCAAAATACACATTAATAATACAGGATAAGAGAACAACACAATTTACCAATCAGACTGGAATGAAACAAACATCAAATATCATTTCTATTTACAACTGACTGATTACTGTATCTGTATCTGTATCTGTATCTGAATCTACATCTGTGTCTGTTTCTGTATCTGTATCTGAATCTACATCTGTGTCTGTTTCTGTATCTGTATCTGAATCTACATCTGTGTCTGTTTCTGTATCTGTATCTGAATCTACATCTGTGTCTGTGTCTGTATGTTCACTTCAAGCCTCAAACCCCATGTGACGCACTCGGTCAGTATGCATATTGTTTTCTCTCCTTCTCCCTCTCCCCCTCTCTGTCTTTAACTCCGTCGATCCATCTCCCTCTGTCTCATTTCAGATATAACGAACGCGCCATGTCAGGGATGACTGCACTCTGATGCTTCAGCTCCAGATCCAGCTTCAGCTACAGCTGTACCCGTGGCAAGCTTACTGTGTGTGCCACACTGTTGCGCTGTTGCGTTGAGCCTCATTAAGGACACTTTGTCTGATGTCCTTTTAAACGCGCCTTTCCTCGTCCGATGGTCAACGCCGTCCATAAATTATTTTTAAATGCATACTTATATGGATTTCAGGCACACGACAACTTAACATAATTATAACCTGTTCCCACAACAAAACAGGGTATATTCGTGTGAGGGCTTTAAGCGCCAACACAGACAACACTTAAAAGGAATACAGTTTTAGAACTAGAGTCTGATGACCCCCTCCTTTTATAGATCAAGCCAAAAATATTCCTTGCTGCGAGTCGTTCAAATCGATATCCATCGATTTTCATACGCATCTCGAGTGGAAATTGTTGTAAAATGTATTTATTTATTCACGCTTTTCTGCGGCTTTCGTGCCACATTAATTCCTCATGCACACTAATGTATAAATATACATATATAAGTATCGAGCATGCCTGCGTGTATATATACATACATACATATATACATATTTGTATTTGCATATATTTATGAGAATGTTGCCAACAAATGTAGCAACCACATCTGTAAGTGCTTATGCCCATAAGATTGCTTTATTGCCTCAACAATTCAGTTGTACACTTGAGCGCTTTAAATTCAAGGCAATTGGGAATTTGTTTGCATTGCGATGACCACAGTTAATTCAATTCAGACAGCAAACGTAGGTGGCATGTAAAGTCTTTGCTTGCAACGCTTGAAAGCTAATAAACGTAACCACACACTTGCAACAAATGTCAGTTATTGGGCTTAACAAAATTTGTCTTTTATTTGATAACTGCCTTTGATGCACCATAAATCGAATCGATTTTTAATCCTATTTGTCTAACACATTCAGCAATATTCATTAGCCAAATTGTTTACAGTGTAACTGAATTGATTTTATTTACTGGATTTCAGAAATCGTTGCAATTAATTCGATGTTAAGTTTGCAATTAATTAATTTAATTATTAAATTATATTTTATATTTGAGTTTTGGGAGCATTATGAAATGTATTTAATTAGGCTTATGTGAGCCAGAGCACTCTTCTTTGTTTCCAAAATTCTATATCCCGGAAATGTTATACAGATCCAGTAATATTTAATTTAAGTTAAACTCGATTTGTTTGGTGTAACTAATGCGGACTATGAGCTCCAAGGATATTTGCTAGTCGAGTAGTTTGCACTTATGCAGTCCTTTGGTATTGGTGCACAATCGCTTCATTTTTTGGCAGTCGATGCTGCAATGCGTTGAACTTAAATTCCGTGTTAGTTTCGCATCGGCTGACACAAAAATTGTGTTGCCACACGAGATGCATGGAAGCCGCAGCATTAACGAAAATGGCCTCTGCGCTTGCATTTATGAATGAGTTTCGAGTGTGCGGCTGAGTGTGTGCTTTGAGTGTGAAATACCACTCTCGAATACAGGCACAATTCAATTGAATCAATTACGCACTAATGCACTTCAAACTGATGTCTATTAAACAATACGAATCTAATCGAACCAAAACACGATATTACTTACTTGTTGCATGGCAAATTCCAAATTTTGATGCGATGCTCGATGCTGCTTAAAGTATTTTAACGTTTAATTGCTTCACATGGTCGGAAACATGGACTTCCTTCTTCCGATTACATGCCAACTCCATTTTACTCCTTTCATCAATTTTTTTCATGGGCTTTATTTATTTTTGTTTTTTTTTTTTTTGGGTGGGATGGGGGCTCTATTGGGGGTGGTAGACGTTATAAATAGCAGCCAGAACAGTGGCAGCAACAACAAGAACAAAGCGTTGCCCGCTGACCGAGCGAACGCTTAACACAACGAGTTGCTGACGTTGCCAGTTTGGTTTTGGGTGGTGAGGGAGATGAGAGTTTGGGTGGGGGTAGGTGCTGGCTATGCTGTGCTTAGCATGAGTGTGTGTGTGTGGGGGGGGTGGGGTGTGGTGTGGTGGGGTGTGTTTCTCTTTTGTTGTAGCTAAGGCACCTGCCACGTTCCTGTTTTTGTTTGGTTTAAATGCGTGATATCTTTTTCCCTGGCAGCTCAAATGTCAGGCGAGGAGCGAGTAACGAACAACAAACAGCTGTCTAACCCTTGTAACCTACGACCTTTTGGCCTTGGGTGTGTGGGTATGCATGTCTCTCTGTGTGTGTGTGTGTGTGTGTGTGTGTGTATGTATGCTTATGTGTGCCTGCGCGTATCCAATAAGGCAGGTGGTTAAGTGGGCGTGGACAACCCTGTCAGGCAATTAAATGCCTTGGAATGTACAGTAAAAATTGTATGCCTGTTCATACCTAGTAGCCATTAAAAATGTGTAATAAATTGCTTGTAAAAGTTGTGTAAATGTTTGCAACGGCACGCGAAGCGTTCTATCTCAATTCTGAATCAGCTTCAATTGCCAAAGCGATCTTGACACTTTCCTCGTACTTGCCATACCAGGCTTAAAAATATAGTATACTATTTTGATACAAGTATTAACATCAACTTTATTCATCATTCTATAGAATGGCGTGCTCGACCCTGGATATAAACGTTGAATACTTATGTTTATGTCAAAGTTGACAGATTCCCAACACTGCATGTAAATATAAATTTATATATATATTGTTTAACATACTTGTTCTGTGTCCACAGATGTCTCTGTCGCAATGAAATTCTCTCTTCTGTCCAACGGACTGACAGCTTCTTAAACATTTATGAATAAATGGCGTATAAAACTGTGACAGACCAAGAACTCAGAAGGATTCGTCACTTTAGGGCTACTCAAATACAAAGGGCTTATGAATTGAGGGACTCTGCGACCGGATACCTTTGCCTTATTTTTAATTAAATTCTAAGTTATAAAATCAACGGAACCTAACATTAACTCAAAATTAAAAAACATATATATATTTCAGTTCATATTAATATTAATAAATAATAAAATAGTTTTTTTGGCTCTTTATAACATTCAATTGTACTAATTAACTATAAATTAGTATTTTGTGCTCGCTCCCTATACATAATATTGTGTATATAATACATAATATATTTGTATAAATGATTCATGCAAGATGTCAATTAGGGTCTTTGAATCAAATTCAAATAGTCTACCCTTTTCGTATGTTCATATAAATTCATTCATAAGTTAAATACAAAAATGATGCAAATTGCATTGTGGTGCTTATCACAGCCAAACCGATTGTCAGACGGGCCAATCTGTTGTATATATATATATACATATATATAAGAGCTATAAGTAATTCTACCCGCTGCTATTGAGGTCAATCGTCCCGTCATTTATCACTCAAATTTGAAAGTTCTAAGGTACTTTATGCACGGCTACACAAGATGAGCACTCCAGCTGCCCGGTTCTGGTGCCAGTCCTTCCGACTTCCTTCTGGCAATAAAGCGAGAGAAATTCTTCTTCATCATGAGCGTGGTAATAAGTACATATCATGAGTGGCTCACTGGTCGTTGGCTGGGTGAGTGGGTGAGTGGTTGACTGGTTGAGGTGGTGCTGGCCAACGGCATTATATTCTGTGTTGCAAATCATTCTTTACTTTCGCTCGTATAATATGCTCACACTGCACTCCAAGAAAAGTTAATTTAAGAACTTTGATTTCACTTCTAGCTGGTTTAGTTTTATTTTATAACGATATGAAAATTGATTCACGATTTTGGGCACTTAAAATAGTCTTTTATTAAGCAGCCACTTGGATGTGTTTTTGAACAACGTAATTGTGTTGAAATAAGCAGAACTACACTTAAATTATCTCGAAACAGTCTAAGATTTCCGACTAAGAATCATGTTCTCTACTCAAGGATACTCATCCTTGCGTGGATTCGAACAAAGTAAGTATGTAAACTCACTTACTTATTTATGGGCGGTAAAATAGGTGTGGAGGCGATAAATTGTACATTTTATGGCAAACTGTGCAGAAAGCTAGCCACTTCGAAAGACGAAGACTGCAAAATCAAGCTGACTTTGTTCTTCAGCAGAAATCCAATCGATGTCGCTCAAATTTCGTGCAAAGCAAAATATGCTTCTTGGAGAAAAATAATGAGAAATGTGACAACTGAGAATTATAGAAAGGAAACTAATGCGCACACATATTTGATTGTCAAGGAGTGTAAGTACACGGTTTGAGTACAACATTATTTTTTCAGTGTACACACACATAGGAATGCTTGGCTTATTGTCTGCATTGTCATTCAGTTGCTGACAACCATGGTGTGTACATTGTGTGTGTGTGTGTGTGTGTGGGTGTGTATGACTTCTTTACAGAGAAGGGATTTCAAATTAACACTTGTTGCGCACAATGAGCCGTTGACGATAAACAGGCCACAACGAGGCGGTCAATGTTTATTGCAAACGAATGAAGCGTATGACTTAACAAATGTTTAACTGCCACCCAGGCTCCATTGAGTGGCCCTTGGCTCCCTTGGCTGGGAGTCAGTCCATTAATGATCAGAGAACATGTCCTGGTTGAGTGGATGCCGACACACACACGATGTTATCAGACTTATGCTTGAAGAACTCACTGTGCGCCAAAAAAAAAAAAGAAAAGAAAATCTTTGGAATGCATTGTGTCAATGTCAATGTGTGTGTGGGGGGGGAGTGGTGGTGTGTAGTTTAAGCTGCGCTTTAAAGTGCCAAGAATGTCAAATGGCATATGTTACTATTCCTTATATACATTAATATATGTATATATATATACATATATATATATATATATATATGTAATTGGCTGTAGGGATTCTTCTTTCGCTTTCAACTGGCATTGCTGGCAGCAAAGTTGTCGATATCATTTGCGCTTCCCTTTTGCTTTTTGTTTGTTCAGCTGCTGCTCCTTGCTTTTATTATTTATTTTAGTTATATACATATATATATGTATATGTATGTATGTATGTATGTCTGCTTATGTACACATGTATGTGTGTATGTATGGTTTGTTTTCGCTTTCCTCCATTTTTTGTATTTTTTTTTAAAGAATGATATATGTGTGTCTGTCAGCCTCCGTGGGGGGTGGACGGTGAGGGGTAGGGGGTAGGGGTGTGTGTGTGTGAGTGTGTTTTTGAGAGTGAGAAGGGACACCCACAGTGCACACGCCTATCGCCTGCAGCATGTTGACTGAAGCTATTTTATGTGTGATTGTATTTGTCTTTGCCGCAAACAACAGCAAAGGCATCGCAGAGCAGAGCAGAGCAACTCGGTGACGCAGCTAAAGCCGAAGCGAGAAGCCGCTTATCATGTCTGTCTCTCCGTCTCTCTGTCTGTCTGTCAGTCTATCTGTTTAGTTATCAGTGTTTGTTTGTCTTATTGCTGGCCAAGTTTATTTGTCCGCATCATCAGAGGGAGCGCGAGAGAGCGAGCCAGAACGACGGCTCTTGTCTCCTATAAAAGCCAAAGTCTTATTTGTGAATGAGGACCCTCCTCCAGCGCACTCACACAACACAACAGAACACAACAGCAGTTAACGGCATTCAAACAAGCCATTTAGAGACACAGTTCAATTTTGCAGTTATCGTGACGAGGCTGCTGGGGGCAGTTAGCCCCCTCCAGCACATTGCCACATAGTACACAAGTAATGGGGAATAGGAGAGTGTCAGAGTCAGACATAATGCAGACACAATTCAAAAGAAAATATCGGAACAGCTGCCTAAGCACAGCTCAGTGCTTTCAACGCTACCCGCATCCTGTCAATCAGAGCGCGAGCGGGCGCGGCGCATCAATCAAACACGCCAATAATCAATCAATCAATCAATCAAGTGGCGCCGGCTGCTTTCACTCGTCTATGCTCACTGCTCACTGCTCACTGCTCACTGCTCAGTGCTCTGTACTGTGTACTGTGTTTTGTCTGCCTGAAGGCATAAGACATTTCATTTTTGGATGCGTCTTAATTTCGCTTCCCGGTCGTCATCTATTTCCGTCAAGACCCCCTCCTAAATGGAAGGCAATCTCTCGTCTGTCATCTACATGGGACAAGTTTGTATTTTAATATTTTGATACGTGTAGGACATCCATACACAAACACATTCCCGCAGATAAAACAATAACATTTAAGCAAGAGTATACTCTTCACGAGTGGCTTTTAAGACTATCGCACTATGCGAAAGGAATATCCTTTGTTTGCTCAACTTTATTAAACGGCGCTTACGCATTTTTTTTTTTATAGTGGTTTACCCGGTTACCGGGTTACTGGGTTACCGGTTTAAGTTAAGACTGTCAAAAAAAAATATTTCCTGCCACATGGTTGTAGTCAGGAAGAAAGTGTTGTCGTGTTTGTTGCTTCATTGTTGTTGCTTGTTGCCTTGATCCCATTTTCTTGGCACTTTCCAGCACTTACACACCACTCCGCACCACTGAGTTGATTTTGCTTAATTCGCTACTAGACGCTCGATGAGTCTATTGTACAGTCTCGAGCCACGACCCTTAACTTGGCGACCCTGTCAATAGCGATAATAAAATCATTTGCTGTCTAACTGAAAAAGCATCTTCGCGACGTGTATTTTCAATGGCAAACAGGTATATGACCTTTATCGTAATCATATTGAAATTATTTGTATTTTTATTTTTTATTTCTATTGCTATTGTTGTGGTTGCTATTTGCATCGCTCTTTACAAAATTTTATTATTTTCCGCAGACATTTTTTTTTCTCTTCTGCTCCCAAATCGGAAATTTGCATATTTTTGCGGCCGCCGCAGAGAAATATGAAAAATTAGAATGAAATTAACACATTTTTATACCCAGTACCCAAATAAAAATGGATACTGAGGGTATCGCAAGGCCACTCACATATTAGATGAGACATCTACTCAAGGATTATATATTATGGGATCTGTGATTTTAGGTTTGGAGTGAAAATGGATTCTCGTTTGCATTATATGTAAATTTTGGTCTTCCTCGCAGTGATCAATGATTGGTAAACAAGGTTAGGGTAGGTGATAGTCGACCAATGCCAACAAAAAACACTCTCACTTCTTATTTAAATAATAGACACCATTGTGTCTCTGTGCGTATCTGTGTGTGCATGTATGCTTGTGAGTGTGGAGAGGGCGCAAAAATAATACAAAAGGAATTGTTAATAAAATATGCAATTTCAAAATGCGAATAGAATAAGAGCTGTGAAAGCAAACGCGCTACAATCCAAATAGATATTTATATGTACATATATATAAACATACATATATATATATATATATATATATATATATATAAACATATAGATATATATATGTCGACTGCCAACTGCCCTGCGCAGACAAATACACATACATACATACATACAAACATATTTACATTTGTCGGTCCATAGAGATTTTTACACTGTTGACGCAGCTGCGTTGCAAGTGAAATTTTCACACTCACAGAACCAGCCAGAAATACAAATGTGTGCGTTTGTGTATTGTGTTTTTCTATTACAAGTTTGAAACTAAAACTAATTTCAATGTTTAATTTATGCTGAGCGAGCGCGAGCGCGAACGGCAAGGCGCCCTTAAGTATGCTATGAAAATTAGACAGCGTGCGGAAAAGCGCGCATAAACACACGAAAACCCACACACACATATATATAGACACATATATATATACACACTTAAAGAAAGATAATGAAGTTTGAGCTGCTGTTGATTTAGGACAATGGAGTGGGTGAGATACAGAGAGGGAGAGGGGGAGCGGCTGCAGCCGACAAGTCAACGCGTCTGCAATTGTAGGGGACCAAAGATGTGCGGTCGTTGAGGATTATACTTAAAGAGAAGCATTAAAAGATACTTCAATGAGACAAAAATATTTTATTTAATTTTGCATTGTATTAACTTAAATGAGCAATCTTTTACTGGCTTCTGGCCACCATCCAATTATCCAAAGGCTGCATTCGCTTTGACCCTCATACCCATTAGGGACTGAATTTAAGTGTTCGCACGTTCCAAGTCCAGTTTTATTAATCGCTTGAGCTCTCAGCATTTGATACATGCGGTATATATGTATGTCGTGTTTATGTGTATGTAGATTTGTATGCGAGTTTCTTTCCCTCCATCCCCCACCCAGCACCAAAAGACACCCGATGACAATCAGCTTAAAATTTTTCACGCAAATACAAATTCAGCTTGCAACATTGCATTGGGTTCTATCGACGAGTGCTGTCCCATCACAGATTTTGCTTACACGCGTGACAACTAAAATCGTTATCCGAACTCAATTGAAATATAATCCAATTAATGAAAAACAAGGCGCTTACACTGCTCCTTTCCGCTCCGATCCACAATTTGATAAACTAATTCTTAAGCTACATTTATGTTTATTGCCTGGTGGACTATAAAATTGGCATAATTCCCATCCCAGTTACCAACAAGGTCCAGTGCTTTGTGACCTATAAATGACCTTCCTGCTGTCATAGTCCCCGAAATTTATATAAGTTTCTCATATTTTTTTGATTAATTTTTTGTTAAATATTACATTTTATTTTATATTTAATGTCGTGTAATTTATTTTGAACTTTTTGTATTTTTCTGTGCCGACTGATATTGGTCGACATTGAATAAATAAATAAACGAGCAAAGTCTCTCAATGTTTGGTGTGTACCCGAGTATTTGTTTATGCACTTAACTATGGTAAATATTTGCTTGGACAAGAGCAATCTTATCTGTTACATTTTCAGCCGACTAAAAAATTAAATTGCGATTTCGTACAAGTTTTTTTATTTTTAATTACAATTGGCAATTTGTGGGGTGGAGCTGTGCTTACTTTCGCTTGTTTCTTTATTTTTTATTTAATTTGAGAGCAATCGGATTCAATTACAGAAAGAAGTGCTCGGGTAATATTCCAAGAACGGCCAATGAAAATAAAAATGAACATTTGATGTGCAGTGGAAGGGAAATGAATTGAGAACAACGCCCGTCTCAGAGTCTATATATATATATATATATATAGATATAGATATATGTATGTATATATTATAGGTCAATGCACAGCAAAACGTTAACAACAGCTTAACACTTTAGATCCGGGACAAGTTGTGAGTATGCGATGCCACTTGGTGTTTATGGGACATGAGCATATTTTAATTAAATTAAACGAAGCCATGAAAATATTTGAAGCAGCTAGACAAAAAATGCAGACGGAGTGCAAAAGAAATGAGCAAATACAGACAGAGCAATAGAGAAGACAGAGAGATAGCAGATAGTGAAAGAGAGAGAGCGAGAGAGAGAGAGAGAGACAGATAATGACAAAGCGAAAGTAGAAGCGCAATATAAATGCTGCCAAATTACGTGACATAATTTAGAGGCGAAGCCAAACGAGGATATCCTAATGACATTTTGTCTTTGTTTACTGCCGATGCTGCCTCTCTCCGTATCCTTATCTGCGACAACACTTCACCTAGTCCTGTTGCAGTTACTGCTATCATTTCAGTTCTTACTTCCTTCAGTGTCGCTTAACACATTGGCGAAATAATCATCGTCACCTAGCGCTGCACCATGGAAACTTGAAGCAGCAACTATTCGTGACGAAGTGAAAAAGTGAACATTTTCTCACTCAGGTCTTCTTAATTTTTTGATTTATTGGGGCGTGGTCAGAGGTGTTCCAAAATACCCAAAATATCATAAACAACAAATTTGCTGTTTTGCGTTACTTTACAAATGGCTTTTAAGCCATTATCGGGGGGAATTACATTTTAAGTACTTTAAAATGTTTTCTTTCTTATTTATTTATTTTGTTTTTAATGAAAATACGTTACTTGAAGCACTTTTTAGAAATGACTTTATGCCGCATAAAGTGTCGGTATTCCCCATTGTGCGGCATCTCCCGCTGCTACCTCTGAGCTATGCGCAACTCTGCCAGTTACGTTAAGCTCTGGAAATGGACGTTATAAATAAGGGCTGCGGCAACTGCGAAGCGACTCTAACAGGGAAAATTGCAGAGGCACTGGCTACAATAGCGAGACTGCTTCCCCAACACTCACAGCGTGTAACAAGTAAAAGTGTTCAGCAACAGAAGAGTGTTCGACCAGCAGATACTCCTTTATCGCATTATTTATTTTATGTATTGTATCAAGCAAAGAATTGGTTGACTGCCTGATTTCCGTCCTTTCTGGCTGTCATTTGCATCCTTAAACCTGATCATGCCCCATGCGACAATGCCGATGTGCGAGCTGAGTATAACAAGTAGCTTAGTGGAACGCATATTTAAACATTGTTATCAATATAATAGCCAGAGTGCAGAGGGACAAAGGCCCAGCGACCGGTTTCCTGGCAAACCCAATCAGCCGAATCATAACAGGACTGTGGTCGGCGGGGTGGGGTAAGTGGTGAGGTCGACTGTGAGCGTCAAGGCGTGAAACGCTTACGTAAAATGCGTTATATTTGCAAAGACTCGAAGCTCTCGTATATGTGTGCTTGTGTGTGTGTGTGTGTGTGTGTGTGTGAGTGAGTGTGTGTATGTTGGACGACTTCCGCTAATGAAAGCAGCAGTTTCCGCTTCGCTTTACACACCAAAAGCCCGTTCTGTACCTTTGTTTTAACATTTATTTTTGGTTTCTTTTTTGTTGCTGTTGTTCGTTTCTGTTTTTTGTGAAACTTCTGGTTCGTTTGGTAATATGAATGTATGTGCGCGTATGTGCGTGTGTGTGTGTGTGTGTTTGTGTGTGTGTATGGGCACACACATGTTTGTAACTAGATGCGAGCATTGTTTGTTTATGGCACTGTTGTTGCTTAAGATCCTATGAAAATGTAAATTAAGTTTAATGTTTACGCGTTGCTAGTTTTCACTTTTCAAATTTGGGTCAAAGTATGCCACATAGCCATAGCGAAGTCTCCTCAATAACCATATTCCACATAGGCACTTACACACATACATATACATATATATATGAGTATGTAAAAAAGGTGTGTCACAAATGTGTGAAAGACTTCTCTCTCTCCCTCTCTCTCTCCATCTCTCTCTCCGTCTGTTTACCCTTTAAGTGTTTTCCTTTCTTTCTTTTTTTCTTATACATATGTATCCTGACACTTGGCCCCATATTAAATACAATCTTGAAATGAATCTTCAATTTCTGATGGATGTGGCTTACTTACTGCGCTTTAATGCGATTATCAGCAACCTATCTATATGTGGATGTAGTTAAAGTGCGTGTATATATAGTATATAAATATATCGCATTTACATAAACACTCCATACATACATATATAAACATACAGTGTGTGTGTATGAGGAGCTATAATATTGCCACACATTGTCAGCTTATCAGCATCGGACAGGGAGTCGGGTTTGGAGTCAGAATTGGAAATGTTGAAAGCCATGGAGCCGATGCTGGTAGGTTTGTAGGTTGGTAGGTTGCGGACTCCTAGGGTTGCTAGGACTGCTCGGGCTGCTAGGGTGAGCGCAATCAAGTAAATTACGTGAATTTATAACATAGGAAGCGAAGGGCGCCGCATCCTTGGATTGTGTCCTTGCAGACATTTGGTTTGTTTATTTGTTTGATTGCGTTTGCAAATTGGCGTTGCCTCAATCATAAAATTGATTGCAACGCCCTCGTCAACAAGTAGGCCTATTTATGCTTATATATGTGCCTGTATGTCTCTCTCTCTCTCTCCCTCTCTCTCACTGTCTGTGTGTGTGTGTGTGTAGTAGTAGTAGTAGCTGACAAAGTTTACACCCTTCATCCGGTGCCCCCTTCCCAGCCCCGTTACCACCAGGCAACACACATAATCCGACAGTTGCCGCACCAAAAACCATAAAACTGATGTCGTATTAAATTATTGACTATAAATTCAAAAAAATAAAATAAAAAACAATAAGAAGTGCTGTAGGCGAGAGCTCGGCAAAAAAATACCCTGTACGCGCATTTATAACACGTTGCATAATAAACAAATTTAATTGAGCTTCGACCCCAGGACGGGAATTAAACTGGAGCTTTCAATTGCAGCAACTTATACAGCATTGCCACAAAAAAAGCAATTGATTATGCGCTATAGACGACTAGATACCCTGTATACATATGCCAAAGGAGGAGGCTGTGGGCTTCAATCAGCACTAAAAAATATAAGCTAGCATGTAAGTATATTCAGGGACAAATGGAGAGATATATTCACTGGTAATATCTACTTTACAACGTGGATGTGCTCTTCGCTTTCTTCGGAATCTTTATTTTTATATTTTTGCAACTTGACTATACCCTTTCGTAAATATTTTGTTGGTTTTGCTGTTTGATTGGTAACCCGCTAAAATAATAAATAAAATATAAAAAAAAAGCAGGGCTTAAAAAACATGACAGAATGGTCAGCGGCTTGGAGGGAGCCGTTGCCACACCCAGCATATCAAATAAATAATAAATAAATAGCAGTCAATAAAGTGTTGTGGCTGTGGCTGTAGTTGCCGTGGAACGGCAGCATGACACAACGGGACAACTGAACGGCAGGACATCGGGAAATCGGGACATCGGGACAGCAGGACATTGGGACAGCAGGACGGAGAGCATGCCATTACATCGTTGGACAACAGCATAATAGAGCGATTTATTTTCAGATTTCACCATGCTGAAACATTTTTATGGGCCGAGAGAGTCGCAGCAGCGAAAAAACGCACACAGCAAATATTTGAGTTATGTTCAAGGATAGGGGAGATTGCCGATTCCGACACTGGCATTATAAAAATGTTATTGCATTTCATTAGGTTGACGCCATGGTTTTAAAATGACAGCTTTGGGGACGAAAAAAAAGCGGTGTCCATTAGTAAGCTTAAATTACGTACGATTAACAGATTTTTTTTGCCTGATCAACAAAATAAACAAGTGCGAACCTTGCAGCTGGGCGTAACCGACTGGGGCATTCTCTAATGCCAGGGATGGGGGTATCGCAGCATTGAATAGCCATTCATCATGTATGTGTCTGTTAAATTCGATGTATCTGGCTATCAAATTACAGGAGTTAAGGGCTTTTGTGAATTTTAGGGACGGGGCTTATTACTAACCTTAGAAGGTGGATTCTTGTGATTTATCTTGCAATCCAATTTAATAAATCTAGCTCTGAAATTGCAGAAAATGTGGACTTTTCCTATTTTTGACACAAGTATGAAATATTTTGAAGTTTTTGCATGTTTTACGACTGACTGTGAATTGAACTGGTTACATTTATAATATTAATATGTTTTATCAGAAATTGTAATTTGTATGTCTACGCGTATTTCGATCCCACAACTTAAAACTCATCTATCAATTGCAGCTATATAATTTAGTGGTTCGATCCAGTGACCGAAACAAAAAGTTGAATATATGCCAAGTTTCAACAAGTTTCATACAAAGCCTTCGGCATCAGAGTATAAAAATGAAATAAAGATCAAAGTGGACTATCTGCCACAGCTAACATATTTCAATGGCCACGGCTTAGAGTTTGAGCAAACTACATATATCATTTGTAAGTAAAAATATGTATTTATTTATACTATCGTACTTAACCACACAAAGTTACTTAACTATGTACCTTACTATACAAATGCTGATAAGTTGCTGACCAACTTTTTGGTGCTTCGAGTTGAGTTTGGTTAAGGTGGCCACAGTCTAAAGTATTGACTAATTTGTTCCCTTTACATCTACACAAATTGTCGGATAAGTGCCAAGTTTCATTAAGATTGCTTTGAAATTGAGCTAACGAATTGACAAGCAGAATATAAAAAGTTATCAGAGCGAGCAGCAGAAGGCAACGTTTAAGGCTGTCGCCATGCCAAATAGAGTTTCCATAATGCATATAAGCACAAATATCGTTGGCTGGCTTGTCACAAATGGGTTTTAGCTTGGTAGATTTAAGCTTCATTTATGTGCAGCCTCACTCAGTCATCGGTGGGTCACTGAAGTCTGTCAATGCCAAACCAAGACCCAAAAATAGTCTGCGGTCCTATTCCGTTTCTTTGACATTTTGCGGGCAGTTGGCGCTGTGAATTTCTGCGGATTTATGATGAACGCTGCCAGCCAAAAGCTTTGCGCCCCTAGTCACTTTACCCCCATATGATTGTTGTTGTTGTTATTGTTGTTGTTGTTGCTGTCATTGTCAGGGCCGTCTGACGGCCGGAAGCAGTCACTTCCGGTCGTTGTTTTGTTCTTGCCCCAACCTTGCCGTACTCCTTCGCCGCCTCGGCTACGTCTCTGACTTGCCACTTGCCTCTTGCACACACTCAGCAAAAAAATCGCATTGAATTTCAAAAATTCGTCATATTTTTCCACACTTATTTATCTTTGTATCCAATATTAACTTTTTTGGTGATCATATTATTTTAATAATGCAATCGAATTGACAGCTGAGGTTTGCATTTCTACTTATTAGAATTGCATATCTCAAAAAAAAAAAATATTTTTATTATATAAAAAACAAAAAAATGTTTTTTAAATTATCGATTTATTTTAAGAAAAATGTTTTCAATAATTTTGAAATTATTTGTAAAAACAAGAAACACTTTCAAGTTTACAATGCGATTTTTTTTCTGAGTGTACGTTTCTGAGTTGCCACTGCCTCCTGCACAGTTCGTTCAAAATGCCATTTTTTGGTGTGGCCAAAATGGAATATTTTATGCTGCTTTTTCAGTTGTTCCATTATTGTTGCTCTGAATATTGCCAAATATAGTGTGGCTTGAAGCGCAGCTGGAAAAATACTTAGGCAACACCAATGGCTATGCAAACTTTGAGAATCTTTTCTTTTGTTTCGATGAATGCTTTCGTTAGCTAAAATCATGAAGTAGCAACTTGACCGGACATTGGACATGCAGGACCTGCTGCAAGTAACATTAACAGTTACATATATGTGTGTGTGTGTGTGTGGGTGCGTCTGTGTGTGTGTAACAATAAAGACTTTGCACAGAGTTTCGATGGAAACAAAGAGGGTCTTCAGTGCTCCAGGGCTAAAATGTTGGCTACAATTAATATTTTCTAGTAGACTGAATTTTCACTTCACAAGCAACATATTTTGTTGCATGCAGCTATGATTATTTAGTTGAAAATAAGTTAAATAAATACCACTCCATAATCTACAAACTAAATTTGATGTTTGTTTTATAAATTTGCTTTTAATGAACTCTAAATTAATTAATACTCACACATTTTTCTCAAATTTAAATTTTGACTTTATGGAATTAATTTGCAAGTAGTTAATACATTGCAAGTTAACATGTTTCGACCATAATTGCCAGAGAGGACTTATTTATTTCAGTATTCTGTTAAAAGTTGAAATTTTACAAGCAACGTGTTTTGCTAAAACTAAGTTCAACAAATTCCACTCCATAATTTGAAGTTACCCCAAGCAAAATATGAAATTTGTTTTTAATAAGCTAGAACTTAATTAATGCTCAAACATTTTTTTTTTCAAAATTTAATTTTGATTTTTTGAAAGTTTTGTAAATAATTAATATATTCAAAGTTAACATATTTCCATGCATGACCATCCATTTATTACTGTGCAGGTTGCAAATTGCTTTGGTATAATTGCCTGCCACACAGGACTCGACTGCACAGTGAAAGCCCCTTGTGCCCATTCACCCGCAGATGCGGTCAGCAAAATTTCGACACTTTTAATAAAGTTGCCGGCTGGCTGCCTTTGGCATGAATGCTCCTACTCGCAGTAGGGTGCCACATGCCCGATTATTATGTACCCTTGTATCGTACCGGACAAGTATGGCTGCGCTAGTGAGAAAAGGCGTATGCTGACTCAAAATTGAAAACAGATTCTAAATCTATTTAAAAGTTATGGCCGCAAATAGTTGTAACACGCCCGACACTGGACATGTCCCTCTCTCTCTCTCTCTCTCACACTGATTCACTCTCTCTCTCTCTCTCGAAGCGAAACTCTCTCCTCTGTTGATGATATGAGGTGACGCTGCGGAAACTTTTTGACACTTTAAAAACTTCACACCCATCAACAAACGACCATTTTGCATACCCTTACACAGCAGCAGCCCACAGTCAGTGAATTTGCCAAGCCTGGTTTTGAAATTTATGTTAACTGGCTTTAAAGCGTATGTGTGGCATTGTTGCCAAATTGGTTTCTGCTGCTGTTTTTTTTTCTGATTTCTTTTTTGTGAGCGTATTGTTTTTTTTTTGTTTTCGATTCGATTGTGTTTGTTGGCACGTCTGGCTTCGACTTAAGTGGTCTTATTAATGTCTTTTGCGCTTCCTGATACATATTTAGCAAGCGGAAAGACGACGGCGAAATTTATGCTTGAAATAAGCTTATAATCAGCGTAACAGGCATAACAATGACCCATAAATTGGTACTACTACTCGCACAACAAGACTGCGAATACATGTGTACATGGATGCTGACCAGCTCAACTAATTCCGTTTGACTGCTACACCAGCAACGGAAGAGGCAACAACAGCAACAACAGCAACAACAGCAACAACAGCAACAGCAGCAACAACAACAACAACAGCTGTCAGCAGACAGGCATAAATCTGTGCACACTGAGCCTGACTTTTCCTTGATGGATGTCTCTCTCTCTCCCCATTTTTTTTCTATTTTTTATATATATACATATGTATGTATAAATACATATTCTCTCTCTTTGTCTTTTTGATGTGTGTAATGTGTGTGATGTGTGTTATGTCTAACTGGACCACAATAAAATTTATTTGTATTGTTTGGCCGTTTGTCGTATTTTCTTTCAAGTGAAATAAAAAACAGAAATAGCCGAGTCCCTTTGCCGATGTGCCTGACTAGAAGATACCAATTAATCATTTGTAAAAATTCTAAAGTATACGTTTTGTAATCAGTCTTAATTTTTTGAATGAAACCCCAAATAGCACCCACTATATGCACTATATGCTACTTTAATCAGATCACGTATTATTTATGGGTTGGGCAAGTTGGCATCGTCTGACCTTTTCTTTAATGTTTGCAGGGTATTCATCAATTTGAATGCTCTAGCCTAAATCATAATACTTTATGCCCACCCACATGTCAATTTAGCCCTAAATCTGTCACACAAATTGAAAGAGTACCAATACGCTCTTTTAGCCACCGGATATAAACAACAAAGGACAATCGATAAAGACCACTTGTATGACCCGATTAAATCAATTTATATTCAACACAGTTCGGCTTTCAGCTTTTATGTTTTAGGCAAATTGCTAAATGAAAAAGCTGTGCGATGAAATTATTTTAATTATAAACAGCACCCATTAGCAAAGGGTAAGCAGGGTATATTCAAATACTGCAAAAATAGGTGGCAGTTTCCCATTTCAAAGTGTGCAAAGTGAAGTGATTTTAAATTCGGATTAAGCTCAAATTTATTGATTCTGTAATATCGATCTGAATCGATTACCGATCATGCATAAGGTTCATTTACAGTAAATACACATACATATATATGTATGTAGATATAGCGTATCGCTTTGCCGACCATGCCACAAAACAATTCCCATTTGTTTTATTTTGGGTATTTTTGTTTTCGTTTTCGCTTGTGCGTGTGGGGGCAGGTTTTGGTCAATGCGTCAGTTTTACGGCTCGTAATGCTTGTAATTGATTGTTAATGCCGTAGTTAAAGGAACCCCATTGCCATTCGAGTCATAGACTTAGCCGACTACTCGTGACTCAAAGGTTATGAATATCTTGACGGAGCCAAAGCTGGATTGCGTACAGTTGCCTGGCTCTGGCACTGGCTCTGGCTCTGTTGATGTTGCTCTTTATGTTTGTGTTTTGGATTTGTGCGTGCCTTGGCTTATTTATTATTAAATTCGGCATTGCGTGTGTGTGGCAAGAAGCCGCCCTCCGCACTCTGTTGAAAGTAGATTTGCCAGCCAGCCAGCTAGCCAGCCAGCCCTCAAAGCCATGTACATATACATAATGTAAGTATGTGTTTATATGCGCCTGTGTGCGGAGGTGTGGGCGTGGCTGGAGGGCACGGCAATTGTACAGAATTCCTTTTAAAATATCACAAAAATCAGTTAAAAAATAACAGGAGCAGAGCAACAACGAAAGGGGGGGCTTGCGGGTTGGCAATGGTTTGACAACAACAAAGAAGGCTTATCGCATGGGCCGACGTGACCTGGCCTGGCATCGATATATCCCCTGCATATTTCATGCATATGTATGTGTGCGGATGATGTGTGTGTGTGTTTGTGTGTGTGTGTGTGTGTGTGTGCGAGTGTGTAAGTCATGCATAAAACGGAAACGTTAATGCTAGCAATATAATAAAAGGATAATGCAGTTGGAATTGCAGCCTCAGCTACTACAAAATAGCCGCACTCGAATCAACGGCCGCATTCCTCGGAGAGCAGGCAATGACAATAAGCAAGCCGGAATACGAAATACGTAAAGAGAGCGGCGGATAGTTGAGATTGTTGTTTTATTGCAACTGTGTTTCCATTCCCTTACGTTTCGCATTGCATCGCATCGCATTGCATCGCATCGCAGGACGCAACAAATGCAACAAATGCAACAATGCAAGCTAAATTCCATGGCAGACTTAATTGCAACGAACAACAGAGCTTTACAGCATTACTCAAAAGGCTACATCATATCAGACCAGCAACCTTCAACGATTTAGTTCTCGATAAAATGCTCTACTTACCCAAGTTGCAAGCTTGTTGATCAGTTTTGGGCTCACACAAGTTGCAGAAGTCGAAACTAAATAATATTCTAATCAAAGTCTGATCTTTATCATAAATGATTCCTATCTATTACTCTCATTAATGGGTTACAAAATTAAAATACCCCCAACATGAGTATATTATTATTATCTATTCGCTGGTGCTAAGCTCTTGAGAATCGAGTTTGTTGCGAACTCACCTGTATTCTAAGATTGTAAGAACTTTGAACTTTAAATTAATAAGTTGTTGTGGGAGATGAAACAACGAGCTGATAAACACGAGGCAAATAAAATGTAAGGCGAAAAACAATTAGCAAGTGATAGATTTGATTTCAAGCAACTAGGCCAGCGAAGGAAGACTAAAATATAATTAATTGCGTCAAGATACAGTTGTGGGCGAAACAAGGGGCGTCGCCACTGAGGCTGCCAAGACCAGAGTGCTTGGCGGGAAAATGAAGATGAAATGAAATGGAAAACGCAAAAAGGATAAAATCGAACTCAAATTGAAAACGAAAACGAAAACGAACAAGCGAAGCGAACATGCGAACATGGCCAACTGGCGAACATGAGCACTTGGGAGGCGGCGTTGGCAGAATTCTCATGTTTGTATTTTCAGGTAACTCAGCATTTGTTTCTTTACACCCAGAACCAATTGAAAATGGCCAAAAAGAATATCAAGATCAAGGTGTGGCAAAGTATGCATCATGCAGAGGGATGCATGTCTTATTTGGAATATAAGACCGAATAGCAGTATATATATTATTGATATATAATATATACCTGCTAACGTTGCTGACCAAGTGAAGATCAGCTAAAAAACGCAGTATTTATCAATCAAATGTGGGGTCAGAGTATCTACAAGTCGAGCTGTCTCGATTGGCTCATTCTTACCTGACTTTCTATTTTCTTTTTTGTTGTTTGGTCTTGAGTGTTTACTACTCCTGTAATGAGTTGACCAGCAAATCCGAGAATGAAGTGTGGGTGAGAGCAGGACGGCGGACTGTGGGACGGGGACGGGTCAAATTAGAGTTGAGCCCGTTGAGCAGTTACCCAAGTTCTTAGCCATTCAAAATGCATGGCAAGCACGGAAATCCCCCTTGAAAGTAAATTGCGCTGAAAAACAATCACGCATAAGTGCAATACAAATACAAACAAGCTTATTGGTTTTTCAGTTATTGTCCTCTCACCGTCTTCACCTGCCAGTTAACCAGCTAGCTGGATTGGCCCGAATGCAAGGCTAGGCGAGGTGAGGCAAGGCGAGAGGCAAGGCAAGGCAAGACGGGCATGGCAAGGAGCTTGGTTATGCAAGGCAATGTTTATATGGAAGCTGCAACGAGTGCAGAAAATGCAATTTATGTGCACTAAATGTGATACTCACAAATGAATTTAGTATTCCCACTGCAGTGGAATCTCTACAAAAATATACACGTAAACAAGAATGAAATATTGCAAAATGGCACTTGGGTCCAACCCGGATTATGCACATTGAGTATTGAGCCAGTTGTGAATCTAATTTTTACTCTTCTCCTAACGTGTTGGCAAAGAGTTATCAACAACAGGCAACTATGTCATATAGCTCTCAAAGGACCAATAGGTCGAGACTTCAAGTGTACCATGAATTCTAGATGTCTCCGGAGTGTATCAAGAAAAAGTTTCCATTTTCGTTAAGCCTGAGACATGTTGAGCATTATGGTCGCATAACTGTCACATCAATAAACTCTTATTCAAGTCCAGAACTTGATTTTAATATTTGCAAGTGTACAACGTCTCTCACAACCTGCAAGACATCATAGACAAACTATTGAATCATTAACTACAACCAGCAGCGTTTGAATCCAAAACATAGCATAGCCAAACCACACTACATTCAAAATGTCTACACTTAGAAAATCACTCAGCCAACAAATTTAATGATAATGAAAATCTCCTTTAAAAAAATATAAAGTTTTTCCATTTTTCTAAATGAATTTCTATAAATTATGAAGAACATTTCTAAAATTTTGAAAGGCTAGCCCTAAATCGACCAAAAATATAGAGATTTCTTTTTATTTCTTAGAAATATATTCTATTATTAAGAAAAACATTTCTTTAAAGTAGAACTGTTAATTCTTAGAAAAATTCTTTCTAAAATTAAGAAACAAGTAATGAAGTTCGACTTTTGCTGTTTACTATTTAGCTCTTGTCTATTTTAGAGACAGTCTTTCAAAATAATTTATATGAATTAGCAAAATATATAAAAAGATTGTACATCTCAGATCTTAAAAAAAAAAACAAAGTTTAGATAATATAATATAGGAATTCTTTATAGAAATCAACAACCCGCAAATTAGACATATTCTTGCTGAATTTTAGAAAAATGTAACCAGAAATTTTGTAATGCAAAGCTTTGTTTTTCCAAAAAAATTGTATGAGTGTATCAAGACAAGATGGCTTCAGGACCAGAAAATCTAAAAGCCAAATAAATGCTATACTATTGGGATTTTGAGCATGACATGAATTTAATACGCATGATAATCACATTAAGCTCGACAGCTAAGAGATACTTCTGTCGTTCCGTTGCGAGTGTATATACAAAAATATATATATAACTTAGAAAAGAGTTAAATAAAGAGAAATGCAAAATAAGATTATAAGCTGATTAAAAACGTCGAAGAACGATAAAAATAATTCCAACAACTTGTTAAAAATGTCAACCAAATTAAAATTCCATCAACGTATTAAAAATGTCCAAAAATCACAGGCAATTCTTTTAGTGGTCTTTTAATAGTACAATTAAGCCACAAAGTTCGCTTCCAGCTTTTAGTTCAAATTGTACTTCGCCCGCAAATCAGACAACTTAAATTTATTTCAAGCGTAAATCATGACGTTTAATTTAAGAGCATTCTATTTGAAAGTAAGATAAAACATTTTGCTCTGCTGATGTCAGAGATTAGCGGCGACTTACTGCAATGTCTGGTCTTGCTATAGTTCCACTTATATTTATCTACCGATATTGTGATCTTCTTCAATCAGATGGCCAACAAATTTGCTGTTGCGATTGTCATTTATTTTTATTGCCGCACTTACCTGCTGTTAGCTGCTACTTAGCGCCTTTTTTTTTGCTTTTTATTTTTTGCTGTTTTTTATTATTTTTTGTGTTTTTTTTTTAGCGATGCGAGTATAGGTTTTTATATGTTGTAGTAGGTGTCGACGGCGCCGGATTGCTGGGGAAAGGGGGGCGGGTCTCAGTGCCAAATGTCTTTTGAAACGCTCGAGCTTAACTTTCTGTATATTTCAAATATTGTACATTGGTATGCGTGTGTGCGTATGAGCGTATGTGCGTATGTGCGTATGTGCGTATGTGTGTGTGTGTGTGTGTGTGTGTGTGGGTAAGTGTGGTGCACTTTAATCAGCGTTGCCAGCTGCGAAAACAAGCAGAACAAGAAAAATGTGCTGAGTTGCTCAACTTCTGTGGTGTGCTCTGTGCCCAGGCCCAGGTGAGCCCAAAAACCATGCCAGATGTCGCTAAATGTCGAGCTGTTTGCTTATTACGGCTGATTGTTGCTTGTTGCTTGTTGCTGTTGTCTGGCAAATTGTAGGTTGTAGGATCGTATAATATAATGCATAAAATAAAACACTTAATATATAACGTGTAATTTATACACACGCATATGTATATGCATATGTATATGTATTTGTATACGTGTATGTAAATCATGGCCGAAATCTATGCCGCATTTTATGCCTCTTTTATGAGCAGTGAAACGTGTCAATATATATATATATATATATATATATGCATATACACACACACATGAGCATAATTTGTACTCGATATATAGGATCATTATTTGTCGCACTTCAGTTCTGTTTTTGACTATGACTTCGACTGGCCCGAGTTTATTTCACGCCTTTGCATTTTATTGCGCCAAATTGATGGCAACTTTATTATTACAACTGGATTTTGGCATAAAGTCAAATTGATGTGTATTCACTATGACAACTCTCGGATAGAAGACAAATGTTATTGTCCTGCTCCTGCGACACACGACAGCCGCTCAGAGACAGACTCCGATGGGGTTCAATTTAATGCGAACTCGTTTCGCGACTTTTTCCAGTTAAAAATGCATTATATTTCAAAGTTCAAGTTAATCTAAACAAGATCATCAGTGCTGGACAATGTCCAATACGAGGGGAAGACTAAAATTGGCCAAGTAATTTATCTAAATTCCTTGCAACTATTTTACTAGTTTCTATTTCGTTCCCATTGTGGCTTTTATTGAGTGCATTGTAGCCGAAAACTGCAAGTCAAAGTTGAGCATTTAACGAGATTTTTACTGCCCTGCTTTCTTAGCAGCATGGCTATAATAGTATCCGTTAACAGGCACAACCACAGTATTCTCTCGCTAAGTGTTAGTCCTGATGAGGCGAATACAATTTAAACATACTCACACACACACACACTCGCACACACACCCACGTATGGCCAGAGTATATTTTTAATGGCAGACCCGCAAAAGTATGCAGCACTTTTATTGGTGCTGTTGCAGTTGCAGTTGCAACGAACTTCCACGCACATTTCTTTCTATTTTTACATATTTCTTGCAACAATGTTTACATTTCACTTATTTCGCCGTGCAGCATCAGTGGCAAACCAAACAAAAAAATCAAAAACAACATTGGCAACAACAACAATCAGAACAGCAATAGCCGACTAGGCGCAACTTTGCACGTGATGGCTTAAACGGCGATAACGGGGCAAACAAACAAACACACAGCCAAATTTGGCGATGATAACAAGAGCGTGTGGTTCACCGTTGCCGTACAATGTTCACGGTTCACTGTTCATATTACACGGCCAACCGAGAGACGCAGACAGAGAAAGAGACACTGAGATAGATAGAGAGAGAGAGAGCGGCTGGCATCAGCTTTAGCTTCTGCTTTTGCTTCTGCTTTAGCTTTAGCTTCAGCTTCAGCGTTAGCAAGAGTTCGGCAGAGCGATAGCAATAGCAATCTGTGTGGCACTGTGTTAACTGACTGAACGCGGCGCGTGGCACAAACCAACCGTTGCCTCCGATATCCTTTTCGAGACTGATTCGAAGCAAGCGCAGCGCGAGTCAAGCAAGCTTCAAGCTTCGGCAAATAGTAGGACACGATGTCTGTGTGGGTGTGTGTGTGTGTGACTGTGTGTGTCTGTGTGTGTGTGCGTGTGCAAATACATTAACTATCCTTAGGTTCCACATGCACACGGAAGAAGTTCATATACAGACACGCACCTTTGGCAGGTCGGCGCCGTTGTCGCCGCTGTGGCATTTGCCTGCTCGGGCTGCTCGGAATGCTCGGGCTGCCACGTGCGGGGCATTTTGCCGAGCAGCGCAGGCGTCGATAGCGTCATGTGGATGCCATATGTGTGTGGATGCCATTTGCCATTAGAGATGCGCTCACAAAATGTGGCTGCTATTTATTATACAATTCCCATGCCTGCTCTATATACATACACATATATTTTTATTTATAAAATATATATATATATATATATATAAAATACAAAATGAATAACAAAATATATAAAAATATATTCACACATACACATATAAATATATACATGTGTATTCAAAACATACTTCTCGATCTCAATACTTCTTATTATTTGCCACTCAGCGAGTGAATTCCCTAAAATCAACACTTTGAAAATGAGTTTCAAGACAATCGCTTGAACATAATTTCACACCACCAAAATTGTTTTGCAATCGCTTTCATATAGATATTTGAAAATAAGCTTGTTCTCGATCGTATTGGGAAACAGAGATTAAAATTTAAAATATATTCAGACCGCTTTTAAAACTTAATTTGTTTCCAGTTACAAAGTTTCAGCTTAGGTGATTCGAAGTAAAAAAGTTCGACAGTATTTAAAATATCAAACTTAAATATTGATCGGCTTTTTTATTTATTTCTTAATAATTTTATTATTATTTATTTCTTGTTGTGATTCAATGACTTGATTTGGAATGTTCATTAATTTTTTAATTGGTGTATATTTTGTAATCCACAATCGTGTAGTTCGAATACTTTTCAATGCGAGTTTTGACTTCGACTGACAGATGAAATAACTAATATAAAAATACTCAAATTCCAGCGCATTTACAGAATGCAATCAAGCCAAAAGATTTTATATTATTTCTTACAGAAAATGCCTGATAGGAATATCAAGAAATCGACCCTGGATCGGTGCTGTCCAAAAATTTGCACAATTCTGCCAGGTGTGGCTTCCAGAGCAGAGGATCTCTCAATTTATTTTTGCTTTAGGTTAAGCAGATTTTGTTGGACGCTTGTAGTTGTTGTTGATGGGTCGCTAAATGGCTAACTTCTCCACAAGGATTACAAGGATAAAAAGAGCCCACGTTCAGCATTGAGCATTGTATGTATAAATTTATGAATTCGCATTCTTTGGAAAGTAAGCTTTTCCGCTTCGCAGCATCACTGGCAACATCATGTGGAAATCATGTGGGTTGTGGCTCGTGCGCCAGCGAACTCCACTCCACGATTCGTGGCCGATGCGGCACGAGGCGATACGAGGCGGCACGACGCGGCAACTGCGAGGACACAGCGATAACGAGTGCTTGAAGCGGCGACAGTCGTGTCCGACACAGACTCGCGCAGGCACTTCTACGACGATGTGGGCCTAGTCGACTTGACTCGGCTCTGTTGCCGTTGTTGTTCTTGTTGTTTGTTGCAAGTCGAATGCTGCGAGACGTTGCAATTGCTGCTGTTGCTGTTGCCGCTGCAGCTGCTGCAAGTTCAAGGGAAGTTGCGCGACTCGTCAACTGTATTGACAGCGACGCCAACAAATAAATTACTGAGGCACACGCAGATGAAATGCATGCAAATTAAGGTGGCAGCTGCAACACTCACGCAATCACTCCTACATAAAAACGCACACACACACAGACAGACAGACACACATGTTCATATGCATATATTGTGCCCACACACGCACACACACACACACACACACACATTTTAGCTTTAAGTCGGGCACTGTGTCAGTCTCGTTGCCCAGTGGAGGCAACCATTCGCACTGGTTTGAGCTGTGTTTTCCTTGCTTTGTTGGATCTGCTTGGTGAATCACTTATGGTAGCCTACTTGACCAATTTTACTCTGGTTGCAGACACTTTTTGAATGCTTCTTGTTGTTTTATTGTTGTTGTTGTTGTGTTTGTTGCTGCTGCTACGGGGCTTGAGTCATTTCCTCTCACTTTGTTCGCTTTGCGCATCGCCGAGTAGCATAAAGTTGATTTTCGACTGCCACTCGCTTCTCCTTTCCGCTGAGTTGTCATTAAAAATATCTCAGCGAAAGTCAGAAGGTGCAAGTTTGTTGCAGGCAAAGTGGCAACAGCCCCCCTACACCCCGCAGTCCAGCTGCCAGCTGGCAACCCCAAAGCTGCAGAAACCACCGTTTTTCAATCTGAAAGCGCTGCCATCCTTTTGGTTGGCATAAACAGTGAAAAAAATATTAACAATGTCATCTCTAAGAAACTTTTCATCATTTTATTTGCATTGTACGTCAACAGCCGTCAACAGAAACCTTATACCTTTATTTCCCCGGCTATCTTTGAGCTTTTGCGAATCCGTACCGTTGTCATTAATGACTGTCACTCAGCCAGTGAGCGTATTAAAATGGCCCAATCAACTTGTCAATTAAGTGTAAACATTTTCCACTTCGTCTTATTTGGCAGGCAAAATGCAACAGATTAATAATAAATACCCAGTTCTGCAAATAGATTGATTTTGCCAATGCAGACACTAATAGATGCAAGTGGAAATATGTGTCATATCAAATAGTGAATATAGCAGCGACAATCAACATTGATCGGAAAGGAAAAATATGTTTTTATTTTGGTTTTATTTCGTGTAAAAATAATGCTATATTTTTCCCATATGCTACTTACCCACTTGTCATTTGGAAGCATTCATATTATTTATGCACGAGCAGCACTTTCTTTGTATTGTTTTGTTTACAGTGACTTGCAGAATTCATGAAGGCCAAAAAATGCAATTATCTCGCAAAAATATCTGCATGCGATTATCAAAACAATGGCTCCAAACTGCGTCATTTTGTACTGCTGCTGCTGCTGCTGCTGCTTTGTATGTTAGCCGTGAATGCCAGATGAATGGACAGAGATGGACCCACTCAGTCATTTAGGCATTCGAACAATGCGGACTCGCTTATGACGCCCCTGGCTACCAAATGCTCGCGAAAATATCTTTGCCGAATACCTTTCAGCCGGTTTTACCTATTTAAGCAGATAGGTTGATAGGACAAAATGTCTGTATTTTGGCGGGTACATTTTCCACAATCAGTAAAGCACGTTCCAAACAAAAAAAAAAAAAAATGTGTGTGAAGAGAGTTCTAAGTCAATCCAGGGAAAATTGCAAATTTGAACACACAATCAAGATGATAAATTTACGAAAAGAAAAACAAAATAAATTAATGAAAACCAAAAAACATCCATAGCTTTTTTAAGGCAAATAGATTTGCTTTATGTTTGCTCAATTTTCCGAAATAACACTGACATATACATATATATTTACTATGCATTTTAGTTGAGATTTTTCCAAGTCAGTTTCGAAATCGACATAGTTGTTAAGATGGGGCTTAGTGGCGTATATACAAAAAGAAGCATCTTATATAATCATAAAGATATATCCAATACGATATACAAGAAACTTAATCGAAACATATCGGACGCCAGTATCAATAATCCTTCATCACGAGAGTAGACAGTTCTTCATGAATATATAATATATAATACACAAAATGTAAATAATAAAGTATAATATATAATATATATAAAATATAATAAATGATATAAAATATAATAAATAATATAATATATGCAATATATAATACATCCTTCCGGTTCTCAATAGATATATGCTTGTTAGACCACGGTGCAGGGCATGTCTAGTCGCATACTTTCGACTGGAACGCTCTTCTAAGGCATTTAATTGGTAACCATTAATCATTTGACAAAACAAATATGCAACATTTAACGCAGTGATTGGTTTGCCGCCAAGAATGATTTATTTTAATATTCTTGCAGGGCTTAATATGATTTCGTTGCGAAATATGTTTGTGAAATAATAAAATTTTGCATGGCAAGAAAAAAGATCCAGCGACTGTGCGAAAAACAGAGTTGTTGTAACGTAATAACTCCGACCCCATAAAGTAAACCACTGTCAGCATGAAAGTACACGTATTTTTTAAGGAAATTATAGGTCTACATATGAATTGTCTTATACCGTAGTCTATATGAATTATACTATATTCATGATGTACGACAAACATTCTCGAATACATCTAATGGCTTCTTGACTTGATGATTTCTTTTAAAATAAAATAAAAGAATAATCTCCGTTTGCGCCTAAAATATCTCGGTCAAAACTAGTTTAATCCGGTAACTTATTTGAAGCTTATTCCAAAATCAACAGGCACTGAAATATCCTTTCCGAACCGAGCACAGAAAAACAGGAACAACAGCCGCACAGTATTAATAACTGCCACGGCTATTATTATCACCTGCAGGTGATAATTAATACGGATTTTTTCAGATTGCGACAGCTTGATTGATACTCTCTTCTCCATTGAAGGACTAAACACTCCACATGCCCCTAAATCAGAGAACTGCAGGGTAGCAGCAACAACCCCAACACATCCGCAATCCCCTCTGTGCCGACCGCATCCGTTTCTGCCTATTATTGAATAATCCAATTCAATTTACATTTAATGCATAATAATTATTTTCGGGCTATTAGTTTTACACACATTATGTATTATATTTTTACAGCATGCTCGTGGACAGAAAACCAAAATTCATGTATAAACCAGAATAGGGATTCGTTTGGAAAGAGCTACACTTAATGACAACAACAACAACAACAACAGCTAGCCAACAATTGTACATTCCTGGATATTCCATTATCTCTGCAATGTCACTAAAACTGCATTAACCTATGAATCAATTGTTTGTGCATTGTTTAATATATACACTCAGAAAAAAAGTTACAATACATATTAGTAAGTCGCCTTCAAATACAGAGAGCTAATTAATTGATAAACCGAAACAAATTTATTTTCAACTTTGAAAAGTTTAAAAATTCCGATAAAGCTTCAGATTTTTTACCAAACATTTTTACGGTATTCGGCAAAATTTGGGGCAAATAATATTGGTACCTGAATTGGAGTTTTAAAAAATTTCGAATATATGTTTTCATTTCGATTCGAAATTTCAAACGGTAAAAATTGACAACATGGAATCAATTCTAAGATATTTTCAGAAATGTTAATAATTATTTTTCAATATGAGCATGTGTCGAAGTTAGCTTTGTTTTGCTCCACTGAGTTTCATTTAACTTCCTTAATTTGCCTTGCTCATGTTGACAGCAGACGTTTTTTAACTTAAACACACTAAATATTTAAAAAAAAAAAAAAAGCTGGGGATAATTTGTTTACTTTCAGAAATTGTGTAATTTGTTGCACGCAAATTGCAACAATTAGAGGCATTTACATGCCACGTGCAATGCTAACGTAAAGCATTATAAAAATATTCTGCGATTTGTTGCTGCTGTTTTATAACATTTTAAATGCAATTAAGTGAAACGCGAAAGTTTTCGTCGGATTGTCCATCTGTCAGTTGGGAGTGGACACAAATAATACTGCAGTCGCAAATAATGCCCCTTTAATGAGGCGTATGGCCCAAAATCGGCGTCCACTCAACATTGCCTCTGGTGCTGGCAAGTTAGAGCAGTTGCGAAACTGCCGACAACAAAACAATGTACAAATAAATTGTATTTTATTTCACTTAAGTTGCACGGAAGAGTCGAGCCACACACAGCAGCGCAGCCTTTTGCCAGGACAAGAACAATCAAATTGAAGCAGCGTCAGGGACGAAGATGAAGAACAAGACGAATTCGAGGATGAGGATGAGGATGAGGACGACGAAGACGAAGACGAAGACAAAGATGAAGAATGGAACCTTAGACTGGCGCTGGCGCTGGCGCTGAGTGAAAGGCATTCAGGTAAGCGACAACACTGGGACAATAGCTGTTGCATTTGGACAAAAGGGGCCAAAACAATGCTCCATAAGCAACTGCAACTGCAACAACAGCAGCCACAGCAACTGCAACAACATTAACATATTCTATGGCAAATTAATTGTTTTTGCTTAAGACATTATATAAGTGAATAAAACCCGACCCACACAAACAAGCAATTGTCAAAACGTTGATTGGCATTTGCCAGGATATTCGAATTTTGCATTTAATTTAAGGCCTGCATATTCCTGATCAGCGTCCATATGTCATTTCGATCGAAGGCATAGATATGGAATATATATTATTCTTACCACAATATCCAGACCAAACTCACAAAGTATTTGTGCTAAAAGGCTTCTCACATTTCGCTAACAAATCAACATCATCGGATCACTACATTATATCCTCCTCATTGTCAAAAATCGGCAGATTTATCTACTGGTTATTCCTGGTTTTAGCTGGGTGACCTCTTAGTCAGCAGTATTCATTCAAGAGATCGGTGATCGTAGCAATATGTAGAGTAGGAGTTCGCAGGAAGACGTTAAACGAGGAAGCATATCCATTAAATTTGCTCAAAATATTTGTTGTTTATTTAATTATTTTTTGTTTGTTAAGTCGAACGGAAATTTAGTTGTCGGCTGGATAACTCCTGTATACAAATCTTTCTTAATCTTGGGCATATAGTAAATATAGTAAATAAATACATGCAAAAATATGCATGAGCGTGTCTTGAATATCAATTTTATTTGTACAAAAACATGTGAATTCGATGAAGTTACCGACTGCACTATACTCTGCATTGGTGATGTAATTTGCTAGGAAAATTCGACCTTTACCATGAATATTTATTATTTTTATTTTAAATTTTAAAGTAAGCCGAAGCGGAAAAGTAAATCTGGGTAAGTTGTAAATGCAGTGGTAAATCTGTTGAGTGAGTGTCAGTATATATGTAAATCAAATATACCCGCGTTTGAAGAACAAAGAAAAGAGTATAAAATCTGTTTGAAGTGAAATGCATTTTTATAGCAGTTGCCCATGGCGTGAGCTAAAGTAAACGAGTGCAGCAGTAATTAACAATTTGTTGCAAATAGTTGGTTATTGTTTAGCAGATGGTTATTGAAAAATGGAACATCTACAACACTGGTGTATTTTGTTAAAAATTATTCAAGTTTTACCTCTAACAAGATGTAGTCGATGTAGATGGATATATGTATGTATGTACATGCCGTCGGTATGTTGTTGAACTTTCTACTTTCTACTGGGCACTTGTGAATATTAAACTGTGAATACGATATTCAAAAGATGCTAAAGTTTAAACGCCTGGTGTGCCCACGTTGACTTCTTGGTTCATAGGTTAAAGGTTACAGTTGATGGAATTTACATATATATATATATATGCGTAGCTGCTCTTGTTGTGTTCTTGTTAAGTAATAAAGTAATGCGCTTTTCCACATAAGCTTGTTTGTTTTGTCTGAAGCATGAAATGTACTCTTCATTGCTCCATCCACGTATAAGTTGTAGACTAGTGTGTAACTAGTGTGTGTAGACTAGTGTGTAAAACAAATAGCAAGTATATAAATATGCATTAAATTAACAATAAAGAGGAACGGATGCGTTTGGGGTTCCCGAATGTGGGTTTGCTGACTGGGCAACATTATTCCTGCCACGCTGCAGTTCTTTGATTGCGGCAAGCAGCTGACAGAACGCAAACGCAATTTAGCGGCAAATCCTTCAATCGATAAGAGAGTATCAATCAAGCTGTGGCAATCTTAAATAATTCGCAAAATTATCACCTGCAGGTGATTACTTAGGCAGTTACTGTGCAATTATTGTTCTTGCTTTGCAGTGCACAGTTCGGAAAGATTATTTCAGAGCTTACTGCAATTGGAATAGTAATATTCAGTTTAAGGTCAGGCATTGCAAGACTTTGCCTAAGCTGATTTTCCCTTGCATCTCTGCAGTTGTGACACATTCTAGGTTATAATTGCATTGCGTTTCTCCCATTGCATTTTAAATTGCAATCGAAATTGCATCGTGATTGTGCAGTTTGATTGATTTGCACGCAACCGAACAATTAGACTGAAATGGTTCATGTTTGCGTGTCGAACATTCAACATTCATGAATTAAATCCGATTTTTTTATTTGATTGAATCTGAGTGTTTAATATTTACATTTAATGTGGGCTAATGCCTTAATGGGTGTGTAACAGCATTAATACAAAATACATATTAGAGCATTATTTGTGTCTGTGGTTGATTTTCCATTCAATTATTATTTTCAAAAGCTGTACACAGAGATCCTAAAAAAGACAAATGAAATTTCGTTTGACAGACCACAGGTAATATATTCGCAGTTCAAATAAACCATACGTTACAGCCAAAACGCCAAAAGCATGTAATAGTTGAATTCTCTAAATCGTTCAAAATACTCTATATATAATTGCTCGACTTAAGGAATACACTACATATGTACATCTCACACCACACACGCAACTGTTCTTGCAACGCATTATTCATGTCCATAATTATAGCAGCAAAAATGTTGCCAGTGCAGAGGCAAAACTATAAAAGCTATCAATATCAAAGAATATACACAGAACTGATAAGCATAAGCAGCTAAGTTTTTTCCATTATACAAACCAAAATTTCACGTTTTTTTTATTTTCTCATCAAAAATGCAATTTCAAACCTATTATATTTCTTGTGCTGTCTATCACAAATCTGCAATATTTTTACCTTTTGTGCGGCTTTGTTTGTTTGATTTGCTGCCATAAAATGAGTTTGTTAACATTTCAAAGGGGAAATCGACCATCAGTTGGAGCCATATTCAAAATACGACTAAATATGTGTGTAACAGCATTAATACAAAATTAATATTAGAGCACTATTTGTGTCTGTGGTTGATTTTCCATTCAATTAATATTTTCAAAAGCTGTCCTAAAAAAGACAACTGACATGTAGTTTGGCAAACAATAGTTCATTATTCGCACGTTTTTGCGTACAGTCACGTCAAGCCAGCGATTTATTTATTAAAGCAAAAAATATAAATTTTGAGTTCTGATTAATCATTTGTTTTCATCTGTGCTATTCTGCCACGGAATCATGCTATATGCCCGTCTTTTCCCGTCTTTAAATAAACAACTACACACTTGCGTGTTAGCATAGACTTATTTTCCATTTGTGGAAATGCGGCATTAACAAGGAGCAAAAAACTATTCTTATGCTTCTATTACTTCTAAAAATCTTTAAAAAAAAAAGAACAAATGGAAAACAAGAACGAGAACTATGCTTAGGTTAAGTGTGTTTTCAGATTGAGTTCTTGCAGACAAGCATAGTTGAACACGCTGCATTTTAGCGACTTCTTCAGTTTAAATCGTCTAATTGCAGAAATCCATGGGCAACATTTTAAAAACAAAGTTATCGAAGTTGAACAGGCATTTGCACTGACGTGGACAGCCGGCAATTTATGTGTGTTTTTCAACTGGGCTTTTGTTATCTGCAATGAGTACAGATTTGCTATCTGTCGAGTAAAGGAGAAGATTAGTTTTTTCATTCAACTTTCCCAACTGAACAGTTTTTTTTTGCTTACCAGTAAGCGCCTACAGCATTCAGCTATGATCATTTCAATCGATATTTGCAATTGTGGGTACAAGGGGATGTGAAGTGCGATTAGAATTCATTATTTTCGTCGTTTCGAAAGACATTTTTTTTCATATTCGCTGGATTTTTACTGGTATCCCTTTTTCCAAAATATTGATAAAAATTGAATACCGATGGCAATAAAAGCCTCAATTTGAAACATCAATATTTCTAGGGTTCAGCATTTGTGCAAGTCGAGCTCTCTCGACTATTCTCCCTTGTTAATTTATATGTATGCGGGTAAAGCAACTTCGTGCTTATATTTGGGTATAATAATTACGATTTTATAGCTATACATTTCATTAGTTAATTATAATTAGTATACTAAAGCGTATGAGCTAAAGCTAGTCTTTGCTGATATATTATGGTAATGTTAGTTAATTATTTTGTAGATAGTTCCCTTGTGCTTAACTTCCCTCAAGATGAGCAAGCACCACTGCAAGTCGGCAACTCAAGTGAAGCGCTCAGCAAGCACATACAAAATGAATACATGCATGATGGTTAGTTGGTATTGTTACTGGCAGCGGATGTAATAATCAGGTGAGTGATCGGAGGAGGACATTACGTGAATTGGAGGCACAACAGAGAAGCGGAAGCTGGCTGCTGGGTTCATTTCCAATTTATTGGTGATTTTATCAGCAAACCAATAGCAAACCACAGCCCAGAAACTGTATACAAACAAGGTGGCGAAAATACTAAATGGATAACGACAAATACAACAACAACAATAACCGCAACAACAACAACATCCATCGGGGACAAGCAACAACAAGCGACAAACAATAATGCCAGTGTTACACAGCTGACTTCAAATGCGACGAGCTGGGCTGGACAGCATTTGTGAAAAATTTGCGTTGATTTGTAAATCGCGTCAGGTGCGGAAATGACGCCATTTTTGGTGGCCGCTTGGCAGCCATTTGCAATAAATGGTAAATGCAAAACGGGCAACGGGCACCTAGGACAGCCGTCATGCCATCCTCTTAACTCTGGGAACTGCACTCCAAAAAACGTGAACAGGACAGTGCTTACAAATGCAAATTGAAACATGATAATTGCTCGCGTGCGAGGACCGGTTTATACATTTGTGTGTATATGTATGTATGAGTCCTGCTCCTGCCCGATGTGGGCATTGGAAGAGCGGATTAATTCACTCAGCTGCGAAACCGCTCATTGCTGTATCATTTACGCAGCGGTGGGGCCTGTGGTCAGCTGGAGGGCAGGCATTACACACATCTCACACCACACACCGTTGCCCCTGGCTGCATCACTTGCATTAACGCAACCGTTCATGCAACGCATTATTCATGTCCATAATTATAGCAGCAAAATGTTGCCAGTGCAGAGGCAAAACTATAAAAGCTATCAATATCAAAGAATATACACAGAACTGATCAGCATAAGCAGCTTTTCCATTATACAAACCAAAATTTCACGTTTTTTTTTTGTTTTCTCTTCATAAAACAATTTCAAGCCTATTATATTTCTTGTGTTGTCTATCACAAATCTGCAATATTCATTTTACGGCGGCTTTGTATGTCTGATTTGTTGCCGTAATTGGATTTTGGGCAACCTTTCTGTCCGTGCTGAAACTAAGTTGCACAAAGGGGGAATCGACCATCAGTTGGAGCCATTTTCAATATAAGACGGCGCCAGCAGCAGAAATAATTAATGAAACTAAATTCTACAGACTAGTTGTTCAATTTAGTTTAGTTCATGTTACCATGGAAACCGTACTACCAATAATATTGCAATTTTAAATGCTTATTAAGAAGGACAGACGGACAGGCGGACAGACGGACAGGATTGAGCGCAAGTGCATTGATGTAAATTGAAAAGCAACTTACAATAAGCGTGTTCGTCAAAATAGAAATGATTTTTCGCTCTTGAAAACTAAGAGAAACAATATGCTTTAGTCGAGAGAGCTCGACTAAGAGATACCCTTAACCCAAGTTTGAATTGTTATCATAAGTTGATATTGCAATAAGAAGGAAGTCCATGAAGTCTATATATTGAGTTGAGTTGAGTAGCCATGTTTGAATAAACTGAACTTCCATAGGACACAAATTTGGATTAATCACTTCTCAGTCAGTTGTGAAACAGAAAAAATAGAGGTGAAATCTTTTGATGAACGAACAAAACATAATAATATTCCCAACTCCGGACTGAAATGTATTAAAACTATCAGTTTGACCTGCACTAAAGGAATCAGGATTATTTACTAAAATTTCAGAAGCACCACAGACAGAGTTTCGCTGCGTCTGTCGAAACCAACAAGACGACGATGAAAAGCTTAAGTCGCAGAACTTGAGGTGCTTGTCCTTTCATAATTCTTTGCTTTGTTGCTCTACAAACGATTCCAATGATTTCGCCAACAAATTGTGATGATGGAATTCGGTAACGTTGGCAACAAGGGCGCACTCATCTTTTGCAAAGGGGCAGGTGAATTTTGACGTTGTTGTCAGTTTGAATCTAAGTCACAGTTCATACAATCAAATAATTGAAGAGATTAATAACGTTTTGGGAGAACTCAGCTGAAATAAATGTCTAAATTTTCCAACTTTCTTTTGACAATAATATATATATATATATTTAAATGTATATTTTATCTGCTTAAATTAAAGTACAGTCATTAGATTATTAATGATAAAATTGTGTAACTTTGTTGCTACAACTAACATTTGACTGCTTTTTTATCTTTGACATGCTCACACTCAGAGAAAATCGTCCTTAATTTTAGGAAATAGACAAACATTTGTTGTCTTATTATTCAAATTGTTATTAACCATTAGTACTCAATGATTTGACAGTTACAAGCAGTTTAGATAGTCTATCGATTCATCTAAGGCAAAATATATATAATCTCTAGAGAGATCAAATTTCATTACTCTTCTCTGAATGTCAGAAAGTATGTTTTCTTAAAATAATAATTAAAAAATTTTGCATTTATACTAGAAATATTGTTCAGTATTAAGAAATGTATTTCTGAACAATAGAAAAAACTCTTTGGAAGCGTTTATAAGAAGCTTGTTTTCGGATATCTACGAATTATTTTAAAAACAAGAAAAACTTTCTAAATTTTCTTCATTTTACTGAGTGTACGATTAATTCTTTCGTGATGTTTTATTATATTGTAAAATCTTAATGTAAATGTTGTTTCCAAATACCATACTAAGGCTGTTACCATAAACAAATACCTTCTTTTATCCCAATTTGATAACAGATGAAAGCATATGGGAAAAAGCCGTCTTGCCGGGCTAAGGTCGGCTTAACAGTTGTATACGTTGCTAATTTTAAACTTTTGTCATCCGAGTATCCGAGTAAAATCTATATATATATCTATTTATGTATATATTCGTGTTTCCAATTAGATACTTGTACTTGTTAGCATATGGTGCAGTGTTCGGGAGCCATCTGTTGCTAGATCTTATTCCACTTAAGAGACCTGACTACCACACTTGAGTTAATGTGAAACGTATAAAGTCAATTCGGTCCGATCCCTGGCTCACATGCGATTAACAATTTAACAATTTAAGAATTGTTGATTGTTGCCTGGTGTCGCTTGGCTTTTTTAATGCCAGCCTGCTTGGCGGCTTGCCGTTGTCGGTTGACTTTGCTGGCTTCGCAGTAAATGTTTGACGCATGAGGCATAAGTCGCGATGCGTCGCATAAGTTGTGGGCGTAGGCGGGGGGTGTAACTCTAATAAGCCGTTGCCTACGACTCGCTGCCGTCACCGATTCTTTGTGCTGTTTTCTGTTAATTGTTTCCTCAGCCTAAGCCCAGCTCCGGGGCTGGGTGTGAGATTGTGTTGGGTTGGGTTGGTTTGGTGCCTTGCCTGTCTTTGGCTGCCTTAATAATTTTTAAACAAACTTTGCGGCATTTGCGTGCGAGTTCCTTTTTTGTATTTCGTTTGAAGCGACGCCGCCAACAGCTTTGTTGCCAAACTAATTACATTTTCGTTTTCAATTAGAATAAAGGAACGCAAGCGAGATAGAGCGAAGGAGCAAGCGGGACAGCGATACAGCGGGACAGTGAGACAGCGAGAGAAAGATTGGGGATCAGGGAGCGAGCACAAAGAACTGCCTTGAGGAAACTGTGGCTATCACGCCCACCATCGCGTCACATTGTCCGGACTAGGCCTACACGGCCGTCTGCTTAGGCCGCAAGTGGCTTTGATTCGCCTTCCTGCAGCTTGCGAATGGGAATTCCGGAGTTCCGGTTGCCGCTCGGATGCACTACGCAGGGAATTAACAAAATTGCCGCAGCAAATAAGCAAACCAACAAGGAGCCAAAGCTTAACCCAAAGCGAAATCATCAGCGTGAAATGTGCGCGACAAACGGCATAATAATTTGCTAATGAAGTATATTCGGCAAATATTATTACAGACAGTTATATCTCTATGCCCATGGCCACATATATATAGATCAGACTCAAGTCAAGTCGAGTTACTGCCAAGGCTAAGCATTTCGATGTAATTCGCTGTCAACTGCCCAATCAACTTTCAACGATTACTCACTTTAAATTGTCTATCATTTAATTTGTTTTAATTTATTTCAATTTCAATTTATATTTCCTATTAGTTATACAAAATGAGGGTAAACAATTCGATTTAATTAGGAGTCAGCTGTTCCGAATACTTACACACTTTTTATAGTATGTATATAATTTAATTTCTTGCTTTTATTTATGTTTTAAATGTGTGTTATCTAAAACCTTTTTTGATAATGGTGAAAAATAAATAAATCAAAAAATAATAATATTAAAAAAAATTCAAATTTCAAGATATATTTAATGTTTATATTTCATAAATTTAAAGACAACACATTTCAAAAAATCGTGTGTCGAGCGTCGAGCATCGTTTTGTTGTTGTTTGTTTTGAGTTGACTTATTTCGAGTTTTGAGTTCGCACCTTCGTTAGTTAATTAATACTACCAATGCTGAAATTGAGATATTTTCTATTGAAATGTAGCGTAACTCGCCCATTCGACTGGCGGTCTTAATTACCAAACCCTTTCATTTGAGAATCTCCCTTTCCGCGTCTGCTCCTTTTTGCTTCGTATCTCTTATGAACCCCTAATTGACGTCAATTAGCGGAAGCATTTTAAATTCGCAACGGTCATCGGGCATCGGGCAAAATGCACTTAAAATGTCAATTAAGAAAACATAACATGTGTTCAATTATTTTAATATAGAAACAAATGCACTGAATCGAAAATCTTAAAAATATCTTATACTCTCTATTTTTCCAATTTCAAAAAATAAATCCTTCTTTAATATTTTTAGAAATTTTTCGTTATATATTAAGAAAAATATAAATTTTCCAACAATAGCCTGCAATAAATATATATTTTTATACTCTTATATAGAGGGACTTGGAACTTCAGTCAGAATAAAAGTAATAAAATTTAGGCGATAGGAAATCGATAAAAATCGATAATTGCAATACAACCACATATCTCCCACAGTTCTAAGACTAGTGTTACGAAATGTGGTTGGTATCTTGCCAAGGAAATCTATCAAAATTTTAAAATTTGTCGGTTGGTATCAGAGTATTCTGCAGTCAGCAATACCCGTCTGCAGAAATCTGACTTGTTTAGTTTTATTACAATTGGAACAAACAATATTATTTCAAGGTTCTACCAGCAACTACATTATTATGGCACAAATAAAAGCATCATATAGATTTTACGGTTAATTAAAATTGGCACAATGAGGGCATTTCCCATTTAAGCAAATGATGCAGCAATACTTTCTCGGTTAATTAAAGTCAATTATTTTTTATTGGGCGATTAGCTGATAATTAGTACACTTTCACTGTCATGTGTCTGTTTTTTAGCACTCGCCATGCGCTGTGACCTCGGTTTAAACTATTGGCGTAAAAAAACAAAATACAGCAACACATATACACACACACACACACACACTGACACATATGCTAGTCGCTTCATTGACTTATGCAAGCTTGATGATGCTATTTCGTTAATGAACCCGAATTTGCTGATCCATCTGCTTCTGCTGCTGGCCACAAATTGCTGTTAAATGTCTCCGCCTTCTGTCCTGCACCCAAAATTGTATGCATTAAAAAGTTACCAGGCAATCTCTCCGAAACTCAGTTGAATTGTTTGCCTAATGCAATTTGCAGTGCGGCAGCCACTACAACTGCTATTGCTGCTACTGCTGCCGTTGCTGCTGCTATTGCTGCTGTTGCTGTTGCTGCTGTTGCTGTTGCTGCTGTTGCTGCTGATGTTGCTACTGTTGCTGCTGCTGTTGCTGCTGTGCAAGTGCAAAAAACTTACAGTCAAGGTAATCAACAATCAGAATCCAAGCAGTCGTCGCAGCCACTCCCAGCCAAAACCCAACTGCGTCCCACGACCTCAAACTCTAACCCAATCCCAATACCAATCCCAAACCCAAGCACAACCCCAAGCACAACCCCAAAACCCAACCCTTACCAATACAAGCACCATCTTGTGTGCTGTGTCCATCGCCCATTGCGGGTTATTTGTACAGCTGCCTTTGCTCGTTTTCGTTCTGGACGCTGTTGATGACGACAATTTGCATGTCAAATCCATTAGGAGCATGTTATCATCTTTTTTTCGTTTCCCAAGCATACACTGTCCAGCTACCAGCTACCAGCTACCATCTGCCGAATACATCATGCTCCTCCTTGTATACCACCTGCTTCCTTATCGCCAGCCATTTTTTGCAATGCATTTTATGTTCACATTTTGCATTCGTTTCTCCCGACGCTTACTTCTTTTGACTTGTTAAGCGCAATTAGTCGGCATTGAGCAAATTCCCATACATACATATATATATATATATATGTATATATATATATGTATATATTCATATATACATGCATGTAGCACACACACATATGCATACGGAAGTGACTAAAGATGTTGGTGAAGCGAAGTGAAGTGGACTCCTCCCTATAACTTATAGTTTTTTAATCATAAATAAATTAGCACGCAAATTATCCAGTTTAGGAAATTGCAAATGGTATGTTGCAAGTTTCAAGCGCTCGCACATGACTGCAACGTCAAGTTGGGGAAGCAACATGAGCCACATGCTTGCCATGTGCTTATTAATTTTAATTGCATATAATTTAAGTAGCCAGTTAATGTTTATATGCGATATTGATAGGGGTAATTTGAACGGGGAATCTGCCATATACATACATATACACACATGCATATGTAAAATATGTGCCATTTTTTAGAATTATTTTAATTTGCATACAGTTGAGGATATAAACATTTTATTTTTTTTTTTTTTGTGAAGTTGCCCCCGAATCTAAAAATTATATATATTCTTGGTCAGCTCTAGTCGAGTTGATATACGTAGTTATGTCAGTTGTCATACACTCGGCAAGAAATTCGACCTGATTTTTCGCAAATCGCACTGAAAAGTGAAAAGTTAATAAATATTAAACAAGAAAAATAAAAATTAAATTCAAAATTCATCTTGCGAATGATATGATGTACCAATATGCGTTCGCACACATGCATGTGCTGTATTACATAATTATTGATAATTATTAATCGCATTAAGAGCTTTGTGCATTTCAAGATAAATATTACCAATCAAAAGATGAGCCTACTTTTGGGCATTGGCGATGCAAGATGCAACAGAACGGAGCCACTTGTATGCAACAAATAGCAAATGATAACTGTTAATTATGATTAGAATAATCCAGGCAAATCCTAAGGCTTGCTATCTTGTTAAACACCAATCAAGCAATTGCAACGACTATGCCAAATTTAGCAATTGAATGCAATACACCTGTAATTGTTTTCCTCCAGCACCTGGGAATTAGTGCAGGTAAGTAAACAATAATGAGCAGCTTAACGTTCATCAGAAGTGAATTGTTTGGAGAACAATGCAGGCCTGTTATGCATTTGCAATTGATAAGCTTAACCATTGCCACAAAGACTTTTGCATGTTACGCTTCCAATTATTGATTGACGCAAATGTTGCAATAGTTATCACTGTCAGTTATCAAAATAATAATAACTTTTCAACTGAATATTGCAAGTGTGTTTTTCGATTTCAGTTGTCAGAATAAAAGGTTTGCTTTATGAGTGTATTCTTTTCAATGTGCTCATTCATCATCTGTAATCAAATTAACTTTCAATACACATCAGAAGTGTCGCAATTTTTCAAATTCAAGCAGAATACTTTGGCATAATATTAGTTAAGTATATATGTTATATTTATAAATGTTTGAATTATGTGTTATACTTTGTTGACGCTACATTTTTGATTAGAATTAAACAAATTTAAGCAGCTAGTTAGGCGAATTTTGAGATCAAGGTTCTCGTATAGCGTGCACAGAGCAAGTATTCTCAAGTTTGTTGTTAGCTCAACTCGAATACTTTTATTTGTTTATAATTTTAAATTGTTAAACATCCGGTCGCTTATGTAAATGTAGCACAATTGCCGTCGCTGACTTTAAGCAACTTTCGACAGACAGACTTTGTTCAGAAATGCGATCCCATGGCCAAAGTTCTACCCACTGCTGCAGAGACACCAAATATGCCAAGTGAGAACGGTGCAATCGAGTCTAACCAACTGTGGAATACTCTGAGTGGCAAAGAACTTGCTTGATATGATGTGATTGGTCTACACATCACAGGCTATAAGATAATATCTCTGTGTTCTCAATAATATTCTTAATCTTCAAATTGCGGGTAATTTGATGACTCAGATAAGAGGCAATACTTAGTCAACTACTTTCCAAGTTTGGTAACTATAGATGCAATTTCTTATGTGTAAGATGGTTTTATCGATTATTATTATACACGAGAATCGATATTAAAACTGAGGTAATATGACTTCATAATTTGGTGACAATTTCGATTGACCGTGGGAGGCAGAGGGAAATTGATGTGTCGATCCTTGAAGAACATGGCCAGTAATCTACCATCCACATTTGCCGTTTTTATCGATTTAAAACTATCGTTCTTATCGATTTTCTAGTCCCCAATTTGTACTTTGGCAAAAAAAAAGGTGCGTTCACTTAGACGAATACAGGGAGGGGCATATACTCTTCTACAATTCGTTTGCAGAGCATAAATAGCCAGCAGTAGTCCGTCAGTAGTGTTACCAGTGAAGCACCCGCATTGCTTTTGCGAGCTTGAGAGAGCCATTCTCAAGGAGGAAAAGGAGGCACACAGAAGTGCATGTCGAAAAAGGGGCAGCAACAAGGAGCAGTAATATGGCTCCAGCTGTGTTTGCCGTTATTTGATTTCACTGTTTTGTGTTTCCCGTTTTGTCTGTTTGCGTGTGTCTTATGGCTGTGTATTGGCAGTGCATCAAATTCGATAAAGCTGCACACAGTTCCCCTCTGTAGGTAGGGGTTGGGTAGAGGGGCTTAAGGGTTGCCTGCAACTCGCTTGCATCAATGAACTGTGTTGGTCCAATATAACATATTTTCCAGTTACCCCATATTGGGAGTTCAACACTGAAGTGCACTCCACGAATTTTCTTTTATTGCAGTCGTCTTGTTGTTGACAAAAACCTATCACACGTACACTCAGCGAAAAATCGATCTGCAATTCCGAAAATCGAAATAAAATTAAAAGAAGTTTCTCTTTCATTTAGAAATAATTTGAAGCGAAACAACATTTTCTTAAAATTAGTTATGTTCTTTTTAATTTTCTCAAATCAAAAAAGGGTGTAAAAAGTTTAATTGCAAAACACTTCATTTAATACAAAAGCTATTTTTCTTTTAAAAAATCTTCGCTTGAATTACGGATCGAAGATGATCAACTATCTGCAACTTTATCAACATCAAATCACAAAGTTAAACTTGGTAATTGCAGTGTATCTTTTAGTCAAGTTCTCCTTAACGGAGCACTCTTAGCTGTCTTGTGCTTACTCCTTCCTCCTTTCGCCATCTCAATTATTATTAATTCAAGTTTGCTAGTTTAATTTTAATATATTTTTATTAGTTGGACAATTTAGTCATGGCCAGTATGAGTGAACTTGCAGTTATTATTATTATAATTGGGGAAAAGTTAGCACTGCGACCTATAAGGTCTATTGTGCCCCCTAACTGAGCCTACAGCTCTTCCATCAATCCCAACTCCTGCACGAATGCTAGAATCTTTGTTGGGTTGAGCGTTTCTATGTCCCTTGGCCTCATGATATGCTGCCCTAGGATGCTGCATCTTTTCCTGGTTAAGGCGACGCATTCTGTTAGGATGTGCGTCGAGGATTCCTCCTCGTATCCGCAAAACCTGCATACGTTGCTGCTGTAAATACCTAATTTGGTTAGGTGACTTCTCAGTCTACAGTGTCCTGTCAATAGTCCTGTGAGTATTCTGAGTCTATTGTTCCCCATGGATATCATTTGCTTAAATCACTTTTGATTAAAGCCACCTAGGAGATTTCTGGCTTGTCAGAGTCCTGGTGTCTCTGCCCAGCTCCGTTCCCGCATCAGTCTTTCTTCATCCCTGATTTGTAGCCGTATTGTGTGTCTTCCTACGCCACAATACGGTTCAGGGCCTATCATGGGTCTCTCTGCCCCCATTCTTGCTTGCTCATCGGCCTCTTCGTTCCCCAGCTCTTCATGCATCATAATTATATATTTAACTTTCGTACGATTTCTGGAAAAGTTATTTAAGTCTTAAGTTAAGTCTTATTTTAGAGTTGTTGGCTTTTTTTTTTGTCGACCAACCCGTGCTGTCCATACTTATACTTATGCAGTAAGTATGTATGTACGTCCATTACATACATACGTATACAAACATTGAAAGTTGCAGTAACTTGAACCGGTTGCACAATTAAAAAAAGAAAATTCAACTTTGTTATCCAGTCCCAAGCCAAAATGGGAACTTTGAGCACAGGGTATTAAAAGAGTTAAACAAAATTTTTTTTTCTTTTTTTTTTGCATTATTAGCGAATTGTGTGTGGTACACGCCAAATAATCCCAAACTTTATTCCCATATTTGTTATGATTATTATTTTTGTTGTTTTTTGTTTTTGTAAACTTTTACCACGTTACCTTTGATTCCCAACAGAGCGAGTCGGATTGAACATCATAGAAATAATTGATTTTGATAGTTTGACGGGTTTAATTACCAGATTGGCATTTGATATATCTTAACTTATAGTTTGTGTGATTGTTTTTTGACTTTTGATTTACAACTGAACAACATACTGAACACATCTGTAAGGATAGATGTCATTTCAAATTGAACTTTTCAGTGCAACTGCAACCAAACACAGCTAATTAAATCGCGTTCGTGGCTTGATGTCCAGCAACGTATTTAATTAACGTCGACTAACAACATATTTAATCTGTCGACACAGAAAAGTACAAGATAAATTCCATTCAATTAACAAAGCAAAATTAAATATTTAACATTACATTGAGGAAAACAAGTAAGAATGCTGTTATTCAGTGAGTCCGACTACGATATACCCTGTATCCAGCTGTTGAATATGTTCCACTTTTGTTGCCAAATTTGACCTTGGCTGTTGCTTATCCCATCTTGATGCTGACACTCCAAGTCTATAGTTCTTAAAGTCTCTGAGATCCGCGTGCTCCGATTGAAGGATGGCTTCATCAACTCGGCTGTTAATTCTGATCAAGAATATATATAGACATTATGTAGTTGGAGATGAATTCCACTGCCTAATGGGCAGTGTATTATATTTAATGTGATTGATAAATTGGCTTAACACATGTTACATGGATTGGGGAAAACCCATTAAAGTGCATAATAACTATAAATTAGTTAAGAAGCCCAAACAAAAATGCGAAAATGTTATTTAAATTAAGTAATTGTTAGCATCACGGAGTGTATTGTGATCGTTACAGACTACTCGGACTTTGTTTGTACAATGAATAATTAGTAGAAACTGTGGTCCAAGTGGGGCATGGAACATGTGGCATGGGGCATGGGTCTAATCATGAAAATCAACATGTGCCGTTTAACTTACGGCATTGAATAAAAATGTATCATTTGTACACCTCTTGGCAAGCACCTTGCCGTGGTGTGGCTGAGTGCGTCCCAACGAGGACGACTGACTGCTCCTTGTTGTTTACGGCTGTCGCCCATGTGAACACGGAGCCGGGGGCTGCTTTTACTTGGCAGGCAGGCGTCGCTACAAATTTCGGAGTAGCTCTCAGCACTTACACACATGTACACATTAATAGAGCGTTTTGGGTATTCTACTATGCCAGTGGGATGCATGTACACATGTGTGTGTGTGTGTGTGTGTGTCTGTCTGTGTGTGTGTGCGCGTGTGCGTGTGTGCACACAAGAGCAACAAAAATGTTGTGATTGCTCTAGTGGCCCCTACAGGCACCAATAAAATAATATGTACATACACACACACACACACACACATAAATACCTTTTCCAGCCTGAGCCTCGAATACCTTTGCGTCCCCCACCTGCTCTTTTGCTGCAGCACTTGCACAGGTTGGTGACCGTCAGACCTATAAAAAAAAAATTCTATTTTTCACAATTGTGTCGTAACTAAACATTGAACTTGGCTTTGGGTAAGAAATACGATTTGTTGCCACATTTTCGTTATCCCTCCAGTTTTAATATTTCATTGAAAATTCCACTTTTGCCTAAGATCGCATTTTCAATTTAACTAAGATTTCAATAATGAATTTGCTATACAAATTATTGCTGATAAGATCTTTCTTTCAACTAAATTCAATTTCAGCCAATTGCAATATGTAAACTTAGATACAATTTGAAGCACAACAAATTTTAACACTTTCTTTAAGGACTTTTGACCATTTGCAGCACTTTGAGAATATTGCATAGAATTTGCTGTCGAAAATCATAAAAATGTCAACTTTTTTACTCAATTTTACACATCATTTTTTTACTGAATTTTACACATCATTTTTTCTTCAATATAATGTTTGTTTTTTTAATTGAATATAAATAATTAAAAATTTGACAAAAACCATTCAAAATTATGGATATTTTTTGCTTTCTTTAATAAAAAGTTGCTTTCATTTTTGTGTGCTTTGAGGATTCGACTCCGATTGACAGAAAATGATTATATCCAGTTTAGTTAGTTGATCTCTTAGTCTACCAACGAGTAATCCAAGTCTGTTCTGCCATCTGGATATTAGTATTGTAATCGTTGCTGATTATAGGCATTTGCCTTGTGAAACACTTTCGTCGTAAAAATAAAAAATGAGCGAAAATCCAACAAACTTCACAAAACTTTTCATGTATGCTAATGTAGTTCAACCACAATAGTCTTTCATTGAATTTCGAATTGCACTGCATCTGCACGAACCTGTCCAATAAACGGTGCATGCAAATTTCAATATATATATATTGATATATGTATATATATATATAGACATATATTGATAAATATACGAATGTGTATATGTGGAAATAGTGTGTGCCACAAATAAATAGGTGCAATACCAAATATAACACATTGGCCATATTTTACACGTACTTCACGTGCCACGTGCATGCGAGTATTACGGGTGTTTGCTGTTTCCCGGTTATACATATATATTTATACATATACATATATATATATATATGTATATATATATACATGTATATGCAAGACATACCAACAATCGTACATAAATATGGCTTTGCCGTTTAATATAAATCGCAAAACAAAATCTCAGCCATTATTTGGTATTATTGAAGTAAACGAATTTTCAAATGCAGGCAATTGGAAACAGGACAGCAGAGCAGAGCAGAGCAGAGCACACGAGCATGTTTGCCGCAAAGCGTCTTTAAAATCGGCAACAAAAAATAAATAAATAAAAAAAAAAAACAAATACAGGGAAAATGAGATTAAAACGAAGGCAGCGAAGGATCAGAGGCACAGCCACAGACACAGACACAGAGACAGACGTCGAAGTCGACACACAGACATACAGACACAGATGCAGACACAGACACAGACACAGTGCCCATATCGGTGGCAGAAACAGCTTTGCACGTCTTTGGCTGTGCCAATAAGGCGCAACAATTCGCTTAGCGGGGTCGTCGAGGGGAGAGTTGGCTAAGTCGTGTCAATATTTCAACTGCTGTTCGTATGCACAAACACACACACACACACACACATGTATAAATAAATGTGTACATGTTTATGTGTTTGTGCCTACACTCGCTAACAAAAAAAGAAAGTAAAAAAAAAAGTGCCAAGGATTATAAAAAAAAATAATTGCAACACTTTTTGCGCCAAATCCAGCAATTAATAAAAAACAGAGATTACCTGTAAAAATTACACAACGGATTATTTTCTGAGTAGTATTGCAGTATTGAAAGGTTTTTGTGCATTTTTGCCAATTATTAAAAAACAATAAGAAAAAATATATTTTAGCATGGCAAACGTACACATTTCATTACATTATTTTACAAGCAAAATTAAAGCGGATTTTGTGAGTTTTTCAAACTTTTAGCGTCCAATCAGTTGTGGAATCCGCAACTGGATGGATGCTGTTAATCTCTCTCCGATTAAAAAATGTTGGAATTTTTCTATATACATATACATACATATGTATGTATACACCATACAAATTTCAGGTTTAAAAAAAAAACACTTTTGTTAAGTGTACTTTTTTTCTATTATTATTTTGCACAATCGAAAGTGCATTTTATGAATTTTAGCAATTTCTTAAAAAAAATCAGCATTTTTACTAGCTATAAAAAGTGAATGGGACTTATGATAAAAAAAAGGACAAACATTAAAAATGAGCAGGAATGGGTATAATGATTTTATAGCAAATGTATGTAAAACACAGAAGATACATCCCGACATTTCCGGCATATCCATGAAGTATGTCTATTCCTGATTAAAGTCAACGGTCGAGTCCGTCTGTCCATATGTAGCCAGGGTATTTTGTAGTCGAGCTCATTCGACTTCAGCACTCCTACTTGTTGTCATTTGTTTGTTCTGGAATCAGAATCGGGCGACAGATTGTCGCTTTTTTATTTATAATTAATATTTGTAACTAAGACAAAGCGAAATGTTCTCAATTTTTATTTATTTTATTTTTTATTTTATTTTTGTGTATTAACAAAATTTAAGATGCTTAGTCAGGCGTCAATAAATGTTTTTCTTTATATTAAAAATAAAAAATTTCTAAAATAAAAATGATTTCTTGCTGGGGGATTACAAATGTAGGCCGATTTTGGCCATATACATATATAGAGTTCATATTTGTTGCTGAGTGTATATAATATGCTGGCATGTAAATACATACATACATACATACATATTACACATATTTAGGTAGGTGTGTATGTGTGTGTGTAGTGAATGGTGTTGCCAACGACCTTCGGAGGTGGCCATGCGCGTCTATAGACAATGACAGCGCCAAGAATATTGATGCCTGTGAAGCGTGCCGCTGGGATACTCATGTGCCACAGAGTGCCATGTGTTGTTCATGCCTTGCCCCCCTTACTCCCTGCCCAGCGCACCAAGTCCCAAAACACTTGACCACAGTGAGAGCATGTTAAACACTAAAGAGTCCACAGCCAATGTCCAAGCCAAGACGCTGGTCATGGGGCCAGGGCGACATAAATTAGCGGCAGCCTGACTTCCCCATTGGCCCCGCATCTTTGCATTAAATTTAAGCAGCTTACACAGGCAACACCAGCAGCGATGTGCTGCAAAGTGCCAAAAACTTGTGCGGTTTTCTTATAATATGTGTATATATATATATGTGTGTGTGTGTGTGTACATTAAGAGTATGTGGGGAAAGCAGTTTATCACAATGTGTGTGTGTGTGTGTGTGGGTCAACACTGCGTATACTTAACTAACTCGCATGCGAAAGAAACTTGGACCTGGACTTGGGCTGCTGTTGCAAATCACGTGACTTGCCAGCCAAATAAAATACTTCATCGAAGTCATATGGCGCACAGAATTGTGTAATTGAGTGCTGCTCAAAGTATACCCACACACACACATACATATGTATATACATACATACATATATGCATGTGTGTAGATATTTTTGAATGTGGGTTCTCTCATATATCAAACACAGATCAAGTTCACTTTTCTGATTTTCAACAATATACATATATATATATATATATATATATGCACGATATACGCATACGTATGTGTGACCCATTTACTTTACAAGATCTGGGCAGTCTGGCAAGTAGCCCACTATTGTAACTGGCTCATTGTTGTTGGCTGATTGAGGTGGCTTCAAAGACGCCACATCCACATCCCTTCCCACCTCAACTTCCATAAATCAGTCATCACAATGGGTCAAAAGGCCTCGAGCTCGAACTCGACCTTTGGGTCAAGCAGCATGTTTAACCTAAGCTAACCGTGTACAGTGCCTGTACAGCTGAATACAAATGTATATTTGGGGAATCTTCCATGGCAATCATAATATTGTGGCATGTACGCAATACAAAAATCGTTAAAAAATCAAGTGAGTCGATTGGCCAAACCAAAATAAACAAGCAATAAAGTACAACCGACTGGAAGACACCCTGTAGCACATCTGATAAATATATATTAAATCGATAACAGCTTCTACTTTTATGGCCACAGTCTGCCTTAAAAGCTTTGCACACTCAAATGTAAGCAGGCAGCTAGGAGGAGAAAGTTCAAGTGCACTTCGAGTGCATTTCTCCATTTTATATGACTACCAGGTACTGACGGCTTATCAGCAAAATCTATGATGGCGCCCATCAACATGCAAACAGAAAACATAAACTGTTTGAGTTTGCTGCCATGTGGCTTATGTAAATGTTAATATTGTTTTCCTTCAACACTTTTTATCATGCTTTTTATCAGATCTATGCAATTTTCACAAATATTCCAAGCGAATTCCCATCCGAAACTCATTTTGATCAATGTAAGGCAGGACGAGGATAGTTATCTAACTCTATATAGTAGGAGTTGCTTCCTTCGGCCTGCTTCACACACGTTTGTCCATCTCCATAATACCCTTTATTATTGTATGCTTCTGTCTGGGGAACTGGGCAAGACAAAAAACGAACCCACTTAACTGACAAGTGTCCAGCATTAGCTTACTTACACTCCGGAAAAAGTCGATTATGTGCTTGAACACGATGAATTATTGCCACTGAATTCCGCTGAATAAACTAAAAACTGGCTGCAACAAAACGATATAGAAAATTGGTGGACAATTATGAAAAGAAGAGTGCCAAATGACCCACAAACGACTACCATTAAAAAGTCAGTATGTCGAATCTGCGAATACATATCTCCACAAAACTGTCATCATTTTATTAAAATTATGGAAAAACGAAATAATGTTTTTTATTGATATTAAGCGAGGTGTTAATTGCTTCTAATTAAATCATATTTTTGGTGTACGAAATCAACAACGATTTTTCGTGTGCCGTTTGATTTATAATACTTTTTTTCAACTTTTTTTACACGCGAATCCTGTTGACTTTTTAAACGATTTTAAAGTTAATTAAAAAAGTAAAAAACACATAAATACGAGCCACAGAAAGTTGAGCTATCAGCAAAGTTCTCGATGGACAGATATATAATCACATTATATTCAATTATGTTGAACTATCTGATCGTTACTTATTTTAATGCGATTTCTTGTGTGAACTGCGAACTGTGAACTGAACACAATGCACCCAAACCAATTGTGGATATTTGTTTTTAATTATGCCACATTTGATTGCATTTACACAGCCAGAACAGGGCAAAAAATGGGTGCTCGCTGGCGACATGCGAAATCCAATAAAATGGAATTAAACAAAACAAAATGCAATAATAACCGCAAAAATGCAATTTAAAACAAATCTAATTCGAAGACAGCCAGGCGCACAGTGAAGCCTCTGTCCAAATGAACGCTGCCAATGTAATACGTTGCGTTGTAACTTGCCACGTGCAACAGATTTGATTTAATTGTCAATTAGTAATGAGATTTGTAGAGTATCTTTTTTTATTATTAATTTTGGGCTATTAAACGATTAGCCGATATTAATTTTTGCTGCTAAATTGTGAAAATACAATATTTTTGTGGTTAGATGGCCTCACTGTGCCACTGTGTTCCTCGTGTTGCATGCCACGCCAAAGCATGCATCGTAGTGCCTCGTCCCACGATAATTTTTAATTGAAAGCACGACTTTTGAGGCCTTGGCCCACAAAACAGTAGCTGCATAAATTGCATTAGTAAACTTTTAATACGAATAATTTCGGAACGAATTTAATTAGTGCAAATAGACAAACAAGCGCGCATCCGATTAACAGCCAAAGACAATACGACTCCAACACAGCAACACAGCAACAACAACACAGCAACAACAACAGCAAATCCAAATTAAAATTAATAAATTGAAAATTGGATGCAGCGTCAACTCCCATCAACAATTCTTGACAGCTGGCTGACAAGCAGTCACACAAATTTCCAATTGTCGAGCACCAAGCCCCAAAATGCATATTATACAAATGCACACAAACACAAACACACACACACACATGACTGTGTGTGTGCGTGTGTGCATACATATATTATTATGGATAAATGTGTGGCGACGCATAAGCACTCGAAACCGAATAACCCAAATAATGCCAAGTCATACAAAACATGACAAGTGGCAACTTGTGCAGTCACATCCTGCAATTAGGCGTACCGTGTCCTATCTCTGGCCAATTTAACGCCATATTGGATGGGTCAAGGACATTGACAAAGGTGCCAGCTTACACTACATATATGTATATGTACGTTATCGTTATTTATGTATTTGCATTGCCTAGCTCCAAGTTTACAACTTAAAAGCTAGTTGGGAATTGCAAATCGTATGCCTTGAGCTGAGTACTTAGTGTTTAAATAATTAATATTAATATAGGTAAAATGTTATATCTAATTACTGTAATTGCATTATGAGCGCACTCAGCTATTCCCAACGGGTAGGTGAGCCTGCCCCCCTCTGGCACTCCCCAATTACGCCCCTGATTTGCATTATTCGAATTATTATTAAATAATGGAATAATGAATTTGTGCCAATGTTGATAAAAGGCAGGAAGAAGCATCCCCGACCCCGTAAGGTATATATATATTCTTGGTCAGGATCAGCAGCCTAGTCGATCTATCCATATCTGTCTGTCTGTCTGTATGAACATGCGGATCTCACAGACTAAGAACTTCAAATATATGCACTCAGAATTATTCCGCACAGTCTTATTCAGAAAGTAAATCCCAAAACCTCAAGGTTGCTGCTGGTTTTTAACCAAGGTTTTCATTTCTGAATTTCATAGCGCTCACAAAAAATGTAACTGCCTCCGTTTCGTAAATATCGATATATATCGATTTCCGATAGCAAGAAAACAGACAATTTTGATGGTAAGGGTTAAATTTCAATATATTTTGCACTGACATATTAGCGATCAGCTGCACTCTAATAACTCATATCTGTTAAGTCCAAAATGTTAATATATTGATTCGATTTTTTAGACTTCACACTAAGAAATGAGAGCAGTTCCAAGCATGCTTACATTTGAGTGTACCCTACTTTTTGAAGGGAAATTTGGCAATACAACTAAAATATATTTAACAGCTGGATTCAGGATATATCGCAGCATTCTAAGTTGTTCACATATTTTTTATTTGTGTACAAATTGGTTTTTCGTAAAGTATTCAGAGTGTCTATTGTGTGTCCTAGTTTGAGTCTTATTTACTATAACGAGAATGGACCAAACCTAAATAATATGTGTTTTCATTGATGTAGCCAGAAAGGGGGAACTCATAGCTATACCTGATCGAAGAGCCCATATATCACACCCTAGATGAGAGTGTCTTAGACTGCTTATTGCCGGCGAATCTTCGGGAATCTTTTCTAGAGTCATTTTCATCAACATCTTGGATGTCCTACTGGCAGTACATTATACCATTTGAAATCTCCGGACCATCACAATATTCAGGTGCAAGCAGATGGACTTCGAGCTGGAAGAGTATGTAATCATATTATTTAATATTATCCACGTTCTATATATTAAGTTAATAGTTACAATTTCCAAAGGCAATTAAACCTGGTTCCTACGGCAATTACAACAAAGCCTCAGTTTATATTTGCAGGCATTCAAAATGAGTACTTTGAAAGGCAAAATCTCAATTTTGAAGTTTAACACAGCTTAACATTCGAAAGATAATAAAATAATAAAACAAAATAAGCAATGAATATTCTGAAATGCATTCAACAGATTTCACTGACATGAAATGAAAAGAGAGAGCATAAGCACATATCACATCAGAGTGAGTGAGACACAGTGAGGTGACTAAAAGCTCGGAGCTATGGTGAAATTATTCTGCCAGCTATAACTTCCCCATGCTCTGAGCCAACAAGTGCTTAAAATACATTGTTCATAAAATGTAAATAAACTCTAGCAGAATGTTAATGCATGACAAATGCAGCCATTTCGGAATTATTCTCTATTCGCTTTTAGTGAGCTTTTGGCATCGCTTGAAAAAAAAGGAATGCATTAAACGTCAACTTAAATTCGCAGTATTTCATTTTTACACACTTACGTTTTAAATATATGTATTTCGATAACCAATTTTTTGAGCTTTCATCCATTTCCTTTTGATATATTTCTTGTCATCTTAATTATTTTCCGCATATTTGCGTAGGCAACAAATTTTTCGACCCACAACATTTGAGTCCTGGAGTTAACAAGTTATCGGGAATATTTCGATAGTATTACCCTAACTCGATTGTTGCTTGCATTTGCGCATGTTCAAATGTTATGATCAAGAAGAAGAAGCATACATTGCTTGACGGCAAAAACAGTTAATTTCGCTTTTGAAAAATAAGGAACTATTTTGATTTTAATTAGCAGCTAAAAGGGTTATGATGACAATTTGAGGGTCGTTGTCGCTGATACAACCAACATGGGTTCAGAATTAAAAACCCACGTCATTAATTTGATGTACAACAATTCCGGGGTTAATTCATTTGTAATGGGAAAGTTGAGCGCGCTTTTTGAGCGGATTTGCGTATGTTAACGCAATTTGCTCATATTCAGCTGTTGGCGCAATAACAGAGTGGCTTCTATGTTAATTTAAATGTTCATTTTCTTTTAAAGCAATGGTGTGGACAGCTGACTTTGGTAATAACATATTAAAATGTGTATTTCAAAAATTTATTTTAAAATTATTTCATTCTGCTGAAAGTTACACAAAAATCAACCGAATAAATGTAATATATGCTGCGATTTTTTTTAAATAACTGTTTGAATTTCAACAGAACATATGATTGCACTTAGCAGTGTCATTTACACTGGAAATCCATAAATTTGCTTGCGCTATTTACAGCGCATGTACGACCCATCATAAATATATCGATATATCGAAGCAAAAAAGTTAAAGCAAAAATACTACAATGAAAAATAATCGATAGGCCGTTGAGCCGATAAGCCCACTGACAATTCAGTTGAAAAATATTCATTGCACAGACCGGACGCGAGCTTTGCGTTTGACTTGTAGCCGGCATTTTACGCGCGTTCCGTTGTATTTACATCGTAAGCGACGCGCGCAACAGGGACGTAAACACGTAAACACAACGGTAATGCGTTATATGCGATCTCTGAGCCTGCAGCCTGCAATTCATTAAAAATAGACACGCTCGTCCATGCGTAATTTAATACACACATACTAGCAGACTGTGTGCGTGTGCTTGCTGTTGTTTTATTCCGATGTTTTTTTGTTTTCGTTTTGTCTTAGTGCAATTTTCCAAGTGTACTTGTGACCGTGTTTGTTTCTGTGTGTGTGTGAGCACTGACAATGTAGAATTGTTTCAATATGAATGGCGGGCGGCGATCTCTGAAGGTGAAGCGAGCAGCTGCTCGCATAGCAAGTTTTTGGACAATTTTATTATAATTCAAGTGCAAACCTTTTTGTTGTTTATATTTTCTATGCACAATGACGTCATTGGCGATCAGAAGCAGCACAACACACGCACACACAGTAATATTATTACTAATAGCGATGAATCATCTTTCGACCCGATTCTCGATCGGTTTGCTTTACTATTTAACTATTGTAGCCGTTTGATCAAGTTCAATGCTAGCAGCCATGACGTCAGACTATCAACTTTGCTCATGAGCTCATGCACTATACATATATATATACATAGGTATATCTATGCATATAGAAAAATTACTAAAGTTACAAGCATTGTTTCCGACATTGTTTTAACAAACTACAGCAGCAACAACAACAACAACAATCGATTGTGCTTATCAACTGATAATGGGAAATTGTTCAAGGCACACAAGGATAAGATAAGATTCAAATATGTAGATACTCACCACACACGCACACACACCCATGCACATGCAGTACAAAAATGTGCACAATGTGATAAAAGTGTTTGTAGTTGACAACACTTTGGTTGTTGGATTTTTGGTTATTGTTTGCGTCGCTTTTGTTTTTTTGCTGGCCTTTCTATTTTTTTTCTTTTGTTTTAAGCAATATTTACAAGCTGCCAGTTTAGTATGCTTGTGGAGCAAAGCAATAAAAAAAAACTCTTGAGTATAACCGGTTGAAAAACACAAAACAAACAAAAAAATAGCAACAATAAAAAATAGGTGAGTTTTTATCGCGCTATTTTCTAATTGCTAAAGTAAGGGGGAGGGGGACACTGTACTTTCACCTGTAGCAGAAGCCAAATATATCAAATAATTAGATGCGATTTGTGCTGAATTTCATGGAAGAAAACGAAAAACGCGTTGGAAACGCACGCGTTTTCATTTGTAGCGGTGTGCGCCTATTTGAATTTCCAGTGCATATCAAATTGTAAACGACGCATTTCAAACTATTTGCGCATATTTCAAGTTTATCGTTTCTTGTTACGGTTTAGTTTAATTTATTTAAATGCATTTTCGCTGTCTTTCGTATTTTTACCAAAGATAGTAATGCATAAATATAAAACTATATACACATAAATAATTAGAAATATATATAAATTTGACTGAATTCGAGCAACATTTTCGGCAACAATTTTTGATGGAGCGAACTAGCGAAAATGCGGGAGCATGATCTCATTTTGGAGGCAATTTAAACAAAAAAAATAAACACTGATTATTCAACACAATTTTCGATTTCGATTAATCAAATTCGATATCGACAAGAGTGAATTTTGTTAACTTGTTGAATCTATTTGGAATTGAAATCATTCCAGATAATTCTCACATGTAAGAAAATGAGCAACAATAAAACCATTTAGCATTTGAATGTTGATAATAAAATGCAGAACAGCTATTGTGCAAACAAACAAATACAAAATCTAACCTGAATAGGCAAAACCATAATGTAGTGAAACTGATTGATCTGAAGGTAATGCAGGAGATGAAAACAAGGTAAATAGGAAAGCGATTGCAAATGTGAAATTAGATATAGAACTCGAACACAATTCAGTTATCCAATCCACAAAATAAGTCGAAGATTAAAATCAGAGTACTTCCTTCCATTAAACGAGACTTAAAATTCAATAAAACATTTACAGATTTTTTTTCGATTGTCAATACAATAAGAGCAAAAAAAAAAAATGTTTAACTATGGAATTGAGGCGGCTAGAAAAACAGTCCCAAATAAAATCATAAAAAAAATCGATACAGACTCCCACAATTTAATTGCTACAATCACCAAATTTGTCTTGTAGGATGTTGGCGATGTTCTTGAAAGAACTCCATAAAATTCGAAAATGGCTACATCAGATTTGAAATCATATTAACTAACTACCTTTAAGAATCGATTTATGTTCTTAGTGGAATATAGTCCAGTTTAATATACATTCAAGTTTTATTTAGTTTCAACTCAACATCCATTTGCTGATTTCGCATCCATTTCGCCCATGATTTTTGCTTCTTTTTTCGACACCTGAACGACAATTCTTTTTTCTTTTTTTTTTTTTGATTTTTTTGTGGACGTGTGCGGTTCATTCAACCGGGCACTGTTTCGCCAATTTCGAGCGCAGTGATTTTAAAAATAATTTGAACTGTGCATTTTTATGCTCAATGCTGTGTTGACTTTTGGTTTTTTATATTTCTTTGCGTTTTTCGATTTGTAATTTTACATGTTGAATGGGGCACGTATGCGGAATGTGTGTGTGCCACAATTGCTGTAAATTGATATGGAATAAAATATATGCACAAGGCGGCGGCATTGTGTGTGTATGTGTGTGTGTGTGGTGTGAGTGTAACCTCATTTGCATGGCGACAAACAAATGCAATTTGAGATTAGCAGCACGTCCAGCCATGTGTGTAGGTCGACGTCTGGAGACTGCGAGACAGGGTGGCTATGTATCCATGCAACTGTGCCCCTGCGTGTGCACAGGGTGTCGTCATTCATTGGAAAGTTGTTTAAAATCCAAAATCCACTTGGAATGCATGCAAGATGGGCACTATTGACTATTTTTGTGGCAACAGTTGCTTCCAAGCGACAACCTGTTTAGGTATCTTCATGCAACATGTTCTGCACCCCAATTGCCAATCATTTGTTATACTTTTATTATATGCGATGCGTTGCCTTGACCAATTATGGCCACAACTAACAACCTGCGCCTCCCACTGCTCCAACCCTGCACACAACCGCACTATAAAATAGGTCACACTAGCAATAGGTGTATGATGAAGAAACCCACCACAAACACCCATTTTAAGAGTAAGGGAGAAAACCCCTTGCTGCTGCTGGAGGAATGGGGCTGGCCCAGTTTGTTGTGGTCATAAAACTGTCGGATCGGCCATTTGCCAAGTCGTCTGACGTCTGATTTATGGGTCAGAGCCCTAAAAAATACAATACAAAAAAAAAAAAAAAAAAAAAACGCATCGCATCGCATGCACGGCGCTCATCAACAAAGTGCAAACTAACTGGCCAATGTTGGTCGGCTTATTTCAACCAATGTTGCTTTATGGGAAGAACATAAAGAGAACCAAATCAAAGGGGTATATTGATTGGATGTCTGCCTCCGTCTTCAAATCTAACAGTAATCTAATAAATCTAACAAATATACCAAATATAAAAATAGATTAGATTGCGTTCGATTTTATGTTCTAATCTTTTCTTGGCCCAAGTATTCTGATAATAGGTTTTTTTTCTAAGAAATGCATCAGCTTTATTGCGTTTTTCCGAATAGAGAAAATTTATGATCGATCGGCTTAAAGTATATTTTATAACTTGTTTCGCCAAAGCCAATCTTCGAATGGGATCAGTCAAACTCCAGCAAATTGTCAAGAAATCGTTGTTAAAAATCTGTTATTACTGGAGGATTTTTTACACAGCTCCTTCTATTAATGAAAACTATAAAATATTCATTCTAAACAAATAGCCAATGAATATAAAAATCAATGGAAAATTTTAAACATTGAAAAGTTCTACTTAAATATATTTTCATAAACACGTAAATATTTATAGATATGTATATATATATATATTTCCTTGGTTATTCATTTTGAGACACTGCCAAAATTTGATGATAATTTTCAATATTTCAACATAACTTTCTCGAACCATTTACTGTATGTACTCAGACATTCCTCAGTTATGCACAGGGTATTTCCCAGTCGACTATTGCTCACGATTTGCATTTAATATGTGGCTCGCGTGCACATTCCGTAAATGCAATCATGCAACGGGCACAGAGCTCTGAGCAGAGGGGGTGTTTTGCGGCATATTAAAAGGGGGCGACTTCTTGCAATTGCCGCTTTTAACAAAACCCACGCAAAGTGTGTCACATTGGGCCATGGGGGAGTGGAAGTGGGAGTGGAAGTGGGAGTGGGTGTGGGAGATAAAGTTAATGCAGCTTACGCACTTTAATTGATCCGCTGGCCATCTGTGAGGCTGACGCACTGACTCATTTGCCAGCTATTTATTTGGTGACGAAATCTTTTAAAGCGAACAACAAAAGCAATGAAAAAAACGCTAAAGATTTCAGCATCACAATCTGTTCTATTGTCCAGGGCATGGCGCCAACAACAATAACAACAACAACTGTATCAACATAATGATCATCGTGATCGGCATCGCATCCGATCTGTCGCCCACTCGAAGTTTGTTTAGCTATGTGCTCAAAGTTTATTAATACAAAATGAAAACTGAAGAATTGAGTTCCATCTGCGCTGCTTTTTCAACTCAATCGACTCAATTTGGCGTGGCAAAAACTATGCGCACACACAACAAATTATCTGACGAAAGATATGTCTATATATATATATGTGTATATATATGTATATATATGTATATACTCATAAGGTTATAATACAAATGCGGCTGACTAAGACAGACACTTTTGTATTTGGCACATTGCTGAATTTGCGCAAGACTTTATCATTTGAAAGGTACTCTAGAATCTAGACAGACTGTCGCTGTCGAGACAGCTTCCAAAATTTTCATCTTGAATATTGTAAACAAACCAGCAGACAAGGCGAGCAGTGTGGGGCGGGGTAGAAAGGGGTGGTCGACCAGAGAGTAGGGCCAGAACCGTTTTGTGGCATGGGGAAACACACACAGAACGGCAACAACTGAGAAACGAGGAAAGACATCTGCGGCAATCGAGATGAGAGGGACCAGAAGAGAGGCTAAAAGTCTTTTAGGCATTGTGTCATCTTTCCTACGGAAACATATCTTAAGATCGGCAGACATCGATATTCTCAACCCAAATTGAAAAATTGAAGAAAAATTGAGATGGAAAACGATTAATTTGTTTTTATTTCTGGTTATTATACATGTCAGAGCAGACCGAATCGGATCATTATTTTATATAGCTGCCATAGGCACTATCGATCTGGAGTTAAATTCTTTGGCTTCACAAGTTATTCAAACTCTACAGATGCATCTGGCTATGATACAGTTTTCATAGCAAAAATCCGTATGTATGAAATCAGTCTTTCTTGTTTTATATGTTATGTTCATTCAATATCATTCTCAGTGATTACTAAGTAGTTAAGTTAATTTGGCTTTAGCAAATTATCACTTCTTGATCTTTCGCCGATTGATGATGTATATCGAATTCGAAAAATCAACAACAACAATGCCAAATGCTTAGCATACTGGTTTGCACTATGCCCAGTTAATAAATAACACCAATTTATTCCTATAGTATGTATTATTTATTAGACTCTCAGTGGCTAGCTTTGTTTTTGCCAAATTGCCCGTGAACTTTGAGTGGGGCATCGTGAAATCACAGGATAGAACGAGAAGCAAAACCCGTTGAATTTGCACATTTGCATATATATACATTTATATATATACATGTATTGGAGCACTCGGTTGGGGCATGTTCTCATTCAGTTTGGGTTAATTGAATCATTGTGCAAATGAATAGTTCGCCACCTCGAAATCGGGTTCCCAATTCCACAATTCTGTTGTTTGTTTTGTCATCGGTCCATCAATAGACGCCGATTGCAGTAGCCAGTAGCCAGTAGCATCGCCATTGCCCTTAAAACTAAAAAAAAAAAAACGAATAAAAAAACGTTACGCAATAAATGCGAAAGGCCCCACGGAACTGACGATGACGACACCGATCCAATTTGAGTGGGACTCAGTTCAGTTCGTACTCATATTTGTGTATATTATCTTCAAACGAGTGTTTTTTTAGCGGTTTCAATTTATGATTGCTGTTTTCGCATATTTCTGTTTATCGGCGACAAACCAGTATATTAATAGCAATGTTGAGTCCTAACCTCGGATTACAAACTCTTGAAGCTTACTTAAACAGCAGTAAATATGAAAATTTTCTCTCTGTGTATTTGAAGTACAAGTCTAAGGAACCGGATGTCCGTTTTAGATTGCATAAAAGCATATATCACAATTCATTGCCTGCTCTTGGCTCATCTTTGGGCAGTTGATCTTGAAATATAACTCCGAAATATAACTCCCATGCTTTTGAGATAATAGAACAACAGCGAAACAAGTTGTTGTTGTTGTTGGTTTTGTAGTTGTGTCAAGAGTAAACCGAACTAATTGCCCCATAATTTCAGTTAATTTGTTTAGTGTAATTAGCTGAAGCGAAACGAACGTGACACGGACTCAAATATATATAGCCATGAATAATGTGCAACCCATTTACGAATGCTTACATTTATTTTGGCATATACACTTGAAAAAAAGCGCTGATCTGTTCTGGAAATTTGGCAGTCAAGTAAAATGTATTCATTATCTAGATATTATCAATAAGGGAGTGTAACTCTCGACAGATCGATAATGTCGATGTGCGGCAGTCAAGATATCGATAAAGCAGTGAGGCAATCGATAAATCAATAAAGGACCGATAAGAGTAAAGTATGTAGATAATAAAGTACATAGATAATGCGTATATATGATTTGATTTCGATTAAGAACAACAGCCACTTAACCAAATACTTCAGTTAAACCTTCAAACGTTCAAACATATTCCCAACAAAATCTACATCAAATCAAAAATGTTTTCTGAATTGCTCGTAAGTTCTTGTCTAAGAGATAATTATTATTATTTATTATTTTTAAAATTATATTTTTTTTGATTCACAACAGTTTTAGATCGGCAACAAGTGTGCTTAACTTTTTATCTAAATGATTCTAGTATTTCGACATTTTTGGGGCTTTGAAAAATCATTTTCAAATCAGAATTGCCCACTGTACCAGCGCTTATATGTAACCTTTTTTTTCCAGTGCATATACATTGTAATCGTAGTTTTTACTTGGCCAACAAATGAGTCACGTACGAGGGGGCGGCAAAGGGTAAACCAAACGGGGCGGTTCGCTCGATTGAACGTTTTATGGATAATTAACAGTCAATGTTTCTGTTGTTGTTGTTGTTGTTGTTGTGGCTGGCATGCAAACAAAAGCAGACGATAAGAGGCAGCGCCCCTTGTTGCACAGGAAGGCACAGTCAGATCGGTGGGGCAGTGCATACACTCATAAAAAATACTCATACTAGTCACTCAATTATTCAGAAAGTAAATTTATAAAATTGTTGATAAAATTACATTACATGCTGGATTTTTCCATTGCATTGCTGAATTCTTATCATAGCTTCTTGGTTACTCATACTATTATTAAGCATTAGTAACATTTTTAACGGGGCACAATAGACCTTATAGGTCGCAGTGCTAACTCTCCCCAATTATAATAACATTTTAAACACAAACATTTTACAGAGTTTGTAAAATTTAAAGAAATTACGATCTCAGGGGATGTCATTACTTGTTTTTTAACTTTCGAAAAGATTTCTTCTACAAATTAGGGTTTGCATTTGTACTTTTTGGAAATGACTTTCTTAATAAGAGAAAATATTTCTGAAATATAGAAAAAATCACCATTCTCGATTTAGAGCAAACCTTTCTAAATTTCAGAAATATATTAATAATAAATGTAAGCATATTTTTTTCTGAGTGTCTAAATATTAGTGTGTGTGTGCAGTTTGTGCAGTGTGGGTGGTCAGCTATTTTCTGGTTTCCGCAGCAGCTTCCTCCTCCTCTTCCTCCTCCTCTTCCTCCTCCTCTTCCTCCTCCTCTTCCTCCTCCTCTTCCGCCTCCTCTTCCTCCTCTTGCTCCATCCTCTTGCTCCCCGTCCCGTCACGAGCATTCGCAACCATCTGGCCAGCGAGCGCTGATTGAGCAAGTGTGGCAAGCGTGTTGCGGCCTCTTTTTTGCTTGCTACATCCATCCACACATACATAGAAACGTATACGTATATAGAATATATCTGCAGTTGTAGAGTCGCAGAACCGACCCGAACACATTCCCATTTCGTGTCATCTTGTTGTTGCAAGGCTATTCTCGATTATAGTATTATTTATTATTGCTGCCATTTTATTTGCTTTATTCATTGTACTCTCCGAAATAGAAATTGCTCGTTGAATACTTAAAGTTCATTTTATTGTTTATCAACAATTTTCGGCTAGCTTTTGAACTTGCTTTTGTTATTGCTTTCTTAAGCAGTTTTTAAAACACTTTATTGTATAAACACACATTTGATGTACATATTTATAGCCCCAACTGAATACATACATAAATGCATACATACATACATTTGCAAGGTAAAATGCGGGTCATTTCAAAATTCTATGATTCATTCAAAAAAAAAAAAAAAAGTCCAAACTGTATTCAACTCTAAATTCTATAAAATTATAGTGAATAAAAACTTGAATAATTTAATTGATTCACTCACAATGTTTAGAATGCTCCACATCCGCATATATTTTAAGCTAGGGAATCAAACCGATTGAATGTCCGAAATTCGACAGGAAATTTGATTTCCTGGCTTAAAATCCCTTCTTAATTATTACTATTAGTAATGGATTTTGAAATAATTTTGATTACACTTCAAAAAAAGAAGTACTATTTTAGTTGTATGAATTATTTATTATTTCATTTCAAACAGAAAACTCTATTTGAATTTCTTCCCTTTCAATTTGATATATCCGCATCCATTCGAACTCCCAATGATGCCAACCAGAACCAGAATTCAGTTGCAGTTAGTTTTCATTGAAGAGTCGAGCTTTGCAAGCAACATGCAACAGATTTGTCTTCCATTGTGGCTCTGCCTCCCGACCATTTCAGCTCAGCGCCCACATGTAAAACAGGAAACCGCAACTAATGGGCCCCGAGATATGTTTGCCGTTGTTTAGAGTTTTGTGTGAGTGCATCTTGCGGTTGCATCTGAGTGTTACTTCTACTGCGACTCCAACTGCGACTGCGATTGCGACTTTGGCCTCCATTCGCCCACTTTGGCTAGCCAACGGCGAAATGTTGCAAAGAGTTGTGTGGCACAGTCAACTTTCCGCTTCCATGGGGGCTGTTTTAAGTGCGCCTCCATGTAGCTGTGTGGGCTAGGATTGCATTTGCGATTTATAAACTGACAACAGGCCTAATCTCGATATGCTTGCACTGTGTACAACTTTAAACGTAAATCATATTTAAAAATGCTAATTAACTAATTCAATATAGTTCTCTGACTTTTGAAAAAAAAAGTAAATTCCTGTTTTTCAAATAAATATTTCTATAAATTCACCAGTGGAAAGTTAAATAGTTTTTAAGAGTGTAGCAGAGATTTCATAGCAGGCAGCTAGATCGCTTAGAGTTGCCAGACTGGGCAAAGGAAGTCCACTGGCAGTCGTTCAGCATCAAGCATTCTGCAGTTCAGCTCAGTTTAAATACTGTAATAAATAATCAGTCTCTGCACACATTTGCATACATTTTACAGGGCATAACTAACGGAAATGTAGCCAAATTGCATCTCTCTTTCTCTCTCTCTCTTGCAGTTTCCCCCAAATATTAAATGTGTTTTGGGTCGCCGGTTGAACAACACGTTACTCTCGCTGTCCCCTCTCCCTCTCCCTCTTCCTCTTCCTCTTGGTCTGGCAATGCGCTCAGCCATAACTCCTTCTATGTTGCTGGTAGGGCAAATATGTTGCCATCTCCCCAATACGTCCCAGCAACGTAACTCGTTACGCTTCGTCAAGCATTTGGCATTGGAATTTCAATTTGATTTCGAAAGACGTCGACAACGCCCTGTCGGATCGGCCCACTATATATATATATACGCATATCTTGTGGCATTTTACGCTTCACCTTAACAACTTTCTTTCCTCTCTGTTGCTTCTTCTTGGTCTTCCTACAGTTTACAAAAGTCGCAGCGGAAGTGAGGCAATGCATTAGGCACGGGGTGGTTTGGCTTGATGGCTGGATGCTTGCTTGGCTAGGTTAAAGGCTTGGCCCAGCTTTGGGATTGGACTCTGCATTTGCATTTGCACTTGGGTTTGGGTTTGAGTTTGGGTTTGGGTTTGGGTTTGGAATGCCCATTTTAGTCAGTGCTCGTCAAACTGTGCGCACAGTTCTTTCAATTGAAATTGCAGACGGCACATAATTTCCGGCCATGAAATTCGAGTGCACCCTTTTTTATTATTATCATTATTATTCGCTGTTGTTCTTGTTGTTGCTGTTAAGCAGCTGCACCAAGGGAGATGCCCTTTAATCTAATTAAGGGGGCTGGGCCTCTGACGATGAATATTATACTCATAGCGCTTAGTTGGCTTATTGCCGTGGGGACCTGGTCTCTACAATTTTCTTGTCATATACGAAGTGGATTAAATAACTAAAACACTAAGGGGAATTTAAAAAAAAAAAGCAAAAAAAATACAAAAAAATATATATATATATATAGTAAAAGTTTCTATAACGAATTTTTTTTTAGTACTATTGTACTTATTTATCTAATGTAGAAGTCCATTTTTTTTTCTCGTGAATAACATTTTTGCATGAATTTCTGCTTGGGCTAATTTAACTTTACTAATTCATACTAACTGTAAATTTTTGGTCTGATTGGTTATTTTCTGGGTTTTCCCGAAACTATGCCACAAATGTTGGAACAATATTGCAATTAAATACGCCCAGAAATTTTAAAAATGTTTTTTTTCTAATTTAAAAATACAATTTTATTTTTAATTTAATTAATTATTTTTATTTTCTACGTTTTGTCTGCTTGGACTTATATCAGTGGACATTATATATACATAAATGAATGAATAAGAAAGTTAAAATAATAACTTTTTTCTTGTTTCAAGTTTCGATTTAGTGAGCCGCAACTTTAATTGTTTGTTTGTTGGTTTTTAGTTCATTCGCCTTGGTTTAGTTGACTTCGTTCTGTGCGCAGTGCACCATTCAGGAGCCCAGTGGGAACTGTTTGCTTCTGTGTTTACCTTATGCAAATTTCGTTTGCACGAGCCCAAAGCGAGTGCCAAGCAGTCAAGAAAGGGGTTGGGGCAGGGGGTGGACAGGCAGCAACCCCATTTGTGGGCAGTTTGTTGCCCTAATGCCTAAACGGGTTCAAAAAACTTACGGTGACATTTGGCCGGAAGAAGACTGGGTTGGCGGGATGGCTTTGACTCTAATTGCTGACTCTACGGGCTGTTTAGGGGTGGGTGCTTTGGCTGGGTGCGGGGAGAGGGGGTGGATTTGTGGTGGTGGTGTTATTCCTTGTGCCTAGTTATGCACTTGGCGAAACGAAATTCTTATTGATTTTCTTGGCTTCGCTCCATTTTTTTGGGCCAGAAGCAAGTCAGTGGGTCGCTGTCGCCTGCCAGGTGGTTGGTGTTGGTGGTTGTAGGTTGCATGGAGCCGGGTAATGGGGTGGTGGGAAGGGGGGGCGAGAATTTATGACACCAATTATTTATGAATTCGAAATTTGTTTGGCGCGTTGCCAAGACTGGAGAGTAACAGACACCCAAATAGACAGACAGACAGACAAACAAACAAACCGTGCCAATTCGATATGTATATGTAAATTTGAGTACACTCAACAAAATAGAGTAGTGCATTGTGTACACTTCGAACGATATTCTTGAAAACAAGACAATTTTACACTATTTTGATCATACTTATTTTTGGATTAATCAATTTTGAATATGCTCAATAATAATAAAAATAACTTTCATTTGTGAGGAAAGCGCAAGTCAGCGCTTTTCGCTGAGTGTACGAGCTGCAAGTCAAGTACAAAAATATATCCTAACAGAGTCGTACTTTCGTTTCAGGCCATACACTACGCTGGGCTCAAGGCCGTCCCGAAAAAGAAAACAAGAAAAACAAAAAAAAAGAAAGGAAAAACCACCTCAATACGAGGAAAATAACAAACAGATATCGCTAGGCGAAATCGGTTAATATGTCAGGGCGCAGAAGTCAGACACAGATGGCGCCACCGCCGCCGCCGCCCAAGCCCAACAAGAGCCAAGCAAATGGTAACGGTGCCCTGCCGAATGGTACCGCCAACAACAACAACAGTTACAACAGCAACAATAAAAGTGTCGCAGCAGTCACAGCGGAGGCCCAAAATGCCAGCAACTTGGCTCAGAACAGCAACGCTGCCCGGAGGAGTCAGACGCCGCCGCGCACAGAGCAGGTCGTGATGACGCCACGTGGCAAGACTGCCAACAGCACCGTTATACTCATCGAGCGCAAGCTCATCGATGAGATCAACGATCGCGTGCATGTCGCTGGCGGGGATCACACCGGCATCATCATCAACAAAGACACCGTCGCCGGCCAAAAGAGCGCCAGCAAAGCGGCCGCCCTCTCCCTGGAGTTTCGCGTCTTCCTGGTCAGCGCGAACACGGGCAAACATTCGCAGGAGTCGCGCACTCTGCGCTTCTGGTTCCGCGACTGGCTGACCAACGATGAGAAGCAGGCCCACATAGCCCAGGACTTTTTCAAGGAGCTCGTCAGTCCCCAGGACTTCCCCAGAGGTATCCACACATATACACATAAATACATATATATATATATATATATATCTAATCAAATACTGAATCGTAGCAAACTTTAAATTGTCTAACGAAGCTTCTAATTGTCTATCGAATTCAAATATATCTATGAGTACTTTCCATAAACAAAATTAAACGAAGCAACAATCAACTCTTTTCAAGCTGAACAATACCAATATATATATATATATATATATATATAAGTATATATATAAAGACAAATGATAATTAATTACGCACACAATTTAAATGAGATCATAAAGCCAAAGCTTAAGCTGCAGAATGTAGCAATTGGATGTGATCAACATACATATATATATATACATATATATATATTATATAAACATATATGTATATATATATATATATGTGCTCACATATCTGTTTGTCCATTGCAGATTATGTTGGGTTTATCAAGAAGATAATGAAGCTGCTGCAGCATGGCTACTCCGAGATACAGTCCATTGAGATCGAGCTGCGCATTTTGGAGGAGACATCAGCGCCGCCCTCCCGACCACGTAAGTCAACACTCTGCCTCGCCTACTTCTCCCCACCTCCTTCTCTTCTTCTTCATCTTTCTCTCTTTTGTTTTATTTCTTTTGATTGGCTTCATCTCTATCTTTCTCTCTCTCTCAATACATATATATATATATCTCCCTCTCTGTATCTTATTTGCTCTCTTGATCTGTTTATCTGATATATGGTGTCTTTATATATATATGTATATGTATATATACACTTATGATATTTGGGGTTCGGCGTGCTGACAGCGCGAGATGGCTACATCATCTACTGCTATGGGGACTGCAATCGGAAGTTTGAGGAGGCGCTGCTGGCGCAGAAGAAAACAGGTGATGGCGACAATCTCATGAAGGCCATTTGGCTGGACATGTACACTGAGCAGCTGAGCGCCCGCCGCAAATGAATCTCTGCTCTCTGCTGATCTACTGATCTCCGCTTTTAACGCCAACTAATCCTCGCCAGCCACAATCAACGCCGCAACCTCCACAACCACCACCACAACCACACCCACAAACCAAATCAGGCGGTCAGCTCTCAAAAAAAACCAAAAAAAAAAAAAAAAATTTTTTTTTTTTGTAATACTTTCGCCTTTTGACGAGCGTTCTTTGTGGTTTTGTCTCTGTTTAATTGTTGCTGTTCATTGTTTTATTCGTTCGTTCGTTCGTTATAAATATATAGATATATATATAAATATATTTTTTTTTTACTAACGCACGCACTTCGTCTATGGAATTAAAGCAAAAACAAAAAAAAAAAAAAAAAACGCACTGAGTTTGAGTACAAAATATATATGAAAACAAAACTAAAAACAAACATCGAGCGCATCTTTAATAAAAACAAATGTGTCTGTCCAGTGACCCTTCAACTGTTTGGGGAGGTGGTGTCAGTGGTTGTCAAACTGCTATTGTTTGTTTTTTTGCTTGTGCCAACTGTTCACCGTGCATTGACCTTCAATGCTGCAACACAGCCAGACTTTCTGTACTCTGGAGTAAGCGCTCCTCCTCAAGTGGCCCATTTGTCTGGCTGACTGCCATTAAGTTAACACAAGCGCCGTCTGCTGTTAACCCAGCTAACACAGCCGGAGCCTAACCACGCATTGTAAATGGCTAACAGCTCTAGCCTGCCCCTTACCAGCCCGCAGTCCCTTACTTAAGTTAACCATTAACGCCTCTTCAAAAATATTCCATCCATTAAATACTTCAAAGTGTTTTAAAACAAAATTCCCAACTCTCTCTCTATCTCTCTTTCTCCTTCTTTTTCTCTTTCTCTTTGTCTGTGCCTGTTGCTGGTTGCAAACAGTTTCCTTAGATGAATCCCAATTTGAATCTCTGCCGCTGACACAGGAGAAGATCCTTGAACTGATTGAGCAGGCCTATCCCAATCCCGTTTCGCCCGAAGATTTGGCCAAGTAAGTTTTTTGTGTTTGTTTTTTTTTATTATTAATAACACCCTCTCTCTTCCACTCGAACAGGGACTATGGATGGAGCGAGCAGGATGTGCTGTTGGTCATACAATCGCTGCAGGAGCGAAACCTGATCAAATTGATGGAGTACAATGCTTACACGCGCATCCATCACGAGGACAAGGAAATCAAGGTGGTCAAACAGATGCCGACGATAGCCTCCAATAAGCAGCCAACGATAGCGATTATAACGGCACAGTATTGCGAGAAATTGGCCGTGGATGCCATGTTGGAGAACAAAGAGACTTTTGTCCGTTACACAACAGTGGGTAGGTGGTGCCACATAAGTGCCCGAAGCATAGTTCCCGATCCCGGCACGGAGTGCGTTAGATCTGTGAGCGTATTTATCTAATGCCTCACACTCAATTCTCTCTTCTCTCTCTCTCTCTCTCTCTCTCTCTTTCTCATTTATCTCGTTCTCTTGTATGCTAACTGTTACGGTTGAAAAAAAAAAACAAAAAAAAAACGAATGTTGAATGATTTGTTTGCTTGCCAACCTTTGCCCTGCCCTCTTCTGCCCGCCCACAAAAACTGAAAAATTATTAATAACTGAATGAATTAATTTTCGAACGCAAAATCAATACATAACAGATTCCGATCCCAATCTAACGAACTCACTCAGAAAATCCAAAAAGAAACGCAGATTTGGTAAGCACCCAGTCAGTCGCCGACAATTTACATACACACATTGCCATCTTAATGTCAACCACCATGTTCCATGTAATCTAATTTGTGTCTCTGATGCGGTCAAGTTCACATCAATTTGTGCAAATCAAGTTGTCGCCAATCTAACCGATCACACCATATATATCAATATATATCAATTAATGTGTTCAACAACAGAGGACATTTGAAAAAGCTGTTGCAATGATTGCTTAGACGAAATGCTTTGAGTATAAGATTTACTGTATTTAATATATATTTATTTGAATAATGGGTTGCAGATTAATGCTAAAATGTTTACATTTTGATCAAATTCAGTGTAAATTCCCTCAATCAATCTGATTATATTTTTAATTTCAATTCGAATACAATAAAGTAAATTCAAAATGTTTACTTTTAAATCATTTCAAATTTTTTAATATTTTTAATTAAATTTATAGATAAAAAGAAACAAACGAAAATCATTCAAATTTAAATAAATTAAAAAAAAATCAAAACAAAATAAACATAAAATTGTGAGACTACTATTTGGATATATATATATATATATATCTAATACATAGTTTAATTTGTTTGTACGAAAACTTTTGAATCGAGCGCGGCATTTGCCACAAATTGTGAACTTGACCTTATACATATAGTTTCTTGTTATTATTGTTGCGACAAAGTTGTCTATTGTTTGCTTTTGTTGGTAAAGTTGTAATGGTGTTTTGGTTTCGTTGTTAATGTTGTTGTCTCTCATCGGTTGTAAGAATGGGCCAATGGTTTCATTTGCTTTTTAACACAACTTTTTTTTTACCTGTCATTGTTGATTGTTGTCGTCACGCACATGACCCACAATAAACTCACAAACGGCACACAACAACACACACATCTCATACATATGTACATGACCACAAATGTTTGATGGATGAATGAATGGATGGATGGATCCATGCTTTGAATGACAGCTCACTAATGTTATGCAATAAATACTCCGCAGGCGAATCGAATGTTTATACCTTGGGCAACATTGGAGCACATCGGATAGTGAGCACCAAGCTGCCATCGGCAGGCAGCACGCGGGAGGCAATGACGGCGACGGGCAATACGACAACCAGACTGCTGGGCACATTCCAAAAGGTTGACTTTGTCTTCATTGTGGGCGTGGCTGGCGGCGTTCCTCACTACACAGACTACAAGAAGCATGTGCGGCTCGGCGACGTTGTCATCTCGTATGTGGACAAGCAGCGTGCGCTTATCAACAGGTGAGTCCATCTAAGGGAATCAGTCGGCAATCTGCTAATCTATCGATCCATCGATCCATCCTGCACAGCAAGGAGAAGCCCTATGTCTATGTATACAAGAGCGGCGATGATGTCAAAACATATTTCCCCGTCAACGATTCGCTGCAGCAGATCGCAGAGAGTCTGCAGGCGAACATGGAGCTGAAGCGGCCATGGGAGACATACTTGGGCGATGCACAGCACACGCTTGCCCAGAAGACGGACAGCGACTTTGGGCGGCCGGACGCCAAGACGGATAAACTGTTTATGAGCATTGGCAACAACGAAGTCATCGAGGTGGCCCATCCCATTGCCGCTGATGAGATTAATGGCGTGACGCGGCCGCGTCTGCATCTGGGACCGATTGGATCTGGCCGGGATCTGGTGCGCAGCGACGATCCTCGCACAAAGTTCGCACGCAAATTTGGACTGCTTGCCACCGATGTGGAAATGAGCAGTGTGCTGGACAGCATCATTGGCAACTGTCGGGAGAGCTTCATTCTTGTCAAGGGCATCGCCGACTACAAGGACGGCATGTCGACGCGCAAATGGCAGAACTATGCATCACTCTCCGCCGCCGCGGTGGTCAAGTCCGTCATCTGTGGCATGGATGCGCCGACAAATGTTTAATCCGTTTTCAACACTCACTCAGCGCATTTAGCAATGATTTTAACTTTTCAAATAACTTCGTTTTTATTTTTTATATATAAATATATAATATATATATTTTTTTTTTTAGTTTTGTTCGAAAAGCCTGCAATGTATTTATCTTTTGTTCTCTGTGCGTTATTAACCAAAAGGGGGCCCTGATTATAATCCGGTTGGCCCCTCCAAGTAGACCAAAATGTATGCGTTGTCCTAATACCTTAAACATATATTACACATACATATGCGAAAGTAATATGTATTAAATGATTTCTTGTTATTTATTTGTTATGCTTTTGTACTACATATACATATGTACATACGTATATATATATATATATTTATATATGTATATGTATAAATATATATACAAATAATTTACATTTACACAATATGTATGACACAGGCACATGACGTATATAAGTATATACAATATATATTTATGTATATACATACATACTTACCTTATAAATAAATACGGCAATATTATTTTGCAAAATTAAACTTCAAGTTTGGTTTCTATACGTTCGATCAAGATGTACAACGTTAATAACAAATTTCAACTTTGACCTGAAAGTGCTGACGTACTCGAATATAATGAAAGATATGGATATGAATGGACTGAAATCCGAAGTAATCTTGGTAAAAGATGAATGAAATATTTATTGGCGAATCTTCTACAAAGGACTAAACTTGATTTTCACCGCGCTTTTTTTTCTTTGGGTTTGAGGCTTAATAAATTCGTTGTTGCTCATATTCAAACCCTAAATGGCTTAAAACTATAAATTGCACTTTACTTGAAGACCCAAAAAATCATTGTTCGCTTTTAAATTCAAAAGCTGGAAGTTGATTTAACCGTTCGATGGGCTTCATTTTTAGTGTGGAGTAGTTCTGTAAAGTGAGGAGTGGCTCTGTACTGTTGTGGGAATGAAACTCTTTTTCAATATTGCCAATGAAATGACGCTGAATACCTTAAGGAACTATCGACATATGAACAACTGAATAAATTCGACAAGGTTTGTATTTAAATAACATTGGTTTTTGGGATGTGTAAATAAGCAATATTAAATTAAAATACCAGTGATAGGTAACAAGTGAGAATCCAAGTGTAAAGAGTCAGTAAGGAACGGAAAACCAGCTGTTGTCATCATTGTACATTCGGCCGGCACACTGTGCCCATCTCGTTCTGTCGCGTGGCAATGACCCACGAAGAACTGCCGAACCCGCTCCTATGAAAGATTATATTGCGTCGCAAGCAGCGCTTGTGCTTTGTGCTGCTCAGCTCAGCTCGGTTCATTCAGTCGACTTGTCTCGTCAATGCCGGTTGTGCTGTCCAACTTTTCTAGCGTAGCGCATAATAACAGCAGAAAACACGTGCACACGTGCTTACAGTCGCAGACAGACAAAGCGAATTTACGTTAAATAGCAACAAACAAATTTAACGCATAACGGCGAATTAAGAATAAAGGCCGGGCGATAACGAATGCAAGTGTAAGTATTAGAGTAAAGTGTGCTTGTTTAAATTTTATAAGTGAACATTAAATAAATAGATGTTGCAACGGTTGCAACGGTTGCGAACGATTCTTGTGCAGATTTTTGAAGCTGCAGCGCATTTCTCAAACCAAAAATTTAATCCACGCACAGCATACAAACACAGATACAAATAGAAATACAAACATAAAACATAAACGGATATGAGTATTTACATATACGTGAACCGGTATTTTAAGTGTATTATGTTGAGTGGTTTGTACTCTGTTTTCTCAAAGAGCACGCAATGAGTTTTTGTGAATGTGGAATACGCAGTTCATTTCAGCTCAACAGTTCAATCGGATACAGGAGGAAAGCAACCTTTAATATTTCAATAATGTTGTAAAGCTTAACAAAAATCCCGCTCTCGACCTGTGTATTTCACGAAAAATTTGAATTTTACATTTTAATTATCAATTTACAATTCATTTTGTATATCTTGCAAGTCGGCTTCACCATTAATGATTCTTCACACCAAAAAAATTTAAAAAAAAAAAGAAAAAAAAAATGTTTTTTTATCAGTTGTGCCGGAGATAAATATCTTGATGAAGAAACGAGATTCCGATCGCAACATGTCCAAATATCCACCGACAAATAAACAATATTTGCACTGTATAATTGCTTATATATATTTATTGTTTGGCTGTATATCTGTCATTGGAATGTGCAATAATCGAGATATGATAAGCATTCCATACGGACAACATAACGAAAAAACATGTGCGACAATATCGCTGAAACCCTGAAATACCCTTTTACGAAACTGGAGACTAATAACACCCTAATAGGAAAACGAAACAAGTGCTCACTATTAATATAACTATTGCTAAATCGGGTTTTTGTTTTATGTTTATACCCCGAAACCAATTAAAATGGGTAAAATGTATGGAACAGGCAGGCGGGGGCGAAGCTTATCTATATCAATTTATCAATACTTCTATACCATATGCAGATCACTTTTATCTCATTATATCGATAATATCGAATACATATTTTCATATTGAACAAACGACGAAAGGCAAGAAGTCAACTATGCATTTAGAAGCTGGTTATCAGTTCATGTTATCTACTAGCCGTGCTTTCTAGGCAAGAACTTTCTAACTTGTTATTATTGTTTCTGGTTAATATTGAAAATTACTCTTTTTTTATTTTGATTTGATTGACTTTCTTGGCGATTTTCATGAGGGTTTGTATGCTTTTGGACTTTTGTTTATACGAAAGAGATCATTTAATAGAGTTTTTCATTTTTAATCTATCCCTTTAACTGTGTTAGTCGCGCTTTCTCTCCCTCTCTCTCTCTCGCACACTCTTCCTTTCTCTCTTTGTCTCTTAGATTACCATTAACATTTGAACAGAATTATAAAAAAGTCCCGCGGAGTAAGCATTTATTTTTGGTTGCGTGTGCAAATTTCGGAATAGGGAGTTGGGGATCACAAATCAATGTGTATCAAATTTCGAACATAAGCAGGAAACAATTGTTTTTTTTTGTAATATTAGTGTTATTACTCGTCTCAATTGCTCTATGAGAGGCCAGGTCTAAATATCCTTTAATATAGATTTAGATTGAGGAAACGATTCCCTTGTATCAAATTTGAAATGGTTAACTATTATTTTTTGCTCTCTCTTTGTGACAGCGAGATGTCAACCGATTGTTATCTGGTGCTAGAGGATGGTACATTGATGCCTGGGCGTTCATTCGGTGCGAAGAATACGGCGACAAGTGGCGAGGTTGTGTTCCAAACGGGTATGGTTGGCTACACGGAGGCTCTGACGGATCGCTCCTATAGCGCCCAGATACTGGTGCTGACCTATCCCCTAATTGGCAACTATGGAGTGCCCGATGTCGGCGAGATGGACGCCTTTGGACTGCCGGAGCACTTTGAATGGTTCAACGGTGCGGTGCAGATTGCCGGTTTAGTGGTTGGCGAGATATGCGAGACGCCCTCGCATTGGCGCTCACAGCGTACGCTGTCCCAATGGCTGGCCGAGCACAAGGTGCCCGGCATAAGCGGCATCGATACACGCGCTCTAACCAAGAAGCTGCGCGAACAGGGCAGCCTCCTCGGACGCATTGTCTTCGAGGAGCCGAACAAGCAACAGTTGGCTGCCCCCTTCGTCGATCCCAATAAGCTCAACCTGGCTGCGGAGTGCGCCATCCGGGAGCCGATGCTGTACAAGTCGCCGCTGGCGAATGGTATACGCATTGCCATCATTGATTGCGGGCTGAAGTTAAACCAGCTGCGCTGTCTGCTGCAGCGAGGCGCATCCGTGCACCTGCTGCCGTGGAACGCCGATCTGCAGCCGGACCAATATGATGCGCTCTTTCTGTGCAATGGACCGGGCAATCCTGCTAGCTGCCGCCTGATTGTGGAGCATGTGAAGCGTTTTCTGCTGGCGGGCGATAAGCCCATCTTTGGCATCTGTCTGGGCCATCAGCTGCTGGCATCGGCCATTGGCTGCCACACTTATAAGATGAAGTACGGCAATCGTGGCCACAATCTGCCCTGTCTGCATCATTCCACTGGACGCTGTCTGCTTACCTCACAGAATCATGGCTATGCCGTCGATCTGGACAAACTGCCCAGCGACTGGGTGGAGCTGTTCGTCAATGTCAACGATGGCACCAACGAGGGTATTGTGCATAAAAGCAAACCCTATTTCTCGGTTCAATTCCATCCGGAGCATCATGCTGGTCCCCAGGACACCGAGTTCCTCTTCGATGTCTTTCTCGATGCCATTCACCAGATGTCATCGTTGTCGTCATCGCCGCCGTTGAGCATTCCACAGTTGATCGAGCGTCGTTTGCGTACCACACAACCCGATGCGCAGCCGAGGCCGCGCAAGGTGCTCATATTGGGCTCCGGCGGCCTGTCGATTGGCCAGGCCGGTGAGTTTGACTATTCCGGGTCGCAGGCGATCAAAGCGATGCGCGAGTCCAACATACAGACGGTGCTCATCAATCCCAACATTGCCACAGTGCAAACGTCCAAGGGTATGGCGGACAAGTGCTACTTTCTGCCATTGACGCCCGACTATGTTGAGCAGGTGATCAAATCGGAGCGACCAAACGGCGTTCTACTCACCTTTGGCGGCCAGACCGCTCTCAATTGCGGCGTCGAACTGGAGCGTGCCGGCGTGTTTGCCAAATACAATGTCCGAATCCTGGGCACACGCATCGAATCGATTATCGCGACCGAGGACCGCAAACTGTTTGCCCAGCGTGTCAATGAGATTGGCGAACAGGTGGCACCATCGGAGGCCGTTTATACGGTTGCCGAGGCACTCGAGGCAGCCAATCGTATTGGTTATCCGGTAATGGCACGCGCCGCCTTCTCGCTGGGTGGCCTGGGATCCGGGTTCGCCAACAACGAACAGGAGCTGGAGACATTGGCTCAACAGGCGCTGGCCCATTCCCGTCAGCTGATTGTGGACAAGTCGCTCAAGGGCTGGAAGGAGGTCGAATACGAAGTGGTGCGCGATGCGTACGACAATTGCATAACGGTTTGCAATATGGAGAACTTCGATCCGTTGGGCATCCACACCGGGGAGAGCATTGTTGTGGCGCCATCGCAAACCCTCTCGGATCGCGAATATCAAATGCTTCGGAGCACCGCCCTGAAGGTGATCCGTCACTTTGGCGTTGTCGGCGAGTGCAATATTCAGTATGCGCTGTGCCCCCACTCGGAGCAGTACTACATCATTGAGGTGAACGCTCGGCTGTCGCGAAGCTCGGCGCTGGCCAGCAAGGCGACTGGGTATCCGCTGGCGTATGTTGCCGCCAAGCTGGCGTTGGGTGAACCGCTGCCGGCGATACGCAACTCGGTGACGGGGAATACGACGGCCTGTTTTGAGCCCAGTCTCGATTATTGTGTGGTGAAGATACCACGCTGGGATCTGGCCAAATTTGAGCGCGTCAGCAAGCACATTGGCAGCTCCATGAAGAGCGTCGGCGAGGTGATGGCCATCGGTCGCAGCTTCGAGGAGGCATTCCAGAAGGCGTTGCGCATGGTCGACGGCGATGTCCATGGCTTTGATCCGTATCGGGCGACCGTTGACAAGGAGCTGCTCTCGGAGCCAACCGATCGACGGCCATTTGTATTGGCCGCTGCCCTCAAGGCCGGCATGTCCATTGAGGAGCTGCATGAGTTGACAAAAATTGATCGTTGGTTCCTCCACAAGCTGCAGCACATCATCGATTTCTATGGCGAACTGGAGTCGGCTGGCAATCCATTAACATCTGCCCTCCTGCTCCGGGCCAAGCGTATGGGATTCGCTGACAAACAAATCGCCATGGCTATTAAGAGCACTGAGCTGGCGGTGCGACAGCAGCGATTGGAGCAAAACATTCGGCCATTTGTCAAGCAGATCGATACCGTTGCTGGCGAGTGGCCAGCGAGCACCAATTATCTGTATAACACATACAATGCATCTGAGCACGATGTCCACTTTCCGGGTGAACACACAATTGTCGTCGGCTCGGGCGTCTATCGCATTGGCTCCTCGGTGGAGTTTGATTGGTGTGCCGTCGGCTGTTTGCGTGAGTTGCGCAATCTGAACAAGAAGACCATCATGATTAACTACAATCCGGAAACGGTGTCCACCGACTATGATATGTGCGATCGTTTGTACTTTGAGGAGATCAGCTTTGAGGTCGTCATGGACATCTATGAGATGGAGCGATCCGATGGCATTATACTCTCGATGGGTGGCCAGCTGCCAAATAATATTGCCATGGATCTGCATCGCCAGCAGGCCAAGGTGCTGGGCACATCACCCGAATCGATTGATTGTGCCGAGAATCGTTTCAAGTTCTCCCGCATGCTGGACAGAAAGCGCATACTGCAGCCGCTGTGGAAGGAGCTGACCAATCTGCAGTCCGCCATTGAGTTCTGCCAGGAGGTGGGCTATCCGTGTCTGGTGCGACCCTCCTATGTGCTATCCGGTGCGGCCATGAATGTCGCCTATTCGGATCAAGATCTGGAAACATATCTGAATGCCGCCTCTGAGGTGAATCGCGAACATCCGGTGGTCATATCCAAGTTCCTTTCCGAAGCCAAGGAGATCGATGTGGATGCCGTTGCGGCCGATGGACAAATTCTGTGCATGGCCGTCTCCGAGCACGTGGAGAATGCTGGCGTACATTCTGGTGATGCGACAATGATCACTCCACCGCAGGACCTGAATGCCGAAACACTGGAAGCCATCAAGCGTATCACACGCGATCTGGCCAGTGCCCTGGATGTGACGGGGCCCTTCAACATGCAGCTCATTGCCAAGAACAACGAGCTCAAGGTGATAGAGTGCAATGTGCGCGTCTCTCGCTCCTTCCCCTTCGTATCGAAGACCCTGGATCATGACTTTGTCGCAACAGCGACCCGTGCAATTGTTGGCATGCCCGTGGTGCCCATCGATGTGCTGCATGGTGTCGGCAAGGTGGGCGTCAAGGTGGCACAGTTCAGTTTCTCCAGGTTGGCCGGCGCCGATGTGCAGCTGGGCGTGGAGATGGCGTCCACCGGTGAGGTTGCCTGCTTTGGTGACAACCACTACGAGGCCTACCTAAAGGCCATGATGTCTACGGGCTTCCAGATACCAAAGAATGCCATCCTACTCTCGATTGGCAGCTACAAGGTGCGTGCGTTTCCCATTTGTGTGTCCATCCAGTAATTTAAATTCGAAATTTCTCAATTTTGATTTAGCACAAAACGGAACTGCTGCCCTCCATACGGGATCTGGCCAAGATGGGCTACAAGCTGTACGCATCTATGGGCACCGGTGACTTCTATGCAGAGCACGGCGTTGATGTGAGTACTACAAATTCAGAATTACGCAGTTATTGTATTGAACCCAGCTAAGCCATTATTGCTGTGGTAGGGATTACCTTGTAAGACGACCCTCCAAAATCTCTATTGGGTTATATCCTGCAAGTGTTATCGAAATCGTTTATCGATAGTCGAATACTTACATATATCCATACTAAATACTACTAAATTGTTGTTGGCTTCAACTTTGGTTTATCATTTGTAATTCAAATTACCAAAATGTAAACCCCTTAAACTGGGGAACATACACGTTTTTGAATAAGCCCAATATAGCCGTTTCCCCATTCATGAGAGAGTACAACATGAATACTACTGAGATAATTGTGAATTGAGAGACTCTGTTGCTTTGTGCGGTGCGTGGTGTGTGGTGCGCTGATAATTGACAAAAATGGGAAAGGTTAAAGTTCGCTTTCGTTAACCATTAATCATTCTTGATCAGCTTAGCTTACTCGTGTGTTGCTATCTGCTCCATTGTCATTTTTGATTTGATTTCAAAAAATAAATACTCCAAAATTTGGACAGAGACAAATTATAATGTTGATCGTTTTTAATAAATCTATTTATTTGAAGTCTATTGCACTGGAATTCTTAGCTTAGTAATCGTTCATAAGATGTGATCAAGTTCGAAATTTTAATTGTACTTCATTTTGAAACCGAATATAACGAAATTAGGGCAAATTGAAAAATGTTTCAACTGCAGTCAGCGAACAACATATTTGAATGTATGACGAGAGATCCATAATTACAATGACTATATATAGACATATAGAAGATACGATCGAGTAATCAATATGCTGGAGGGCTATTTTGATTGCTTTGATCTCAGTGATGCTTAAGCGGAGTGCTGCGAGAGGCGTGGCGTGGCGTGGCGTACACTCAGAGAAAGAAATGATGACCTAGACTTCAAAAGAAAATTTCGAAATTTTGCCAAAGTGACATTTTAATTGAAGGCACTCTTCAGCTTTTGCGTATTGCGCTTGAGCATGTCGCGCAGCTCGTCGCGCCTTGATTCCGGCGCCAGGGATTGCATCAGCTGCTCCGTCTTGGAGCTAATCGTTTGCAGTGCACCCGGATCGATTTGCAGACGCTGCATTAGCGTGCCCAGCAATTGGCTGACCTCCTTGGTGGAACTGTCTGTGCCGGTTGCTGGCACTGATTGTGCCACCGCTTCCACTTGTGCATCGGCAATGTCGATGTCATTCTCATGGAGTGTCTGTGCGGATGAGCTCCTCGTCCGGCTCGTGCTTAGCGCTGCTGTGCTGCCGCTCTGCAGTGGCATTGCCTCACCCGTGTGCATCTGCACAACATGCTCCACGAACTTGAGCGACTTGCGTTGCATGGGACTCGAGTGGGAACTGGAATTGCCGCTGACTCTAAGGCTGGCACTGGGACTGCTGGGACAGGGATTTGTCTTACTGTTGCTACTGCTGCTGCTGCTGGTTGTGGCCCGTTCAAAGCCGCTGGCCGCATGGCAGATTGCTTCTGCATAGCGCTTGGCATACTGGGTGCAGCCCAGTTGCTGATAGAGCCGGCATAGGCGCTGCGACTGCTCCAAATATAGCTGGACATGCTGGGCATTACGAAACTCCGTGGCCTTGGCTAACATGGCCAGCATGTGGTCCAGCAGCAGCTCGAGCAGATTGGTGCGCCGCAGTATCTCAATGCCGTCGTTCAGTTGCGGTCTGTCATCCGATGCAACCGATGAACGGCTGGACGTTTGCGATGCCTGCGATGCTCGTGGCATCAGGAGCGGCATGTCCAGGCAAGCAGCAGTCGAGTCAACAGAGGCGCGTCGCTGTTCGGCGAGCTGCTTCAGTTGCTGGGCCCGCAGCATGTGTGTCTTGCGGCGCAGTTTGCCTCGCGTCCGCTCCTGATGCATATGCATGCCCAGCAGACCCTCTGCACTGCTCGCCCGCCGCTCCACCTGCTCCGCCACCTGCTCCATCGAGTGCTCCACCTCCAGCTTGACGGCGGGCAACTGGTTGCGTGCAAACTTTGCCCAGCTGCGTAACTGCAGATAGTCCGCTGTGACCAGATTCTCGAGCAGCCGTTCATAGTTGAGCTTGGGATAGAAGTCGTCCGCATGGCGCAGATGGCGCAATGCCTGCAGCAGATGCACCAGCGGCTGTTCGGCAATGCCCGCCATAATCGAGCGCAGCTCCATCAGTGCATCCTCCGGCACATGCTCGAACAGATTGCGCCGCTCGATGAAATAGTCGCTGAGCTGCTTCTTGGCCAAACAGTCGGCGAAGGTGCGCACAAAGCGTATCAGCTGCTCGCCCAGAAACTCATCTGCCCAATCGTCGCCGTCCCGCTCGCACTGCCAAAAGAGATGCGTGCGCAGCTGCTCCATGATGTGACCCATTGCCTGGCACTTCTCGTTCATGAAGGTGCGCACCAGTGCCTTCATCAGCAACAACACCTTCAGCTGCATGCGCGTCAACTGACGCTCCAGATACTGCTCCGCCTGCGGAAAGACTATGCGCCACTCCAGCTCGCGGAACGGATTGCGCGATCGCTTGGGCGTATAACCCACTGGCACCACATGATAGCCAAAGGCTTGGATCCGCTTGCGCATCAGTATCGTCGGCCATTCGGATTTGTCGCCCGTGTGCAGATTGGTCAGCTGTGGTCGGGTCCGCAAGTTGAACTCAAAGGCGCAATCCGGCCAGCTGTGCGGCACATGAATGGCGGGCACCAGCTCCTCCGTCGCCGTATAAATGGTGCAGCCCCGATAGCTGCCAGCGGACAGCTGCCTCTGGCTTATGCCCAGCTCCGTGGCCAAGTGCTGGCGCAGCAGCTCACCAAAATAGTTCATGAACTGCTCCGAGCTTAGGTAGCATTGCTGGAGCAGAGCACGACGTCGTTGCTGTTCCACGCGGCACTGTCGCAACACCTGCACAGTCTCATATCCGCTCCGATTGCTCTCTGTTCGCTGCTGCTGTTGATCCTGATCCTGCTGATCCGTTGTCTCTGTATCACTGCCACTATCCACGTCGTGATCGTCATCATCGTCGTCGTCGCTACTCTGCTCCAGCCAGGCGGGCAAGCAGCTGGCCAAACGGCAGACGCATGCCTCGGGCAGCACATTATGCTGCAGTGCATCCCGAACCAGCTTGAGCGTTAGCTCATCCATTGGCCGCTGTGTGTTTAAGCGAGCTATATACACATGATCATAGTCACCCTCACGCCAGCTACCAGTTCCCGATCCCGAACTGGTGCCAGTTCCATTCCCAGTGCTATACCCGGAGCTAGCATCTGTATAGACACCAGCGTCCATGTCGCCGCCCTCGTCACTGCTTGGACTGCCCGAGATGCGTTGCTGCTCCTGGATTGGCGTCGGTTCGCGCAACTTTAGACGCACATAGCCCATCCAGCGACTCTGCTCCAGCAGCCGCACATACTGCCGGCGACAGGGTGTCGTATTGTAGTAGTCCGTCTCCAGCAGGACCTTGCACAAAGCGGCTATCGAATCATAGTTGGCATCGTTCGCCCGCGCCACATCCACGTTATCGAACACCACATAGGTCAGCATCCTCTGCAGCGGCTGCGGCGGCGGCGGCGAATGATGATCTTTCCCCAACGTGGAGCCAAACTGACGCTGTTGCGCATCCCTGTGGGCGGACGGACGGACGGATGTATATATTTCATCAATAAATAAATAATAATCAAACAAATGGGAAAAAAAGGAATCTGCTACGCTGCAATCGCCAGGAGGAGTCCCTTTCTAATCTGATCTATCTAAGATGGCGAAAATTGAATACCAAAAATAAAGTTAGGAATGTCTTACGTGGGATTGAAGAGGAGCCGCTTGGCCACTGCCGCATCGATGGCGCTGGCATGGAGCAGACTATGCTCGGTTAGTGTCTGGGCGGAGGTGCGCTGCTTGGCCAGCAGCTGCTCATCGATGGCGGCCAACTCGTGCTCAAAGTGGCCGAAGAACTGCATGCCCAGCAGTAGCTGATTCAGGAGGAATGTGTGCAGCTGCCGCTCCAGCTGATGCCGCGTCTTCTGCTCGATGGTCCGCTGATGCTCCTCGCGCTGCTGTTCTAGGGTGCGGGCATATAACGCACTTACGCATTCGGTGGCGCTGCTTCCGTTGCTGCCACCATGCAACCGCAGCTGCGGCGCCAGATTATGGCTGCCACGCAGACTAACGCTGCCACGTGGCAATCGATTGATGCCTCCGCCGCCCGTCCGCTGTTGTCGACGCTTGCGCGCGTTTCGCTTTTGCAGCTTGGCCAATTTGCGCTGACGCTTCTCCTCCTGGCGACGACGCAGTTGGACACGCGGCGTCGCCTCCGCTGCCTGTACTTGCTGCAACGTATTAGGCAGCGCATCGCTGTCCAGCGCCTTAGACCACTTACAACCCATAAATAGTTGCTATTCTCGTGGAGTGGATCGGAGTGGAGGATGGTTCAACTTGTGCCAGAGCGCAGCTGCTGCAATTCTGTGACTGACTCCTTTGTTTTCTGATGCCGATCGAACTGATCGAATTCTATTTCCAAGACAAGGTTAATGTCGTTGTCGTTGTCGTTGATAACATCATCATCAACACAACTCTGCCTACGCTTCCGGCTAGCCAAGTGGAGAGAGGCGACTCCGTTATCAGCACTCGGCCGGGTAAACACGGCAAGACAATGCAGTGTGACAAGGCAAGGGAAGGGCAAGACGACTGCGTGCTGCACAGTGGAGCAAGTTAGTTGTGGGATGGAACGATAAAAGTGATTGATCTCTACAAATATTCTATTGTGTGTCACTTAATTCCGCATCTAAAACTTTATTTCCAATCAGCTTTCTGAGATCGTAAAAAATACATCAAATTCATGTAAACAAAGTTAATTTCTTAATTTCCAATGTTCGACGAATAAATGCGAAGATTTTGCATTAGTATTTTTGCTGATACAGCTAATTGCTCTGTTTTTTCCAAGACAAATGGACTATATTATAATGTTTTATCTAAATCGAATTAATTATAATAAATTACAGAAAAGAAAAAAAATAATAAAAACAGCACGATCGTCGAGGCCTTCAACTCAAATTAACAATCTGGTTTTATGATGAAACTAGAACTGAACCGATTTCAGATTTCTGAGATAACAATATTCCCAATTCCAAAATGGAATACCCTGCATCTGATTGATAAGTTTTGCAGCTGTGTTCACTGTGCCATTGTTGCCTGTTTGCAATATGTTTTTGTTGCTGTTGATGTTAATCGAAATTGGCATTATTTTCCAAATAGTACGAGTGAATTTTTATGTATTTTTTTATGTCCATAAAGTGCGATATCTTTGTGTGGCCCAGGCAAACAAAAACAAATCGATGAGGCGTCTAGGTGTGGGCGTGGTCTTGTCCCCTATCCACAAAATGCTAACCGATGCCCCTGTACATCTTTATCTTATTCTACTTGCAGGTGGAGTCCGTACAGTGGACATTCGATAAGACAACACCTGAGTTTATGGCCAACATGCAGTTCGATCTGGTCATCAATCTGCCCATGCGCGGCGGCGTCGGAGTCCGCAGGTATGTCCAGGAGGGTATCACCCAAAAACCATTCAATTTCAATTGAGTCTAAGACCTGGCCGCATGATAACCCCCAGACAATTGAAATTCTTATAATATTCAAAGCTTGACAACCCAAAACACTATTAATTCGTACATCGATCATCGATCGATCACAATCTGTCCAAATACTATATATGATATATGATTGGAAAGGTAAAGGTAAATTGCCTTTCCAAATGTCAAATAATTCAAAATGCTCGATGCACGATGATTTAATAATGGCTTTGGTTGTAGACTAACAACTTGCCTCAAGTTAGACCATCACAATGATAGATCCACTAGGCATAGAACGTTATTTAACTGATTCAAGTAGGGATCTCCGAGCCCACTTTCACTTATGGTATATTTATTATTGATCATCACATCTAGACTTGCTCATTTCAAATGCTGTTGTCGCTAGATGCATAATATATATGCATATATAATATTAATCTTATACCATTGCACGGCGATCTCTACTCAATATTTGAATGGTTCCAACCCAGTTTGCATATGGGAGCTATATAATATATAATATATAATTTAGATAACTTAAACTGCCCAAACTCAAGCCAGACGCAAAAATGTTTCGCATAAACTAACTAAAATAAATTGCATTATTTTAATTATTCCAACTTATGAATCTTTTTCTTGAATTCGAGTTAATTTTAATATATTTAATATTTACAAAAATGCATATTATAATTTTTTTGTGTTTTTGTGTTCAAGTGAAACGAGTATTTGAATAGAACTATTGTATCCAGACACCCATCTATCTATCTATAAGGATATCATTTATCTAACTAACTACAATTGAAACCAATCAGTCATTTTACCCAATTTAGAAATCGACGTTGATTTTCATTAGTTTCATTTCTCTACTTTTCTCTTTATTTAAGTTTGCAATTAATTTAATTAATTTTTGCACAAGTCTTTAAGTAAGAAATATTATAATAATATATTTTAATTGAAATAATTTGTGTTTTTTTATGTAAACCTAGGGTGTCTTCATTTATGACGCATGGCTATCGGACACGTCGCCTGGCTGTCGACTATTCCATACCGCTAGTGACCGATGTGAAGTGCACGAAGCTGTTGGTGGAATCGATGCGTCTCACTGGCCGCAATCCGGGCATGAAGACGCACACGGATTGCATGACATCCCGTCGGATTGTGAAGCTGCCCGGCTTCATTGATGTCCATGTGCATCTGCGCGAACCGGGTGCCGTCCATAAGGAGGACTTTGCCAGCGGCACCGCATCGGCGCTCGCCGGTGGCGTCACAATGGTTTGTGCCATGCCAAACACAAATCCGGCAATTGTCGATCGCGAGACGTTCAATCAGTTCCTGGAGCTGGCCCGTGTCGGTGCCCGGTGCGATTATGCGCTCTATTTGGGTGCCTCGGATGCCAACTGGGAGCATGCCCACGAGCTGGCGACGCAGGCGTGCGGCTTGAAGATGTATCTCAACGTTACGTATGGCACGCTGAAGCTGAGCGACATGGCCGCCTGGCAGCGTCATCTGGCCCGCTGGCCGAAGCGGGCGCCAATCGTTTGCCATGCCGAACGCCAGAGCATGGCAGCTGTGATAATGCTGGCGCATCTGCTGGAGCGATCGGTGCACATCTGTCATGTGGCGCGCAAAGAGGAGATTCAGCTGATACGTGCCGCCAAGGAGAAGGGGATACGTGTCACCTGTGAGGTATGTCCGCATCATTTGTTCCTCAGCACACAAGATTTGGAGCGTTTGGGCGCTGGCATGGCGGAGGTGCGACCGCTGCTCTGCTCGCCGGAGGATCAGGAGGCGCTCTGGGAGCACATGGAGTACATTGATGTGTTTGCCACGGATCATGCCCCGCACACGCTCGCCGAGAAGCAATCGGCACAGCCGCCACCCGGTTTCCCCGGCCTGGAGACGATCTTGCCGCTGCTTTTAAATGCTGTGCACGATGGTCGACTGACTCTCGAGGATATCAAGCGAAAGTTTTATCGCAATCCGCGCACAATCTTCAATCTGCCCGAGCAGCCGCAGACCTATGTGGAGATCGATCTCGACGAGGAGTGGACAATTAGCAACAGTGAACTGAAAACACGGTCGGCCTGGTCACCCTTCAATGGCACCAAGGTCAAGGGTCGCGTCCATCGCGTCGTACTGCGCGGCGAAGTCGCCTATATCGATGGCGAGGTGCTCGTCCAGCCCGGCTACGGTCAGAATGTGCGTGCTAAGGTGCCGCTACCTCAACAGTCCGAGCTCGAGGGCAACAATCTGCCCAGCGACACGGATGCCAACGATACGTTTGCACGTCTCCTCACCGAAGGGACAGCGGCTCGATCGACAACCGTTCACTTTGTGGATGAGGCCAACACTAGCACATCGCCGGCGGCGGGCAGTTTTCTGCGTCCGGTGTCGCCATCGCCACGACTGCGTCTCGACTCCTCGAGCAATGCGACACTGACGGAATACCTACAGAAAAAGAAACTGCTGTCCACACCCAATCCGGTGGCGCACTGCCTGGTCGGCAAGCATGTGCTCTCCGTGGACACCTTTAACAAGGAGCGACTCTATGATCTGTTCAATTTGGCCCAGTTGCTCAAGTCGCGCGTGACAAAGGATCGCCCCGTCGACGATCTGCTGCGCGGCAAGGTTATGGCCACCATCTTCTATGAGGTGAGCACGCGCACCCAGTGCAGCTTCAGTGCGGCGATGCAGCGTCTAGGCGGTCATGTCATCAATATGGATCAGGTCACCTCATCGGTGAAGAAGGGTGAAACACTCGAGGACAGCATCAAGGTGATGGCCTGCTATGCGGATGTCATCGTACTGCGTCATCCCGAGCCCGGGGCCGTTGCGGTAAGCACACACTTCACTCCCCTCAACCCACTCAGCTACGATAAATCTAACCAATCCCAATTTTTATTTAGCGCGCTGCTTCATTTTCGCGCAAACCCTTGATCAATGCCGGCGACGGCGTCGGTGAGCATCCGACGCAGGCGCTCCTTGACGTCTTCACCATACGCGAGGAGATCGGCACTGTCAATGGCCTGACCATCACCATGGTGGGTGACCTGAAGAATGGACGCACCGTTCACTCGCTGGCATGCCTGCTCACCCTGTACAACATTACGCTGCAGTATGTGGCGCCACCGGGACTGGGCATGCCCGAGGCCTTAATGCACTACCTGGAGCAGCAAGGCGTCACCCAGCGCACCTTCGATAGCATTGAGGAGGCGCTCCCAAGCACCGATGTCCTCTACATGACACGCATCCAGCGCGAACGCTTCCAGACCGAGGCCGAATACCAACGCGTAAGTGATGATCTGCACTGATCTCTATTCTGTGGCTGCACAGAGTATCCGCCAAGTCTGGCAAACTTTCATAGATTGTTCTAATTTCTGTTTCTTTTACGTTTTCGTTTTTCGCAGTGCTGTGGCCACTTTATTGTCACGCCAAAAATGATGACACATGCCAACAAGCGGACAATTGTGCTGCATCCATTGCCGCGCGTTGAGGAGATAAGCCGTGACTTTGACTCGGATCCGAGGGCAGCCTACTTCCGGCAGGCCGAGTATGGTATGTACATTCGCATGGCGCTGCTGGCCATGGTCGTTGGCTGTCGGAGCCTGACGCTCTGAATGCAACTAATCCAACTAACTTCAATGGGAACAATCATTTTTATACTTTTCTCAATTTCCTTTATGCATGTGATAAATAAAAATTCAATCGGCAAAATCAAATTGTCTGTCGACCTGACGCAAATAGTGTGTTGCATTTTCTTTTGCTGCAAGTTGCGCTCGAATTTTAACAGCTCTGCTTCTGTCACAAAAGTGTGGCAGCTTCGTACTCGTCTTCGAATCATATTCACAAGATGGAACAATAACAAAATAATGGTTTCTATTATAAAAAAAAAAAACAAAAACTTTCTCGCTTAAATTTCTAATGTCAGTCTCATGTGTTCACAAACATCACTTGCTTAACCAGCGTCGCTTTCTCTGGCTAAAAGCGCTCAACGACAATCGCTGTGGGCCACTGGTTCAGCTCATTCTTATCCACGTCCATGTCTATGTCCACGCTCTTTGCCTTGTCAACGACATTCAGACTTAGAGTGCTCTCCGCAAAGGCAGCGTTCAGATTGCCCGCAAGTTGGGGCTGCGTCTTCTCGAAGACGGTCGTCATTGCCACAGCCGCAGCCATCGCATTGCTGTTGCTGTCCTTGTTGCTGTTGCTACTTTCGTGGCAACAAATTAGTTAATTAGTCTTTCGGTTGGCAAATCGAACGTATGCGATTCTATACACTTACTTTTTACGCTTGCGACATGCCACCATCGAAACCAGCACAGCCAGTATAATAACTGCAGCCAAAAGCCCCGACAAACCTGCCACCATGGTCATCATGCCGTGTGGTTCCCCATCTGAGGTCACCTTCGTAACTATGTGCGTAAGGAGAGGGAGAGACAGAAACAGAAACAGAGAAAGAGAGAGAGAGAGAGAGAGAGAGAGAGACGTTAGTGTTCCAGTTTTACGAGTGCGCCTTGATATCTGTCTACTCCGTCTCCAAACTGACTCACGAGACGCGAGTCGGCTCTGAGTCTGGGCCTGAATCTAAGTCGGAGTTTGTTTCTCATGGCCAAATGATCGATGTTTACTTCAAGCTGCTGTTGCTAATCGATGATTGGGTGAATGCTGGCATTTCGCGTTGATATTTGCGGCTGTTTGCTTTACCCTGAGGGAGGCACCGCCCACATCAAGCCACTTGCATAATTTCCGGCCAGAGACCGGACCGTATCACTTTCTATGCCGGAAGCGAGATACACTTACTTGAATCTTCGACGACAAAGCGTTTGCTGTTGGGCAACGCCGATGCCGGCATATAAGTATCCGATTCCATTTCAAATTTCAGTTTCTGCTCCGATTCTGTGGCACAGCGAAAAGCAAAAAAAAAAAAAATAAAATATATATAAAAAAAAATCGAAAATCAACATAAAATAATAAATAAAAAGACCGTGAAACACCTGTCTAAATATTGTTGGGCTGCAACACAGCAAAGGCAATTGCATGGCGCAGCCACAAATTGTAACTAAACGATAACAGCAACTGTAGAAACAACAACAATAATACTAATGACCATAATAATAATAACCGTTTTTTTCTGTAGCCATCTCTCTAGTTCATTGAGTATTAACCCAGTTGCAGCAACAGACGCTTGCACAGCTACGCTCGACTTCACCCAACTGTTTGCCAATCTCTTTTAGTTCCTCTGTCTCTCTATCTCTATCTCTATCTATCTCTCAATCTTTATCTCTCTCTCTCTCTCTCTCTCTCGCTCTCTCTAACTATCTCTCTTTCGTTATCGGTCGCTCTTTAATACTTGAGACGACTACGCAGTATGTTAATTAAAAGATTTGGTCACCGATTCAATCTGGTCTTATAACCGCACCGACAACAACAAAATCATTGATTTATTTTTCATTAACTAATATTATTTAGTTATTAAATGCCTGCTCTTTATCTGTCTGCGTATAGAATTCAATTCGCAAAAGTTTCCTATTGCAACAAAACGACAAAACAACAGTAGACTAGACTACAGCGAATCGAGTACATTTATGAATTCTGTTTAAAAGAATTTTGTCTCTTTTTAATTGCTTATCAATGGACTTCAACAAGACTAATCGAAATAAACATCATTTTATTAAAAAAAATTTGTGGCAGCTTTTGTTGAAATTTTTGATGATTTCCGAATCTAAATCTAGAATACAATAATCCGCTATTCAATTTGGTAGAACAATATTTATGGAGCACAAGCAAAAAACCTGGTTGCTATAAGTTCATGGTCCTTCTAAATCGGATGTATTTTACACTTGGTGTTTGTTTTGTGAAAACTATAATAAAAATTTGCATTATGTCGATCTAATTTGGCAACAAATTGCCTAACCTGTTTGCTATCATTGAGTGTTGACCGTATCTGCAACCACGTGCCCCGACTCCGCAACACTTCAGATATAAAAAGTGGAAAAGATCGCAACAAGCAACAAACACTCAAAGTCGCTCAATGAAAAGCGAAATTCTACTTTAAATGTACAATAAAAATTTAATTGCTAGTTTGCATAAAAGTCAATGGACGACTTACAGAGCTCTATATATATAAATATATATATATTGTACATATATTTATTTATATATAAAGATACTCGTAAAATGGTGAAAATGTATAAAAAAAAATAAAAAAAAAAAATTACCAACAGTAGATTTAATCAGTTGTGTTTGCGGTGATTTGCAAGTTAATTGCACAAATTATTATTTATAAATAACAACTGAACGTGATAAAAGTGGAATATAATTTAGTGATCACATGCGAAATATCTATTAAATCTATTAAAGAATATACATAAATTTACATATATATACACATATCTTGTCGTACCTGGAACAAATGTCATAAATATGCTTAATAAAGTTGTAGATTACAGATTACAGATTACAGATTACAGATAATCCAATAATCCGATATAGCAATGGAAATGGAAAACAAAATGTTTACTACAAAGATGTTAGATGTTAGCCATAAAACATGCTAATCTGCCAATACAAAGTCATAAAAAACAATAAAGAAACAAATCTTTTTTTAGAAATCTACTTTGATTTCACATTCACGATAATCAATTTGAGTTTGCTGCACATTGTACAGATAGTTAGTTCTAGTTAGTTCAAACGGAGTTTGCTTTTGGCTTTCTTGCGCTTTCTTTCACTTTTTAATTGAATTGCTTCTCAAGACGAGTGAGTGACTTGCAAAATTGTCGCTGATTTACTTACTTTTGAAAGCACCAACAAAACGGCAAAAAAGTAGAATTTGTAAAAAAAAAAAAAGAAACCAAAAAATCACTCTAGTCATTTATGAAAGTACTGTTACCCACACACACACACACACACACATTCATACGTAACGGTCACAGGATACTTACACTGTTTAAGTTGACTAACTGTTAACTGGTCTTATCTTCTTGAGATTTTGGGATCTTTTCTGAAAGCTGTTTGAAAACTGTGAACTAACGTCGACGACACTCGGCGTGCGACTAATGCTGTCTACGTAAAGCCGAAACGTATCTTTCGATTGCGCCAAAACCGACGCAACGCGACGAGACGCGACTCGACGACGCAACGCAGACGCAGACGTCGACGTTGCAGCCCACAGCGACTGCGGCTTTTGCTCGACAGCATCGAAATCGGAATCGAAATTGAAATTGGAATTGTGATTAGAATTCGAATTTGAATTGCAGGCAGTCGTTGGGTCTCGAACTCGGCTCAAACTCGACTCTCCAACGCTTCCACTTTAATGAGCTTGCATCGAATTGAAGTGTAACAAAACGCAATGGAATTGGAGCTTATGTTCAAGCACGAAAGTGATGCGAAAATTCAATGTCAAGCAGCGAGCATACAAATAAACACACATCCATGCACACATACACACATACACACATACATTCATGCATACATGCACATTCGTCATCGATGCGCTGTGCTCGATGACGTTGAGTGTGAATAACAAGAGTTTCCAATTTCGATTTCCAGTCAAATGATAAGTCCCCAAAACAAGCCGGAACGAGCTGAACACACAGAAACACACACACACATCGCTCACATAGCATAAGAATAGACATTGTTTCTGAAATTCCACAATACCTCAATTCCCCACCTCCGTCGTCGTCTTCGCAACAAATGTTTTTTTGTTTCTCCAATTTATTTTCCCTGATTTCCCTAATTGACATTCCGGTGAGTTGACAACTTTTGCCAACTGTTGCAGCTGAAAGTGTCTAATCTTTATAGCCAACACTTTTGCAACACAAGCAATTTGTACAAGTCTGTTTACCATTATTGCATTATGGATATCTTTTACTCTGTGGATGACTTTTATTTAGCTGTTCTCACAGCAGACCTTGAACATGGTCTTTTCGACCAAATCCAATTTGGTGATGATGGAGCTTATGGGATCACTATAGCATATAGCAATCGGTCGAAAGACAAGTTATTTAATAAGATATCCAAGCCGAATTTGGCCAATATGCGCGTTATAATGCCCTCTAAATTTGGGCGAATATCATCATCCTCATCATCGGACTACCATATCCTATAGCTGCCTAACGGTAGCTCTCATGAAGAAAAGAAAATATTTCTTTGCTCATTTCCGGGTGCCTACGATATCCACTCCTTCTTATTTATAATCACTTGATTTGAAGCAAAAAACTTTTTTCTTCCTCGCCAATCAGTCGGAAATTGTACTCATGCCCAAGAAAATTCGAAAAATTTCAGACATGTCGGCAAACCTTTACGTTTTGCAACATCGGTAACTCTCTTTAAAGATGTGTTATACCAGATGATATAAATTGGTAACACAAAATTTGAATAGAGGATTACTGGCATCAGTTCAAACCTTCCCCTCAACAATTTAGATCTAGAATTACCAAACATCGAAGGTAAATGATGATTAGGAACCTCCTCAAAAGATTGCTAATTTCTTGGACACGCTCATGCCGAGCCCCGCAAATGACAATAGCTCATAACTAGAACTAGAACACCAAATTTGAAAGACACGTTGATGACTACTCAATTGTCGAGACACGCCCACCCACTGCCGCCCTACCCCACCGCATCCCAACAAGAACGTTATTTGTTGTGCCATTAAAATTCCATCTAAAGATAAACAATAATGTTTGCAGTTCTATACGACTAATTATTGTTCCAACAATGGAAGTGTGACATGAGTTTTGTAAACGGGGCATCTGGTTTGCATTTGAAACTCAGACTTGGTGCAGGCTAATGTCAATTAGAATTCGTATGTAACATCTGATTACCAACTGGATTATACAACCAGCACATTGTGCAATTTTACTATTGAAAGTGAATCTATTCACAAAGTTAAATGAACAACGTCTATTTCATCGCTATGTCATGACATCTGCTGATTAGCTACTGCTAACTTCGTGATGTATTTATTGAATTGCTTTTTTTAAGTTTAAATTCCAAGTCAATTATAATCGAAATACTTATCGGGTCTATAAACATGGATATCCGTACATCTTAATACACCAGCAAACAAAAGAAATAAAATCTATTTATCAAAATTTATAATTTATATTATGTATTTTCGACATAGTCAACAATATTCACACATGTGTGAATGTATTTGTATGTATATCTATATATATTTATATATATTTATTTATGTGTGTACTCATAATGAAAGTCGTATCCACAGTTTAAGCTAATGCGTAATACGCGGCGCAGGCATCTGTTTTGGCCAACTGTATATATATCAAATAAGTCAAATAAGAACATTTTTACTTATATTATATACTTACACACACACACATAGATATATACTCAGTATAAATCTTTGTGCGTTGCGATAACGATCGAAAATGTATTTCACTTCTGTTTTCGGAAAATTGAGGTGCAAACTGCATTTGATGGCGCTGTTTTTTTATTGCCAGTTGTTTTATTGTGGATTTTTGGTACTGATTGCAGTCACTGCTGCCACTTGTTTGTTATTGTTGGCTTTAAATAGCACACAACAAATTTGACGCACACACACTTGTAATTTCAATTAAAATTTAAACAAATATGCATGGCACATGGCTTTTCCTCTCTGAGTGTGTAGGATGTGTTATGGTTTTTAATATAATGACACAGCAATTTACAAAATATGTTCACTGAATTTTTACGAAATTATATACACAAGACATATGCGTTTTTCGAACCGATCACTGAGAACTGAAAACTGAAAACTGAAAATTGCCTGTCTCCGTCTCGAAGGCATCGGCACCAATGAGCAGGCCGAAAAATATAAAAACACAAAAATTTCGTACAAACGTTTTTCGTATTTGTTTGTTCTTTTTATTTGGCTTTTCTTTGTTGTTCTTTATAAATAACTAGAAAAAAAACGTCCACGTATATCGTATATTGCTAGTATATATATATGTATATATATAAAGCGTCTCTTGCGGCGACAGTAGAAGAGAAAATGAAAGCAAAAATAAATCTTAGGCATTCATTGAAATAAATATTGCTCTCTCAATAAATATTATTTTATTACTGTGCTAGTAAAACGTTAGAAATATTACTGTTGCTTAGATCAGTTGAACTTTGTTTATCGTGGCTGTCATACAAAAAACTTACTGTAACTATATCTTGAGATACTTTTTGTTAGAAATAATTATGCTTTCCGTTCCCGCTCTTATTATTTCTCAACTTATTTATTATTTGAAAGTAAATATGAGTTTTTGTAATATAAATACAAAATTTGTACGGCTTTCACACCAATTTCGCAGCATCTCTTCACGAAGGGCAGCTTTAAAGTTATCAATAATCGATAATATGGCTGAGTAGTTGTCGTAATCGATATATGTGCATTATTTCCGCATAGCAGCCACCAACTTAACTGTTGCGCATGCGTCGCAGCTGCACGTGCAAAATCGTGACAAAATTGTCAAATGGCCAATTGCCGATAGCTGTGGAAGTCAACAGAATGATATATGTGTATTTGCATGTGAGCATGTGTGTGTTTGAATGCACAGATGAATTGCAACGGTTTCAATTGTTACAGCATTCGGAAGCGCATCGGGCTACCTTTCGTTGACGTCAACGGCCGGAGCTATTGTGATATTGTGAGGCCGGCGTAATAGCAGCAGCAGCAACAGCAGCTGCAGCATCTGCGAAAACACAATAATTGATTTGATAACAGCCATGTTAATTTCATTGTCAAATCGCCCACTCCCACTAAAATTTCAATTGACGTTGTGCCTGATAAATTATACTAATCGCTGCGATGCCGCCGGCGGCGACATCAATGTTGTTTTCTTGTCTGTCTCGCTCAATCTTCGGTTTCGAATCTGTTTGTTGTTGTTTCCCTTGCGCTCAGCACGTTTTGAAAGCTCAATAGACATGAAAGTAAAACGAAGTCTAAGTGCCGTTATTTAATTGCGAACGCTGCTCGTAAACATACATACACACATACATACATATATACATAATTGTTTTTACATACTTGAGACGACTTCAAATGATCAAGCATTTGGAATATCCTTACTATTCGCATAGCTATAACTAATATGATCTTAAGTTTACCTTCCGCACTTCCTGGAGTAGTTGTCATCTTCTGCTTACTAAATTTGGGAAGCTGAACTTAATTAATGCTTGGGCAAAACGAAAACTAACAAGTGTAACCGACTGCGAAATACTCTGATGTCTGCGTGCATTTAATGTTTGTATTTCAAAATTATATTGGTTTTTTTTCTATTTATTTGGCAAACTTTTTATCATTTATCATCAATCGTCAATTGGTGATCCAATAACCGTCAGTATTGCATATCGATATATGTAAGTATGATCGAAATCTGAGCGTTGGACATCAACTGAGTAAATCTAGAGCGATTCGGCGCTGCGCTTCTTTGCCTTATTTATTCCTAGGAACTCCAACCAGGATGTTAACTTCGAGCCGCGACTGCTGGCTGCCTGGGATACAGCGGTGCTGGCGGCATCCTTCACACTTGCAGCATTTTCACGCTCCAGCGAATTATTGCTGGCTTTCCGAAAAGCGGCTACTGTGGTGTTGGTGTTGGCGTAGTATGCGGTCCGAATGCTTGTATTCGATGGCTGCGGTGTTGGCGCACGACTGGGGTGTGGCGACTCAATTGCACTGTTCCGCCGGCGAAGACCGCCGCCAAACAGTTTACCAACGTATGGTATGCACATGTCGCAAGATAATTTGAGTTTGCCTAACAGAAATTAGGATCTTTTGGACCGTTCGAAACAAAAATTGGATTTTAACTACAGTCTCTGGATGTGTGAGTTGAAATTTGAAATGACTGGCAAGCCAAGTGCCTGAACGATTACGCACTGCCTGCTGCGACTGGCACAAGCAAGCTGAACGAACTGAACTGTACATTCTGACAAAACTTCGAAATCTCCCTGATAGATAGAGTTGGTCGTTGCGATTCTGACGCACACTTTCCTTTGAACATCTGCAAAGTTTCTCCATACCCTTGCGGATCTCTAATGGACATCTATATTTAAACCGACATACAAGTCGTTACAATGACCGCTTACATAACCATGTTAACCCATTGGCTTGCTCACTAGGGTCGAATACAATCCGCAGACGCACAAAGCGCCTCCACACCAGCGACCTCTGGACAGCTGGACGCTAATTGTAACGTTAATGTGCAACAATGTTATATTTGATCTCATAATAGATGTTTTGTGATATTGTAATATGTTAAATCCAGTTATATGTTTACGTTATTTAATTTTTAAATTCCCTGTTATTATTTATACTTTGTACAAAACAATATTTTATAACTCTTCATTAGGTTGATTAATATTAAATTAAATTGCTACATTAAAAAAAAAATAAAATAAGCTATGGCAATGGCTGCATTTTAAATATATGTGAAGTCCATAAATAAATAAATTTAAAAAATAAAATGATCTAAAATTGTACAGAAAGTAAATAATTGAGAATAATGCCCAACCAATTTCCTCCACTTCACTTTAGTTAGATTTACACACGCTGGCAACATGGTAAAATATTCGACATGTCTGTCGAACAATGCGGCAGCGCTTTTGCCGAAAAGTTATGGCAGCATTTCATCGCACAAATTTGAATGGCAAACAATTTAAGGGCAACCAAATTATATTGCCATGTTTATAAAATTGCCGTCAGCCAAAAACAGGGGAATTCTTTTGGGGGCACACAAATTATATATATATTATCGTTGCTTATGATAACAATGCAAAAGTGTGATATTTATGACAGATAACTTAAGTAGTCGTAAATAATAGATCAAAATAGAGCGCACTAAAACTTAAGTCTTAATTTAGTTTATTTAAATATAAATGTAATAAAATGCTTCAGCCACAACTTAAATAGTATTTACCTTAGATAGATAAATACTCCAAAAAATATACTGTAATCAGCACAAAGAAGTCGAAGAAGGAATAGTTAGTGATAAGTAGCTCGGTTAATAGTTATTTATTTCACAAACGGAGTAATGGTAAGGCACAAGTACTGAAAGGAGGTCCCAAGAGCAAATTAAGAACACGACAACGTTGGTTAAGTATCGAGCATAGACTGCTGCCGAAATGATTCGGTAGGTTTATTGAAAAGTACTAAATTATCTTAAAGCTATCTACAATTAATCTAATCCTACTTAGGACATTATCTAGGTACATATTTACAGCTTCAAATGCGTATAGACTGATTATCAAATCATTTCGGAGAGCTCTTATCGCAGAAGGTTTTATTAGGTCTTACGTCTTCTCCTATCTTCTCGATAAGAGTCCTCCTTGGTTGGGTAGTTCTATAAATAGAAAGAAACAAAAAAATATATATTGAGCTCATTGAAGTAAAGAAACCGATTTCTCCATTTGCTAATTTAGTCATAAGACAGAGATCGAAAGCAGACATTGAATTGAATATAATTTAATGACTGATTAAAAACAGATAAATGGCAGTTAAGTGTAACATGCTGTCACCGTTTATTTGTTTTTCACTTATCGTAAAACTTGAAGTGGAATCTAGTAATCAATGAGAGTTTAGACATTTTGTAGGGCTTTTGTAAAAGCAATCAGTCGCATTTAAAATGTCCTTTGGAAAGCACTTTGTTTACGCTTGCATATCGTACCTAATTGCATTATGTGGAATTGCAGGATTCTACATTGACGCTCGCTCGGGAAAATTAATAAAATCGCGTTTCTTGTGCTATTATAGTCGAACTTATAGCCTGCTTCTTCTAGTCTCTATTCCATGGGTACTAAGAACGGCATTCATCCAACCCCCAGTGTTCCAAACTCAATATAAGCTGATGACTTTCTGCATTGTCACATATCCTGTGACCATGGCGCTGTCGATCTGCAGTTGTATATTCGCTGCACAACGCTGGCGGCAGAGGATAATTCGAATGATTGGAAGTCTCTTGAAAATGGACAAACACGAAGTCCTGTCTAACAATGGCCAAACAGCAGCAGAGCTCATAATTGTACAAAGGATTTTCTGGATACGAGCATTGTTATTAGTGCCAACGGCTGTAATGTTTTCTATCAGGTTATCCTTCGGACACAGACGATTTATACTTGAATTCAGTGATGCGCCTGCAAGAAGTCTGAACTATGGCATGGATTTGCTAATATTTAGCCTGATCTGGCACATTTGTCATACCTTCCTGAAGTTGCAAGTTACTTTGAAGCATTTATTTGATAATCCGATACCAAGATCAGAGACTGCCCTGAAAATTCAGAAATTGTATCGGATGTACTACAAACTCATACGTATGGTTAATGAAATAAACATAATCTTCAAATATCCACTAGCCTTTCAAATGCTCTGTCGAATTTACACGTTTTGCGTAACCGGATTTCTAACAGTTCAAATGATGTTTGGAAAAACCATGACTTCTTTTGCTCAAACTCCTAATTGGATGATAGCAATTTTTGGTTTGATGGAAATATTCGAATTTTATATCCTAGCTAATATCTCGCAAATGACTAGTAGGATTCATGAGACTACATTAAACATTTTGCGCTATCCATACCAAAACCACAACAAGCATCAACTGGAGCGGAGTGTGAGCACCAAAACATCAATATCTAATACATATTCTCATCCTTTACTTGCTTTCAGAATGAATGGTTTTCTTTGCAGCTAAAATGCCAAGATAAGAATGTGCGCATCTTAGACGCATTTGACTTGGATATTCAGTTGTTCCTATTAGTTATAACCAACATCGCACTTCAAATCATATATGTGGTACAGAGCGATTACAAAAGTTTGCAGATTTAAATAATTATATATATATAATTGAATTAAATATTTAGTCTCTTACCAATACATTAATTTTGTGCATTAATTGTAACATTTGTCTTTAACTCGCACGACTAGTCACGCTAAGAATGGCGTTTGGAAAACTCTTTTCTTATGATTGGAAAATGAATAAAATTGCTTTTCTGGTGATATTATTGTCTCAAGATTACATGTGTATCAGTAAAAGACAATAGGATTTCTTTTGATAACTAGCTATTCCATTGTTGGATTTATTTCAATCGGAATTTGTAGTATTTAGCAGTAAAGTATTGGAATCATAGAGAATCCGATAGAATTTTATGTCATTGCCAGTTTTGCTCGTAGACTGCATAAGAGTACATTTCACATTTTGAGATACCTTTATCAAAGCAATGATCAGTTGGAATTTCTTATTTTATTTGTTCAATTTATATTATTAAATATAAATAATTAAATGTAAATATAAAATATATTATTATTTTTGTAGTTACTTACCTTATCTAAGTAATACCTTATAATAAAAGACAGTGTGTAACAACTCGAGGAGAAGCAAATTATTTTTAGTTTGCCATTCAAATTTGTGCGACGAGACGTTGCCAGTGATCACATCACTCTGGCAGGTATTGAGATGTGACTGGCAGCCAAAATATGATCGAATATTTGACCGTATTGCCAGCGAGCTTATCCCACTTTTATATCATACATCGTTATAATATATGGCAGTATAAAAACGTATTGAATTTTAGAAAATCGTCATAATTTTGGCGCCAGTGTTTTTCTTTTCTTAATTCCAGGATACTTTTTTTTTTAATTAGGAAATAAAGTTTAATTTACTGCTCTAAAAAAAAAAAAAAAAAATTACCAAAGAAAAACGAAAAGTTTAGATGGATTACAATTTACCATTTTACCGAAATTTGAACCCTTCGTTCACGAGTTGAGTGACTTCCCGAGCTACGCGTTTACAACTCTAATCTTGCAGTAGAGAGAGAAAATTTCATTTATATTTTCTCAATTTCAGAAAGTATTTATGCTAAAAACTTTTTCTATTATTAAGAAATATATTTCTAGTTTTGAGAAGCATTTTTTTCTTTCTTATATTCGATTATATTTAAGTAGAAGAATATATAATAAAGTCAGCTGCATCTTTGATATTTTCCATGCAATGATTTTCCAAACAATGATTTCCGTATTTGAAGTAAAATTTTATTTCGATTTAAAAGAGCTGAGAAGAGAGGGTTTGGCAACCACAGTACGCCGGCGCAGCTGGCACTGCTTGGGGGCAGGCAGCTCTATTTATAGACGCGCTGCATCCGCTCTTTGTCTCTTGTGCAGCTGAATGCAATCGTGGACTGAATGTGCGCCTTAGTGCATTACCGACCAGTGTCTAGCAACGATGGCTTCCTTTGGTGTGCGCGGCATGAGCCAGCCGCTTGGCATTAAGATCTGCTGCTGTCGCGTATTCACCTGCATCAATTTTGGCTTTGTGCTGTCGCGGACGGGACTCATGAAACTGATGCAGCTGGGTCTGGCCATGTTGTGCGAGGGCCTGCTGATCAAATATGGTATACCATATGCTGACTCCATTGGCCAGGCGTTGACCAGTTTCCTGGCCACAACTGGACATTGCTTCACCACAACAGCCATACTGCTTATATGCTACTGCTTCTCGGATAAGTCTTATGGTCTGATTCGACAGTCGCTATTCGTAAGTACACATAAAACAAACACACACACATACATATGTGCATCTCTCATTGGGTTAAAAATAATCTTTGACATTGCACAGGAGACGCTGTTCAATGCGATGGCAAGCTGCATGTACTTCAGTTCAGCCAGCTATATGGGATTTGCCTGCGTCGTCTGGTTGCATCCTCAGTTTCTGGTTCGTCCTGGATTCTGGGCATATCCAGCCATGACTGCCGCTTACGTAAGCCTCTAGTCCTCTAGTGATATATGGAAATATTTGAATATTTTTTTTCCTACATACTCTGCAGTACATGGGCTATGCGGCAGGACTTCTACACGCCATCGACGCATTTCTCGCCTTCAAGCATTTTCGTGGCCATCGTTAGACATCGTTTTGAAAGTATTATGGATATGTAAGCAGAATCTTAAATATGTTTTAATTTTATTCAAAAACTACCCTGGATTATGCTTGTCTTACTTTTATACTTATACTTTTAAATACTTGCAACTAAAAACATTCTTAAAAGCTTTGTAAATATGTTTAAGATAAAAATTGCACAAAATTTTATATATGCCAATGACAAAAGATGACCTTAAAGGGCTTCTCTTATTCTGTTTATATGTATCAAAAGCAGAGAAATTTAATTATCTAAAGAACTTACATAATTTTTACTAGCTTTGAATTGCTTAGCTTAATTAAGTGCCTTTCTCTTCATTGTTTTAATATCTAAACATAGCACATATGCAAGCTCAATCAAAATTATTATATTTGATGTGTAGTATAAATAAATTGATACATGGTATAACTGATTTATTGTGGCTCCATATATTATTGAGATTTGGAAACTCTGCCAGTTGTGGGATCTCTCCAGAAGACAAAAAAAAAAAAGTAATAACGATTTAAATATGGTTTTTAGATGCATTTATGCAATTAGGTACGATAAACACATAATGTGTGCAATAATAAAAATACGTACAAAAAGCATTTAAAGTGTTTGAGTGCGTGTAAATATTTAAATGGACTGGTTCGTTTGATTTGGGCTTGTCTTGCATTGTGTGTTGACTTGCAACCGATAAGGAACCATGTGCAACAGCCAACTGATTGAGGGAGTCCAATCACCATTAAGACATTTTTTTGGCTGCTTTGAATTTTCTAGAAAATAAAAACAAATTTAATAACTGAAGTAGACGGAATCGGAGAAATTGTAATTTACTTCAGCGCCTGGCTGGTCTCGAAGTCGGCCTTGAGTAGTCCAATGCGCACCCAGCGTGGACGCTCGTGAATCGCCTTGTGTATTAGAAACTTAAGGCCCAACAGTAGATGCTCAAAGATGACAAACGACAGATCAGGCATTGAGGGCACCCAATGCGAAAAGAATTGCCTGAAGTAAAGTTTAGCATGTGTTACAAAACAAAAAAAGCAAAACCAAAGGTCTTCAAACACGACTGCTACTCACTTGACATTCGGCTGGAGAAAGAGCAGGCCACAGTTGCTCATCAGCGACATGACCGAGAGCAGTTCAAAGGCCAACTGCCAAGCGCCAATATTTTTAGCGCGACGCCCAAAGGGGCGCTTGAAGATGTTGCACAGCTTAAATATGTCAATGTGCACGGCAAACACATTGTTGAGTAGAGCACCGATGGCGGCGAACGGCGCAACGGCTGCAAAGAGCACCACGTAGCCAAACTGAATGCACACCTGCAGATAATCCTCGTAGGTGGAATGATAGGAGTCCAGGCCAGATTCGTAGAATGACTGCTCGTACCGTGACTTATTGCCAACCGCGCTCAATTTGTCTGGGTTCACTTCCGTGTGGCGATATTTAGCGTACATCTGGCGCAGCACGGCCATCAGGGGAATGCCAATTTCCTGAGCTATACAAACCAGCTGAAAGATGAGCAGCTGCATCATCAGCTGGTATTTGAGTTGCTTGAGATCCTGCAGCACGAACGCAATATAAAACTGTGAAAAGAAATTGTTAACAATCTCGAAAATCATCAGCTTATTGACCCGATGCCGTTCGTACTGCGAACGTGTTCGATGATTCTCCAGATTGGTAAGGAATGTGGCGAGCTTCTCGTAAGCCCACGAAAAGATCGCAATTAGCATGGACTGTACGATGACGGGGATATAAAGCAGCCACGACTCTGCACCGAAATCCGCCAACACTTCGGCCTCGATTTGAAACTGATATAGAGCAAACCAGGCGGCAGCCACCACACAGACCAGCACCACCGGATACGAAATGCAATACATTTGCAGGTACGTGTAGCGCATCGGATAATGCAGTGACATTTTGCCAGTTATAGGATCCGGCTTCAGTTGGCCTTGATAGGCGGCACGCGGCTTATCCAAGCTGCTCATCTCAATGGTGCCCCAACGATACGAATAGCCAGCGCACTTACGCTTCCATAGTTCCAGAAAGATCTAAAGAAACATAGCCACTAAGCAAATCACCTTCAAAATTGTGTCTCAACTCGATCGCACTCACTGTCGTCCAGACCACATAGAAGCTGCATACCAGTGACAGATTGAGATTCATCAGACATTGTAGCAGGCCAAAGATCGCTGGAAACACAAGCGCCTTCGTGTAGAATTCAATAAAGCCGAAGTAAAGACCAATGCTGGAGCCATAGTAGTTGCGTATATCTTCAATGGGCAATGTAGTACGCCTGAGATTCAGATTAAATCGATCCAGATAAAGCTGTAAAATATACATATATATATATAATATGATTCGATTAGAAGGACAGCAAAAGATGCACACAAATGCACCTTCACTAAAGAATTATATATCGATACTCCATTCAAGTGTATATCAAATGCAAATCAACTTCAAAATTATTTCCATTTAGCTTTATGGATATATTGAGGATTCGCAGCATTTGCGTGCATAACAAATGAATGGAATTCGATTGGAATTTTGAAACACCATCTTGGGCGCAATTACATACGATATCATGCAATGGAAACATGTCCTCGATGTAACCTTTCTGTATGTAGGATCTAATTGGAGGCTCAATAACATCTTTGATCAGTACGGGTGTCTCGCAAAAATGGAGTATCTGCTCTTTGCTCATGCCCGGCAGCAAGAAGTCAGAGACGCAGCCATGATTGAACTTTTGCATGCTGCCCGTTGTGGTCCTTTTTTCCAGTTCCGCCGCATCGGCCAGACGCAACAGTGTATCCAGGTTGGCCGTCAGATATAAATATTTTTCGGTTTTGCTACAACACAATTGTCGAGTATAATAATAATGAGAAAGACCGACAGATAGAGAGAGAAGAGAGAGCGATAAAGAGAGAGCATACTTACCTAACAATTTCCAGTGTCGTTTGTATGCCAAACTCCTGAATGATCTTGACCACATCCTCGCAATGACTCGGCTTGGCCTTCTCCGTGAATATGATGACAATATACGTCTGCAACAATTGTACAATTCATGTGAATATGAATATTATTTACTACGCTTTTTATCGCACACGAATCCGCAAACCTTGTCGAGCGTTTCCGCTTCTTCGTCGCAGCTGTCGTCGAGGCTGCCAAATTGTGAGCGCTGCCTTTGAAGGGCCTCAAGTTTAAGACTGCGCTGACGGCGGAACAGTTGATTTTCGATGATGTTTCGGGTGCGTGGACCTGCATCACATTAAGATATAGACAGATATATCCATAAACGTAAACATATATGTATGTTATTTGTTATTTTATATTTATAAATTTATATGGACAGATTACTCACTCTTGCCGTCTTCAGACATTATTTATGAGTTGAGTCGTCGTCGCTGAATGCTGCTGCAAATGCGAATAAGAAATAAGTGTCGGCAAATAAGTGTCTCTCTATTTAGAATCATATACGTACACATAAATAGAGATATATAATATGTATATATACTCTATATTGCTGCAGAGACATTCACGTGTGTGCGTGTAGAAATATGGTGTTTGTCGGCAATGGCAGCAAGAAAAATGCTTTAATAACGCCAACAGATTTCAAAACATGGCCAGCGAGAGTGCCAGAGATTGTGGCTATTTTAATATTTCTCTGGTTTTTGCCGGTTTATTTCGTTGTTTGTGTTGTTGTTGTGCTTTCGCAGTCATATGTACAATATATATATATAAATATTTTGGCTTGTTGTCCCAGTCACTCATGCTAACGTCACAGAGCCACACAAAACAGCTGATAAACGGACTGTTTCTCGAGTTTAACGGACAGTATGCTGATCACAATAAAACGCAAATAGCTCAACATAATACTGTTTTTGTTTTTGATAAAATATTGGATCAAAATTCGTTAGCCTCAAATATATATTCTTCACAGAAAAATAAACGTTGCGAAACAGCTCGCGAAAGAAAGAAAACTGAAATCCACACTAAAACTGTGTGCACTTTATGAACAGCTGTTCGACTCTTGATTGTCAGCGCAAAATAAATAGTTGGCATAAGTTTTAACGAGCCCTTAGAGATCAAAAGTTAACAAAATTATGAGTTATAGTCGAAATATCAATAGGTTGAACCTCTTCGACTCAGACTGGCATTTTTAAAGTAATTTCTAATGCTATTTGACACTGTTGGAGAAGCAAATGAGATTTGTTTTTGGAACTGCGTACTGGCCTTAAGCCCAATGAATTCGAAACGATAAGTCGACTATTTTTTTCATTTTTAATATTCACTAAGCACTATTTGTGCAACAAGTTTAGCTATTTCATGACTTCTCCGAGTTTTTACCAATTTTTTAATATGCTATGCTAGAGAGACAACATTTATACACACATACATATATATAGTAGCTATGTAGTATTAATTTCTTAGCAGAGACAGATAGACGACTTGTTAAACTACTACTTCCAAATCACAGTGACATTCGTATCCTTCTCAATGTCCTTCTCGATGGTGTACGGCGAGAGTCCTGTCTTGCAGCAGATCTCATCGAAACTAATGAGGCCCGTGTACATCTTTTGCCTGGCCGATGGCACCGACCCGGTGAATACCGGATATTTGTGTATGCAGCGAATGAATTTGTGCTGCAGCCCAAAAATTACCATTTTACGCTCATCGATATTGTGATGTTGCGGGCACAAACGCTGGCAGATGGCACGCAAGGTGACGCCGTGCGTCATTGATGCATAGAACTGAAAAATTCTCTGCACACTGGGCAACAATTTGTCCGGCTGCAGTGCAACATATTTGCGACAGGCATTGCTCAGCGCCGCACTCTGAATGAGATGCTTGAGGTTCTGTGTCATATACACATTGCTATACTTCAGTATGGGCAACAGCTGGACGACGCCATAGTAGACCAGATTCTGTATGCAAGACTTCACCAGATCCGTCTCCACATCCGCTTCGGCGGCGATTCGTGCCACATGATTGATCCCATTAATGTACGGCAAGATCTACGCGTAAATGGAAATGGAGAAATTAATTAATCGATAATTCAATATCCAAGTTAGATTCATTAATTTACCTGCTGTGTGGTCAGGTCCCAGTTCTCTAGAGGCGTATCACGGAGATTGGCCAGCAATAGGGGCACCATATGATCCTTGACCGGTGGCGGATCCGGGGCATGCATGACAATCTTCAGATATATGGTGTTATCGCCCTCGACAATGGTGGCCACTTTGCGATCGTTCAGATCCCGCAGCACCGTCTCAAAGATGTGCTGCAGCCTCAGTTTGTCGTCCTCGCGCGAGAGGAAGCACGACTCCTCCTCCATCATGATGAGATACTCCGACAGCTTCTTCACAACGGGCTCATATTGCACGGATCGGGAACGCGAATCGCAGACGAAGCACAAATTAAAGATGAACTCATTGCGAGTATACTTCTGCTGATCCTGTATGCCAACTGGATAACCAACGATTTTCACATCCATCACATTCACCGTCAGATTGCAGCGTTGCAGCGGCGGCTTTGGTATAATATAAACGTTGATCGCATCAAACACCTCCTTCGAGATGTAATTCTCCGGCACCTGTGAAATGGAAATCTGTTTACTTTTTATTCTCTTCAGCTTGCTGCGCTAACCTGACAGCTGATTTTGAAGCCCGCCGTGGTGTCAAATTCACCCAGAAAAATGCAGCGGATTTTGCCTTCTGTGCTGCCGCTGCCACTGCCGCTGTTGCTGCTGGCAACGGGCCCACCCTCATTTGTGTGCATAATTTTGAGGTGCACCTGTCTACACTATCACCGCATTTTTCAAATCTGGATTACGTTTGTGAACTTTTTCCCAAATAACAATATCTTTTTATTTGCGATTGAGTTGAGCGCAAAGGTTACGCTCTCTCTCTCGCTGCGCAATACGTCACAGCCTCCGACCAAAACTGGCCCAAGTGTGCCGACCTTGGTCGACACCCGTTAAAACCTAACTTAATCTAACCTATTCCTCTACAAAATTATTCTAATTTATGTGTTAATTGGAATAACATTTTAAGCGTCAAACAATATGGTAACGCCTCACTTCAATCAGTGTTGCAAGATGCAGAAACCGATTGCCGGTCGGCACATCGATTACTCATTCAGTGCCTGTTCGATAATTTCTTACATGCTGAATTTACTGCCAGTCTAATTTGCATAGTTGAAATAAATAATTAAATAAATGACGAACGAAACTGCAAACGTTGCTGAGCGACTCAAGGTGGGTCCGCGCGACAACGTCACCTACCCCATAGTCATGAAATATTGCGGCCACTGCACAATGCCAATAGAGGTGACTAAAAATTTATTTTTGATTCCAATACAATTGCAAAAATTATTGAACGATTTTTCTTCATTTATTTATTCATTTGCAGTACTGTGAATACTATCCGGAGTACGAAAAGTGCAAGGAGTGGCTGGAGCGCAATCTGCCCGATGATTTTGAGCGACTGAAAATCGAGGAGGAGCAGGCAGCCGCCGATGGCACAGACGACGACAAGAAGCGACAGAAGCGCGGCGGTAAAGGATTGCTCCGTGTCAAAAAGAAGGAGGATGTTCCAAAGCGCATTTGTGTCTCACGTGCGGCCCGCGGCAAAAAGAAGTCCGTTACGGTCGTTACCGGACTGAGCACCTTTGGTGAGTACTCTTCGCATCCACATGCCCCAAACCAACATGTAATTAATTTTTTCTTCTTTTTGCTCACAGATATTGATCTCAAAGTGGCTGCCAAATTTTTTGGCACAAAGTTCGCTTGCGGCTCCTCCGTCACTGGCGACGATGAGATTGTTATTCAGGGCGACGTTAAGGATGAGCTCTTCGATGTCATTCCCGACAAGTGGGCAGAAATCGATGAGGATGTCATCGAGGATCTGGGCGATCAGAAGCGCTAATCAAAAAAGTCAAATCCTTTGCTGCTTACTTACTAAAATTGTGCTTATTTTATACGAAAATCGAATGCACTAATTTAAAATAATATAAAAATTAAAAATAATCACTATTACTGGTGCTGATGGGCCTCCTGCTGTAATCCGTTCTGATAGCCACCAATGAAATTGAAATGCTTGCGCGTCAACTGAATGATGGCCTCGTTCTCATTGTCCGTCAGCGGCACCTTGATGTCATCGATCAACTAAACAAAACACTCGCACTCAATTAAAACTAATGCTGGAGCGGAGCAGGAGTAATGCTTACCAGCTGTGTGTGCAGCGCACTTGTTGGCGGATCATTAACCATTTGAAGCATCTCGCGGGGCAGCACTCGATAAGCGCTGAGATCACGCAGATAACTCTTGATGGAGTCGCATGTCTGATTCTTGCACGGCGACTCCTCCAGATACTGCAGAGCCTGTTGAAATAAACACACGTACACTTTTAGCTTTAGCTGATTATTACTATTATTATTATAATTACTTCGTAGGTAACCGTGGCCAAGTTGCGCATGCCAAACTTCTTTTTGGTGCTCTTGATCGTTTGCAGAATATTCATCACCTCCAGATTTGTGATGTATGCGTATGTGGCATTGACGCTATAAGAAATAGTCATAATATCGTAAAGGTAAGAAGTATTCTCAATATTTAACACATTACTTACATTTCCATTTTATTAGTTAGCTCTGAGCAATTTGCGAGCGGACCGATTGCAGCCAAAACAGCCAAACAACAAAATATCGATTTGTACCGAGTACAATAATTTTGGCGCCAACAAGAGCAGTTCAGTATATTGATATTATTACAAACTGTTGCGCTTCGGAATGGTTTCGTGAGTTGTAAGTTAGTTTAACTAATCTCGCATTTGAAGCGAAAAAGCAATTATTTTCGGACATTTGTCACGCGGCATTCTGTATTCGATATATTCGCTCACAGAAACAGGCATCGATATATCGATATATCAAGTAATTTGCTGTTCTCCTTCAAATTAAAATTCTCGGCATTCACAGCGTCTCTCTTCATAAATTGCTTAGACTATAATTTAATTTGTACACAATTTGCAAAAATGGGCATTGCTGAGACAGAGAAAAGCGCACCAGGCGGCTCAATTGATATAAAAGTGCAAAGGGCAAGACAACGCAGCTTCCTTAAACGCCGATCCATGCAGTTGGCTAACTGCCATGTGCAAAGCAATTGGACTCTTTGCACAGATCTGCAGCGACAGTGGAATCGCCGGCGATTGCGTCGCCTATTCACAGCGGACAAGCCAAAGGTCGTGAGGGGATATCCATGTGTCCATGTCCATCGATCTGATCTGTTGCAGCGAATCTGCTCCTTTCTTCGATATACTCTGCTGCCCATCTTTCTGGTCTTGGGCCTCAGCTCCTGCATCATGCTGTACCAGAACGAGGCGACCATATCGAAGTTCGTGCAGCGTTACTCCAGCCAGTATCAGGCCATTGTCCATAACAAGCTAAACTACTGCGATCGCAACCGATCGATGCGCAACATCTGTGACAATATTCACAGCGAAGTGATCAATCAGGAAGCGGCGCTCAAACAACTGGAACAGGCACTAGTCACCAATCATACAGCATTTCAGTCTATTGCCCTGGTGGGCACGTCGGGTGTGGGCAAAAGCTTGACAATGCTAATGCTGCTCGAACAGTATCCATGGAAGGAGAACGTGCAAAGCATTGCATGGAACGACTTCGATCTGATTGGGGAGCAGGCACGTCATCAGACAGTGCGGCGCATACTTCGCAACTTGGCGCACTGCGGCCGCAATCTGGTAATTATTGACAACATGGGCGTCTATGATTTGGAATATGTGGCAACAATAAACGATTTGGTGCGTGCCCAGGGTGACGTGGCCAAAGTGGGAAACAACGATCTAGACCTGAAGCAGCTGACAATTATCTATGTGATCAACGTAAACGCTAGAATGCTGCCAGATGCACACTATCGCCAGCAGCTGGAATTGGTACAGCAGCTACCGCAGACTACGGTGATAAACTATCGTTCATTTGACCGCATAGATCTGGAGAGATGTGTGCGACACGAGGCACAACTGCACGACCTACGCTTGGAAGAGCGATATGTTGAAGAAATGGTCAGCACGGTCAATGTAGGCATCTCCGGATGCAAGACGGTGCGTGCCAAGGTTTTTGTATATGGGCAACCCCAGTGACGGAAGTATTATTAAGACAAAAAGACAAACACTGACTAAACCTATTGCCAATGATGAATGGGTTATTTATTTTTCTATCGGCATTCTCTATTTATGTATATATTAAGAGAAGTAAGACTCTAAATCTTAAGTGTAATTTATTAGCAAAATGAACACAAATTAAACTATTATAGTTAATGCCTAGACAAAGAAACAAAAAACATTTAGTTTATAAGTTTATACATGTGGCTCATCTTGATTGACAACACAACCTAATTGTTATGTTTTGAATAGCCCCACAAAATTTTAAATTGTTTAAATAAATGAGAGCCGACTCAATACATGTACATATATCTTCTGTTAGCATTAGTAAAAGGGCGTCTACCAAAGTTGGTCAAAGATATACAATAGCCAAGAACAAAAGAAAGGGATCAATGGAAAACATTTTTTCAAGATAGGAGAAGAAACTGCGAAGATATTAGCCATAAGTTGAGAAAAAATGATAGCCCCACTCTCACAAGAAATGTCTTCAAATGTGTGATTTGAATACGTTTTTAAAAGTGGAAGAATGCTCTTTAAAATAAGGGTGAAATTTCACTGTTTTCAACATATTTAAATTAAATTAAAATTAAATTTTATATACTTAAAATTAAATTTTATATACCTAGATACCCGAAAATTTCGGCAAACGTGTAATCGCGTCCAGAAAACAACGGAGATCCTATATATACCGTAATTTTAGAGCTAAAGTTTCCAATTTTTTTTTTAAATTTATTTATTAATAATATTATATATTTAATGTAATATTTCTTAATATTATATCTAAAAGCCAAAAAAAAAATCCTAGTTTTCAGGCGATTTTCTAAAATACATTTTTATAAAGGTGAATTTTTATTACGACTCACTGAAGAACGAAAAGGAAGGCAAGTGTTGAAAAAAAGATTGTGTTTTTATTGTATAAGGTAGTAGTAGGTAGCATATAAATTTATATAACATACGATATACATACATATATGTAAAAAAGAGATAGCTAGCTTAAATACTTTTACTTCCACATACGGTGTCGCTTTCACTTTCGCATTCGCCTTCATTCCATCCCGCTTTCGCTTTCACTCTCCGCTTCCTCATATTCTTTTCATGTGTTGTCGAACTAATCTCACTTGAAGATACGCTAGTGTCTCTGTGTGTGTGTGTGTGTGTGTGTGTGTGTAAGTGTGAAGTGTGCTTGTGTGGGTGTATGGGTGTGTACATGTGTGTATGTGTGTGTGTGTGGAGGAGGCACCTCTAGAATCCTGCAACGCCGCCACGCTTGCGATAATCGGCATTTGCATAGATGGCCGTTGCATTGCGTGCAAGCGCACAGACAACGGATTGTACGGTGCCTTTCAAGGGCTTTAGATTGTGGCCCCGATGTTGGAGCAGCTGCAGCAGCGACTCCGAATACTTTCCGTCCTCGTATTCGAGTGTGTCGGGGAACAGCTGGCTGTAGAAGCGCGGCGCATCGACAGCCGTCTTCAGATCCTCGCCGAGCCACAAATATCGAGCAGCCACCTCGACGATACCTGCCAGTATCTTACTGCCGCCAGCCGCACCAATTACCAGTCGTATGTTGCCCTCTTGATCCGTCAATAACATAGGCGACTGAGAGGACATGGGACGCTTGTGCAGATCAATTAAGTTTGCCGGCGACTGTGGCAGCTGGAATTGATCCTCGCCCTTCAAGGAAAAGTCACACATGCAATCGTTCAATATAATGCCAGTGCGTGGTCCTATCAAGCCAGACCCAAAACTGAAAATGATTTTTCAAATGAAATTTAGGAAAACTTATTAAAAAAAAATGTAAAGATAACTCAGATGTAATTTTGAGAGTAGATTACGTGCAAGAGTTTGACCTTTAAATTATACTTTTCGAAAATATAGAAATTAGTTTTAGAATCCAAATATTTTTGTATATATAAGGAATTTGGTTTTACCAGCTGTACTTACTAATAATTGATGGAGCTGGTGACGGATACGGCATCGCCATTTGGTGCTATCACTGAGAGGGCTGAGGTGCCATGTGTGTCCTCCTCGTAGCTAGACTGTGCACCGTATTCCTGGGGCCCACTGAGCACATAACTGTCGTTGATCTTGGCCCGTTGGTCGGCAGCAAAATCGGGATTGTTCAGCTGGCTGACCAGTTCGCGGACATCTATGAAATGGGGATCGCCAAGCTCGGGGCGACGGGCGAATCCGAATTTGAGTGCCTCGGCAATGCGATGTATGGTGCGGGCATAGGACTCATCGTCGGCCACATCGGCTCGGGTCAAGTTGTAGCCCTCCAGAATGCTAAGTATGTGGGAGACGACAGATCCACTGCTCACCGGCGGTACAGCATAGAGTGTGTCCTTTCCCAATGCCGATGTAATGGATAGTCGCATTTCGGCTGTGTACGCTGCCAAATCGTCTAGCGTTATAATGCTGCCTAACTCGCTCAGATCCTCAGCCAGCATTTTGGCCACAGTGCCATTGTAGAAGTCCATCGGTCCATTGTCGGACAGCAGTTGATATGTGTTGCACAGTTTCGCCAGTGGCTTCAGTAAGGCTCCCTCCACGTGCTGTTCACCGGTTTCAGCATTTAGAAAAAGAACCCTGCGAAATTCAATTTGTTTTAATATTAATTGCCCAAAAAATCGCAATAATATATTTGATTTAATAAAACAATGTTCTAGAATCAAGTAGAACCGGAAGTGTTACTTTATTGGTCTTTGCTTGTACTCACTGAAAGTGGGGATTGTCTTTGATATGGGACCACGCTCTGCGCACAGAGTTCTCCTGGTGTTTGGACATTTGGTAGCCCGTTTCGCAGATCTTTAGAGATGGTGCGACGAGTTCCTGCCAGGGCAGCTTGCCAAATTTCTGGTGCGCCAGATGATAGCCCATCACCTCGCCGGGCACCGCAATGCTCAGTGGTCCAGTCTTGGAGGCATTATAATTATTATCAAACATTTTCTTGTTGGCTGCATAGGGTGCCACAACATGTGCGTCAATGTAGTGGCTTTGCCCTGTTTCACGTTCATAGATATTCATCAGGAGGCCGCCGCCAATTCCCATGCTCTGTGAGGTCAGCAGTCCGTTGCACAGCATTGTGGCAATTGTTGCATCCACAGCGCTTCCATTGCGTGCCAATATATCGCTGCGAAAGAATGAATATAATAAATAATTCCAATTTTTTGCTCAGACTCAGATTTTTGATCAGCAATGGGAAAAAATGATATTTAAATTAAATTTGTATTTCTTAAACCCTTTATTTAAATATTTTGAATTGTTTTTATTGCACATTAATTAAATAAATACATAATAGAATATGTTGCACATACATATGGAGATCTTTCTCTAGTTACCTGCCAATCTGGCTGCATGGCTGCATATCGGAGCAGACTGCTGCGTTCTCGAAGACGCCCAGCGTGGAACTGAATTCCTTGTTGTTGTCCACTTTTGTTGCTGGAGACGGTGGTGGCGTTGTTGGAGATGTGGATGCGGCGATGGCGGGTCCAGCAATCGCAATCTCTTCAATTGTTGTTGCTGCTGTTGTTGATTCCGTGCTTTCGTTGTGCTCCGGTTGCTCATCTGTTGAAGTAAATGTTATAAATGTGTGGCTTGTGCTTGGATTGCTTGATGGTGTTGTTGTTGTTGTTGTTGTTGTAGTAGTTGTTGTGCTTTCGTTTGTTCTTATTGTTGTTGCTGGTGTGATAATTGTGCTAGCTGTACTTATTGTTGCTGTTGCTGTTGTGGATGGTGCTGTTGGTTGTGAAGGGGACTCTGACGATGACTCTGATGCTTCTGCAGCAGCATCTGTTGCTGTAGTACTGCTGCCAACAATTGTTGCTGTTGCTGTCGTTGCTGTTGCTGCTGTTGCGTCTGTTGCAACTGTTCTATCATTGGATCGCAGGGGCGTTGACTTTGGCCAGTCTTTTGTTGTGGTTGTTGTGGTTGTTGTTGTCGGTGCAATTATTGTTGTTGTTATTTAGTAAGTTAAGGTGTAAGAGTTTTGTTGTCAATACATTTTTGGTGCCACAATAGAAGAAATTTAACATAACGAGAACTAGGTGCCAGAGTGCAGGATTGTTGTGTATCGGGTGACTGAAGAGACATGCAAAGCTCATGTGCAACATTTGTTCATCGTGTGGTGTATATATGTACTATATATTGACATATATGCATACGTGCGTGTGTGTGTGTGTGTGTGTGTATGTATAGTGATATTAGTTGCCATTTTGTAAGTGAGTGGTTAGAGATGTAGATGTTTTTTAGCCACTTTGTCAATTGGTACCGTTTACTACATACCGTTGAAGCACAGGCTTATGATCACATAGCTAATCAGGGCGATGCCAATGAAACAGATCAACACAATTGTTAGCTTCTTCATCCAGGCCAACACATTCGCACGCCTGCAACATACAAAGAAATATACCACTTTTTTTGAATATATATATATCAAAACTTTTCAAATGTCTGCAAAATGTTCTCAAAACTAACTGATATCTTAAAAATTTGCAGCACTAAGAAAGTTGTAACGCCCCAAAAAGTATGCATCATTTTTTTCGTAGTCGTCAGACACAGTTTCTAAAACTTGTAATAAATGTGCGTGCCATCTCTCGCGATTTCCTATTACCCTTAAGGAACACTTTCTTATAGCTAAATTTATTTACGATCCTTCGAAATTATGCAAAATTTTAAAGTGCAAGACATTTTAAATTCCTTTCCCAAACAAAAAAAAAAAAATCAGAATGACATAAATAAAAAAAAAAGGTTTTAATATTTTGGAATCCATAGGTAAAGAATGAATTTGGGATAATCCTCTTAAAGATAGGACACTGAGTTTTAATTATCTGATAGGATTTATTATGGTAGATACCGAACAAGTTTCAGGCCTGAATGTCATTTTTAGAGGATGAATGTGCCACTTTTTGTATTCATTTGGCGGATTTGTGGACAAGACAATTTTGGAGTGAGAGTCCTTATTTTATTATAATTACATCTGTTCGCGTCGCGCCTCCTCGGCAGCGGCGGTGTCCTGTATCAGTTCGCCACCATTCTTCTCATCGTCATCCAGTCCGCTGGACGATTTGAGTGGAATTTTATTCATGGCATCTTCGTTGCTGTGGTGCACCATCTTGTGTACATCCGCTGTAGCTGCGCTGCTACTGTTGCTGCTGCTGCAAGTTCTGCAATGGGACAATTGAATGAGTATTTGTAGATTGATCTATGGTGTATGCAACTGTTGCTCATCCGCACAGCTCGCAAATATGCAACAGATTTTCCACGCGTCCCAAAGCCAACTGAACGGCCGAGCCGCAAATGTCGACAATCGACGCGCCGTCATGTGGCATCAATAAAGGCATAACCCATCTGCTGCACACTGCCCTCTTCCCGCTCCCCTTTGCGTTATACAACCTTCCCTCTGCCTGCGTCATTGGCCACAGCGACGTCAGCAGCTTTGATGCCAGACTTTGATGGCAGGATGTGGCAGCTGTCGTTGTCGTTGCGGTTGCATGTCTGCTGGCGTGTCACCCAACCCCTTTCATATTCTACACCCTATTCCTACACTCGGATCAAAGTATGCCCCACAATTTTTGTTTTCGTTTATGGTTTTTCTTTTTAACTTCGAATTACGAAATAATAGAAATGTTTGCCTTTCATCAAGAATCCCAACAATAGGAAATATAAGAAATACAATTTATAAATATTTTTCATAACTGACTTCAAATATATACATATTTCTGAAATGTATAAAATCAGAAAAATATTAAAGTTTAGAAATCACAACTCTGGTTTTATGTAAGGTAATCTGCGATTTTTCATTTTTTTGAGTGCATTTTCATGTTGCAGCTTGCTATTGCTGTGTGCGTGTGCAACAAATGGGTCACAGACGGCGAAGGCGCCGCAAACGACGCTGACGTCGGCAGAGGACACAGGACGCAGGACATAGGAGACGGGAGACGGGACAGCACTGCTTAACAACTGGCTAGCATGTTAGGCGTTTTCTTGCGGGTAGCTGCTGCCCATAACGGTAACAGAATGCTGTGATTGGCAACCTCAGCGGGGAGGAGGTGCAGTGCCTGGGTTGTTGACTGTAAATTGGGTTAATTGCATTCACAATAGCTGTAAAACATGGCCACCAAATCGGAGGTACAACATCAACCAGCACATTGTGCCCTCCCACGACCCGGACAACATTGTTTTTACTGGCAATACACATTAAAAATGACCAGTCACGATTTGTGAAAGTTTCACCCAAAGAGTAGAGTATAAGATGGGTAAATACTTAGGAAATAGTCTTTCAAGTGATATTCTGATGGGTTTCCTGATCAATTTCAATTATTGCAATAACTTTTTTAATATTGGAATAATTTATAATAATATAAAGTTTAAAGTAAATAACCAATATAACAGCTATCGACGAGGTTCTCATTTACAATAAATTTTGTTTTGAACTTTAGCTAATCTTAGAGTGTACAACAAGAAAAAACATCCAGAATATTAGACATATTTTGTTTTTAATAAATTTTAGAAAATGTAATTACGAAAAAAAAGTGATTTTTAGAAATATACTTTATGCATAATAAGGTACGCTATTCTTGGCTATTTACTTGGAACAATTGCTCAACTATTTATTTAGAGGTGTTCCGAATGGTAAAATGGAGATAAAAATAACAGAGCAATGTTACAAGTGTAAACGCCAAATGTAATTGTTCCGATTAGAATATAAAGTAATGAGTCAATTTGCATATAATGTAAGTACAATAATTGTTGCTGTTTGGCGCTTGGCTGGAGGTCTTATCCGTTATGCATCTCGATGCTAGATGAATGGCAGCAAGTTAATTGCTCTATCGCGATCGAACAGATTAAGCGATTATGCCGTGTGCTCAGTATACATGCATACATACATATATACATATGTATACTATGTATACTCTGTGTGTGCATGTGTAGGTATGTGTTTATTCATATGTTGCATGTAAGTAATGTTTAGAGTGGGTCGCTCGAAAATTCTGCGGTTCGCCTAGCCAGGCTATTTGTGCTATTTTTAGGTCAACTGCATTTAATTTCATTTCATTTTCGTTAAATGGCTGCCTTCGCAACAGCAACAAAAGAGCAACAACTACAACAACAATAATGGCAGGCAGCGACACAAAAACAAAAAAAGAAGAAGAAGAAAAGCGAAGCACCCGCTACAATTACAGAATGTTGCATATGGATTGCAATTTGGGTTTACGACCCCGTCACCGCCCGCATTGGGCTATTAAAAATGAAAGAAATAGAGAGGGGCTTTTGTAGTGGGGCTTGGGTCCAGAGGGAAATTGCATAGTTCTGGGTACAATCAATCTATTCCCGGTAGTGTCCACAATGGTCATCGTTGATTGCAACTTCGATTGGAATTTGCTGGCTGCCTTTGGGTGACTCTAAGCCGCATTTGCATGCAGCTCACGGAAATTGCGTTGTCAGTTTGGCAAACACTAATTACTTCATGCAACACTATCTCAATCTCCATACGCAACTCTCTCTCTCTCTCTCTCTCTCTCTCTGGCTATCTGTCCCTGTCTGCGTATGGCTCGTGCTCAGCGCCCCAAACCAAATTTGGCAAACCGATTCCAATTCTGAATTTGAAATGAAAATTCGCACTCTTGATACCATGTCCATGGTCAGCGGAATTGCTGTCATAATAATGATACAATGATGAGCTTGGTGATTCGAGTGATGTACATGTGTATGTACGTGAGTGGCGTCATCAATTGCCAAGGGAATGATGGCCACGATAGGTGTGCCCAGCAATTGTTGCTGCTTGCATTTTTGCATTACTTCACATAGTATATTTAATAATAATTTGATTTATGGCGGAGGCTTTCATCCATGCCGCCTTCATCCAAGCCGCCTGCTAATTAAATTCTATATGTATCCTTTATAGACTTGTTTTTTACTGAATCGATTCACCAGCAACGATCGGTCAAATAATACAAAATTAGGGAAAAACCTTTTATTCATTTATATCATATATATTATTTTATTTTTTTCATTATATTCTTGTTTATCAGACTGAAGGGCATACACGCTTCGGATATATTCGTTAATGGCAAACTCTTCGTAATTGTTTCACTGCTCCTCTCTGACATGGGCAGGGAAGGGGTGCTTATAAGCCCCAATGTTGGGACTATCGTACAAATAGACTGCTTGTATGTGCACATAGTCAAAACACATAAATTTAGTAACCGCAACAAGAATAACAACTGCAAATTTCAATTGTTCGTTCGTTCGTTGGTTTATTCTTTTTTTATTTTTGTAATGTTTTTGTTTTATTTGATTTTTTTTGGTATTCAGTTTTTCACACTTGTTGCACAAAAATAAAATGGATGGCATTGCAGTTCCATATACGTAAGTATGTCATACTACGTACTACAGTGGGTCATCCATCGTCTGGGAGGCCTGCATTGTCTAAGGTCGTAGCTCAATTGACTATTTTTTTTTTGTATAATTTTTTTGGGAAATGTTGTGCGTTGGTCAACGCCACTTGACTTGCCTAGACTTGTGCTTCCGCCTCGCACATATCCGCTCCTCCTACTGGTGCCCCTGCCCCTGCCCCTGGCCACACACTCCCCGTTACCCCGCGCCCTTTGGTTTATTTGATTTATTTGCGCGTTTGTTTGTTTTCATGCATTTTAATGGATTTCTGTCAAATTGTTTATTTAATTGCCCCCAAACGTTTTGCTAGAAAGCTCGAATTGATTTGGATGTCCACTCATGGCTTCATGATCTATGGCCAATGCGCATGCCGTGTGTGCTTATAGCGACCTTCGATTCCTATAGCAATACCATGCCCGATCGAAACTTGAAAATTTGTCAAATGTTTGCACATTTAATTAGGCAAAAGCCATGCTTGTTGAGCGCCAGTTTCTCTTCGAAATATAATTATGTTTACTTTAAAGATTAAACAGATAAGTGTACTCGAAGCTATTGCGATTCCTAAATATATGTATATGGTTTTTGATCTCTACTGAATCGAATAACTGTACTAAAGCACAAGTGGCAAGCCCCCCAATGAAAGCTAAAATAAATTTGGATAATTCGGTCAGATCCGATTTGGAACATGATCTATAAATGGAATCTATGAAATGTGGATGCGTGTTTGTTTTTAAGCTGCTGAATTCATCTTTTTGAAGTTCTAAAAATATTTCAATATTATATATGTGCTTATATATTCATAATCTAAGCTCTTGATGTTGAATGCCATTAATAAATACAATATTCCCGAAATTCCTAAAGAAACGTGCCTAGATATCGGTTCAAATTTATCTCTTTGACAATGAACAGTTTATTTGTGTATACACATATATAAATAATATGATATGCGAAGAACATATTCAATCAACTTATTAAATATAATCAAAAACTTGACATAATCAGTACAAATAAAGATTTACAAAGCAATTGAATAATCAGATAGTGGAAAACCCCCTTATACCCCTTAAATACACTGGCAGAAAATGAAAGATATAAAACAAAATTTGGATATGATTTGAATATGATAATATTCAAAAAATCTGTGAAATCTCTCAGCCAACTAACATCCCTGAACTGAATAAGATAACACATAATGTTTGTAGAACGCAGAGAAGATAATCTTAGCTGTGTCAGAGCGAGTTCAACTCGAGAACAATGTTTGCAGGCAACCTGAACAGCTGCTCCTGCAGCACACACACACAATGATAGAGACTAGAGCAGTGGGCGAGACAGGGAGAGAGAGAGAGGGGGAGACAAAGAGCTTGCATTGATCTGAGAGATTTACGTGCCAGCACCGTTTTTTCGCATTTTGACACATTCGCTATTCGTGACAGTGCAAATTGAGTGAGCCCAAAGTTCAGGGCCGTTTTGACAAATTCTCATATTGTGTGTCGTCCACATACATGTATACAATGTTCGCTGTTTGCTTGTATGTGGATAGATAGATGGGGAGCAGACATATACAGATACAGACATACACACACACACACACACACACTGAGGTATGGCAGCTTATTAGCTGTCGACGCAGAGACTCTGTGTGTTATATATTTAGAGAATGCCTTAGATTGTTGTACTACTCAAATGTTGATTAAGTTGTCAGCAATCAACGCTGTGGCTGGCCAATGCCGATATCATATATGTGATCCCCGAAAGCCACCGGAGATGCCGTTTAGCTGTAACTACTGTTGATTTAACTGTGTTGCTATTGTTGCTGCTGCCTGACTAGTTTCAAGTTCTTCAAGTTTGCTTCGATGCAGCTGGCGCGACAGTCTATGGCTATTAAGTGCCTGCCATCCAAAAGTGTATCCGAGATTTGAGCTAACAATTGACACTCAAGTTGCTGTCAGTCGTTTGCTATTGCTGTTGCTGCTACTGCTGCTGTTGCTGTTGCTGTTGCTGTTGCTATTACTGTGTATAATGACTTCAAAAATACACACACACACACAGACAGCTTGATAAGAGCAGATTGGACTCTCGAAACAAATGAGCTGCCGCCAGCTAGCATAGTGATATCAAACAGTTGTCCCTCAGTTTGAGAAACGGACATGTTGCTGTCGTGACACCAGCACCAGCACCAGCAACATTTGCCTTACAGAGAAAATGAGGATGTCGCAGCAGGGCCTTATCACTTGGACATTGCCGGCAATAGTTAGACCGCGGCTCGTTTAGATAGCAACACAGACGGACCAACATCAACAACAACAACATCAACAACAGCAACAACAGCAACAGCAACAACAACAAGAACAGCATCAACAGATAAACCGAATAAATTGATGCTGTGTCAAATTAGCAATAGAAAGATCAAGTCAACTGCTGGTCACATATGTATATGTATGTATACAAATACACATATCATCAGGCATGTACTATACTTATCATTTTTGTTGTTTAACTGAACGAAAGGCATCTTGGAACTGAACTTCTTTGGAGTAGTATGAAATGGTATCTAGCATATGTATATGTATGTCTTTACATATTTACAACTAAAAGTGATTAACTGGGATTACTCATATCGAGTTCCAATCATGTGTTGAATTACTAAACTCTAAGTTCATTTTGTGACCGGTGTGTAAAAGTATTAAATAACTGGTTGAAGGTTAAAGTCGGAAATATGTTTTGAATTTCATTTGACATTTAATTACGTTGCTTTGAAGTTGACCTGCTTGCGGCACAATTGTTTAGGTCCCTTAATTGTAACTAAATATTATTAAGTATTTAAATTCGAATAAATTATAAAGAAATATGTGATTTTTATAGTTTTTGCTCTTTGAATTGAAGCACGAAAAACGAAACAAATAATAAAATGAACAAATTGAAACTAAACAATGTTCAAGAATTTGATTTCATAATTTAACATAAGGCAACATTTTATTAATTGCAACAATAATACCGCAAGGTGTTTTCAGATGTTTGCTTTCAAATATTTCTCTATAGATGGACGAATTTTTTCAACTTGACGTCAATTACGAATTTTTAATGTACTTTAATAATAATGTAAAACACAATATTTGTACAAATAAATGTTAACGAGAAACCTGCTTAATAAATAAATTCCAAATGGCTTTAACAGAGACTAGCTTCAATAGATGACAATCGACTTCGCCTCTCTTCATCCGTCACTTCTGACGTTTGTGGGTATTTTCAGACAATTTTCAATGCATCTCAGCAAGAATCTCAACAAGTGATCTGCTGCCATCTCCCATTTATTTATATATATATATAAATATATGTGTATACATATTTAAATATACATTTTTTTTCATATTCGTTTGTATTTTGAATTGGATTTTTTTTCCTGGCTATTTATTTATTGGCAGCAGCAGGCGAAAGACAACAACAACAACAACAACAACAACAACAATGGAAGCAAAAGTGTTAGCCAAATGAAACTGAAACAATTTTTGTTGCCTGTTGCTTTACGCTTAGTGGGCTGTGTAGTGCGGGGCGGTGCGGTGGGATGGGCTAGCGGAAATAAGGGGATTGCCCATCACACCAGATGGACTACCCTCATGGGCAATGCGTATTTCTCAATTTTTTACTTGGACTTGGACTTGTTGTCATTTGTTGTTGCTGCTGCTGTTGTTGTTTTTGTTGCTTGTTGCTGTTTGCCCGCCAACGTTTGTAGCTATTTATGTTGGACGTGCTTTTTAGGTGGGCGAACCTGGCGTCTAGTCGTACGCCGAAGCCGATGCCGATGCTGATGCTGATGCTGATGCTGATGTTGCTTGCTGCCAGCGTCGATGTCAACGCAATGCGGTGCCCAGCATTAAGCCAGAGAGAACAAACAGCCTACCAACACCATAATCGCATCGCACGCAACACAACAGCAACAAACATTTGCATTCGCTTTTACGAAACGCACACGCACACAAAATACAACAACAAAAAATCCAAAAAACAAAAATACAAAAAATCACAAACAAAAACAAATAAGTAAGTTATAATAATATGAAACACATAAGTAAATACTATATATATATATATATATATATATATCGCACAATGGCGCTTTTGTTGTCACCTCTTTAAAAAAATTCGTTCTTTTGCACTGGAAAAACGAACAAAAAAAACGCGCGCGCGTTTTCCAAACGCAAAAAAATTTTGAAAAATTTGCCGTATTTCGAATATATTTCTCCTAATTATTACTTATTATTGGTAATTATTTTTTATGTACGCGTGATAGCGGCGCTATTTTGTTGTCTCTATAGATACGATTATGATCAGATAATTCTCTATAATTTGTTTCTGTGTTTTTTTTGTTGGTTTGTTAGTCGCGTGTCTCGTCGCAGCGCCGGCTGCTGGTCAACTGAATTAAGAACGGGACGCGTTGTGGCCGCGACTGCGGCGAAGGCAGCGGCGACGCCGACAGAGACGGCGGCGGCGATTGCGGCTCGTCTGGCCGAGGCACTTCGTCAGACGCTGCTGCTGTGTTATTCATATTGTTGTTGTTGCAGTGCAAATTGCTGTTGCTGTTGTTGTTGTTGTTGTTGCTGTTTAGTCGGTCTCAATGGACATAGGCCGTGATTGTGACACGGAGCCGAGCCGAATCGCGTTGTATCAAAGAGAACTACACAATAAAAAAAAACTTTTTATTTTTTCCAAATTCAATAATAAACTGACGGAGTAAACTTCCCAAAACTAGAAAATGTTGCCCTCAATCAACAATGCCAAAAATATTATAAAACTTGATTTTCACTTTTTAAAAATGATTTCAAACTTTTTTGGCAGCTGAAAATTGTTTTCAGTTTCGAAAACTCCAGAATTTAGATTATTTGGAGTTTGCACAATCAAGGGCTAATTTTTTTTGTTTTTTTTTTTTTTTGCATGTTAGGCAACTGCGAGCCGGTAGGGGGCGTGTGTGTGCGACAGCCATGGGGCGTCTAAGCTGAGCTGCGCCACCGACCCGGCCATTAAAAGCAATTTGTTGACAGTGACACACAAAAATGGATACATAAAGTGAAGCGACAAGTTGATAAAATGATGACAAAAACCAGGCCCATTTATTGTCCCAGCCCCTACCCTGCCCCTGTCCCAGACCCTTTGCCAAGCCCCCACCCAGTTGCTCAGCATTTCCATTACATCATCATATTGATTCTAAGCTACACAAAACAATACAATTCTCGTGTTTTAAAAACAAGAACTTCGAAATTTCGAGATGGGCTGTTTTAATTGTTAAAAATTATAAATAGACTCAATTTAGCGTAAATCTGATCTAACAGTAATTTCAGCAAATTACATATACCCAATTGAGTACTCTCTATACTCCGAGGGTGTTTAACTGCTTGTCACAGACTTCAGAGCTAGATACTTCAAATTTTGAATAGAAGTATTCGTATACCATACGCAAATTAAATTTCATTTATCGATAACTTTTTTCGTTTCTCCAATATCTATGAGAAATCGTTTACAGATAGCAATAAACATATAATATATTTAAAGTTATATCTATCACATCGATTATGTATATCCTTAGCATATGTAAAAATCTAAGTTTTCGTTCAGGGTATCTTCTAGTCGAGCTGCATCTATAGTTGTTTCAATTTGTTTTTGAATTTTTTTTGCGTTTTGTTTTATTGTTGAATTGTTTGCAGGAGCACACTTCCGGTGCGATTAGGATGTTTACTCACTTTTTATATAGCTGTTTACAATGGCTTCTTCCATTTATTCTTAAAAAAAAAAAAAAAAAAACCGCTTAATAAATATATCTCAAATTTGCTAGAAGGTCGCAATAAACAGCGCATTTGCAATGCAGATGAAAGCTGCATTGTTGTGCCGTTCAGCTGTACTGAGATCATGACCGATGACGTTGGTGTTTTAACCGTCCGTATTCGCATCCGGCGCAGCAGCTCATCCATTGCTGGTATTGCTGGTGGGCGTGCTCAGATTTCCACAGCGTCGTAGCTGTAGTAATAAGACACAAACCCGTTGTCGGAGACGGAGACATATAGCCGGAGCCTGAGCCGATGCCGCAGCCGGAGCCGAAGCGGTACACAGAATCGTGTCGATGCCCCGTGTGAGCATCGTGCAAACATTGAAATGTGTGTCAACAAATTGCTCAAATTGTCAACAACAGCAGCAGCAGCTGCAAAAGTTGCAGCCGTTGAAGATGCGACAAGCTCTACTCAAAAAAAAACAACGAGGCGGAATTAGCTGCGTGGGTGGTTCGGGGTCACACACAGTGTCTTCTCTCTGCTGTATGCTAATAACTGTAATTTCACACTTATTAAAAATATGACTAGCTGTCTGCGTGTCAATAAATCAATGAAGATGCAGCCAGCATCTGACCCAAACACCAGCTACCGAATAACTACTATTCAAGGCAGCAGCTTGTTGTCATATTGTCACATTTGGATAGTGCCTCATCCCTTGTGGGTTGCTGCCATTTGCTAGTGGGCAGCGGTTACTTAATGGCAAACTGGGCTCGGTCTCAGTCTTAGTCTCACTCAACGCTCGCCAGATAATCTACGCAACAAAATTTGCATTTTTTAAAAGCATATTTGTTGCATGTTGCTTCTTATAAAAATAAGAAACAAAACAAAATGATTATTTACTCGAATATATATATATATAAATATATATATATTGAGTTTGGTGGATGTATATAGACAAGAGCGTAGCCAGGAAGAGTCGGGATTTCGTAAAGAGATGGATTTAATTATATATGGCTAACAAATTGTAATGCAAACCACTTTGTGTATATGTAAACTTAAGGTGTAAAAAGGGATAGCTAACTCCCTGGCTGCTTTTCCAGTAAAGTGCATCATTTTGAATTCAGAGAAGTGAGACGAGATTTGTCAATTTAAGATAATGATTTGCCTGATTTCTCGAGCAGGCACCTTGTTAGCAAGTAAACAAATCGAAATTAATGAGTTTATTGGCTCAAATCTTTTGTCTATCATAAATATATGTAGATATATGTATATACATATGTCTAGTACATGCTGAGATTTCAATTTGAATGAATTTTATTCTTTACAGATTCTATATGTTTATTGTAGGCGTTAACGATCACTTTGCTCTTTGACTGCAAATACTGCGACTACGACGCGTTGGTGGCTGTTGTCTGTTGTCTGTCGGCTGTTGTCTGTTGGCTGTTGTCTGTTGGCTTTTGGCTATTGCTAGTGACGGTGACGATGAAGTGATGACGTCACCGACAAAAAAAAACTGCAGAAACCCGTATGTGTGTGTGTGTGTGTGGGTGCTACCCTTGGCCGCACAAGCATAGTTAGACGATAAAAGATTTGCCAGACAGTTGTTGGGGGGGAACGGGAAGCAAGGGGATTACGCAATTGAACTTGTCGATGAGCTAATTGAGCAACTGCAACCAGCAGCAACTTCATTAAAGCATTCAACAGTTTTCCGGCGACTTGGTACTTTGTGTGACACCATAAACATAAATTTAGTGTTTATAAATCAGCCGCGCCCCTTTCACCCTTAGAACAATACCAAAGGCATCTGTCAGTCAGCGTTCCATAAGTGTCAGTGTGTCTGCGTGTGTGTGCGTGTGTGTGCCGCACTTAGAATTCACATTAATTAGTTGAAGAAAATTTTTTAAAGTGCTCCACTTTTGCTGGCTGTTGTTGCTTCTGTTGCGCTTTCATGTGGCCCGTTCGCCACGTTTTCCGTTGCCCGCCGCTTGCTCATGCCCCATGTTTATCATCCTGCAACTATTTTCAGTTGTATCTGACACACATTGGCGGCAAAAGGCATTCACACATTTGTTTACAAAAAACGAAAAACCGCGCATCTTCTGCTGAGCTACTTTAGTCGCACACAAGCGTAGCGTGTATGAGAGAAACGTTCCCGCATCACCCTCGATACACTTAGAGAAAATAATATCATAAATTTCGCATTACTATACCGGCTCAGAGATTTGCCCATCACTTCTATATATATTGTCTGTCTGACTCTTTCTCTCTCCTTTCGTAACGATTTTGTTTCCTTAATTATTCTGTTTTTTGTTTTTTTGGAAAATCAATTAATAATAATAAAATTAAAAAATAAATGTATGTTAATTTGTTGCTAATAAATTTTAAACCCACAATTTTATCTGTTCACATTCGAAAATTCCAAAAATATTTATAAATATTTTTTATCTATTTTTTGGAAACATCTTTGATATTTAGGGAACACGTATTTGTTTACTTAAAAAGTCTTGGCGGTTAATTTATTAAGCAAACTGTTTTTTTAGCGGCGAAAGTTAATAAATTTTCCAGATTCTACGTAAATAAATATTGTTGTTTATTTTTTTAGAGTGTACATTTTCCTATTCCCATTCTCGTCGGAACTTACATTTGTTTGCCTTTGCGCACTTTGATGGATTATCTGTGGTTTATTGAATGGCATTGTTGGCCACAAGTAGATGCTTTATGGCCTGACAGCAAGAGGCAAACAAGTGAAAAGCAAACGAAAGCAGCAAGGTTGCCCCTTGCTACCAAAACAGTTACTTTATATCTTGTATCTAAACCTATTAAATACAGGCTAGCGTTAATTTATGAATCGATTTATTTGTTTGTTTTCGAACAACACCTATTTGTTGATCGCACTCAAGAACCTTGGCGTATTCTTCAAGTTAATAGCTTGTGCGAAGCTTAATATTTATTGACTTACACTATTTTGCATCAGCATTATATTTAAGGGGCTGCAAATGATGTTCCAAGCACTATCCGCAAATAATAGATGAAACTCAAATTCTAGCATTAGCAGTGTTCAATTTTTCTTAACAATATGCAATACCATAAAATAAATATTTCCAAAGCGATAAATCAATTTGTTTATGTATATTTTTTTATGTTCATGAGAGTTTATGCTAAGAAATATTTGTTCAATGTTTACTAATACCAATAATAAAATTTGTGGTCATACTTTTCTGATTACAGCAATGCAATTTTGTTATTTCAATTTTCATTTCATTAATCCGAATTTTATTTTGTGGTATTCTAATGCCCATTTTAATTGCCTCATTGTTTTGCAGGAGCTGATGTCTATAAACAAGAAGTGCGGAATACTCATATAATGATCATAAGTAAGTAGTTCCGCTTTCAAGCCTGCTGTAAGTACTTACGTTTGCAACGATGCAAGATTTGTGGCTGAGGCGCTAACGCCGCATGTCGTGGAATGCATTTGCCAACTTTTGTTATTGTTATCGTTCTGCCAAAGATATGTTGCTTTTGCTCTAGTTGCAGCAGTTGTTGCAAATCCAATGACTCCACAGCAGCTGCACACACTTTTCGCGCGAAATGTTGCAAGTGCTTATGCGAATGCACGTAACAACAACAACAAAACCAAAACAAAACACACAAACAAAACAAAAAAAACACACACACACGCACACTCAGTAAATCAACAAGAAGATGTTCAGAACTACTCAAGAATAAGTACGTGTGAACTCAATGCGAGAATAGTAGAAGATGAGTCTGCGATATGATATGATATGTAATGGACATGAACGGATGCCAGGTGAGGTGGCCAATTCTTAGATACGGTGTCAAAGTTTCAGGTTAAGCGAATTCACAGCTCGGCGCACGACGTTCAATGTCTGACTGAATTTCCATTTCCGCTGAGGATGCTCGGAGACCACCAAACCGGCAGCGACGCAGCGTCGCAGCTGCTTAAGCGTCAGCTACTCCCATCGACATCCACATCCACCTCCACCCACGTGGCTGACCGTCATTGTTGTTATTCTTGTTGTTGTCGTTGTTGTTGTTGTTGTTGTTCTGCTTCTTATTGCTTAGCATAAACATACAAAAAGAAACAAAAAAAGAAGGAAATTAAATGCCGCTGCGCTCTGCTCATGGGTTGGCGTTGTCTATGTGTGTGTCTAATTGTTTGTGTGTGCAATTTCATTGCCTCCACACACACACGCACACACACACACACACACACACACACACACACACACACACACACACACACACAGATTCAGTTGGAATTGCATGTCATTGTGTTAAATTTCAAATTAGTTGAAACATTATCAAAGAGAATTTGACTGAAGTTAGTTGCGTTCCAGGAATGCGATACGCGGCGTATGTGTGATATGTGACAAATACATACATATCAAAACACATACATTTACGATTTTATTTGGTTGATTGTCCATTTTTAAAACGAACTTTGATTGCAACGAATTCTGAAAATTTCAAATTCAGCGAAAAGTAAACGAAAAATACACACAGGAAATATGTTAATAATAATAAATAACATATACAAATGAGTACATATATAGTACATACATATATAGTACATATGTATATAGTACATATATTGTATGTACAATAGGATTTTCAGTCATATAAAGTAACAAATATTCAAATTGAGCTAATTTCTTGCATTAATTTTAATTAATAATAATAAAAGAAAATAAATGTAAAATTCAATTATTTAAGAAAGTTTTCAATTTTCGTATTGAAAAATGAAAAATAGTGAGTCTCAATAATCGGTCGAATGATCCAATTATCTATCATAATTTTAGATGCTAACCTTTTTATGTGGTAGAGCATCTGGCAAGCGTTGACTGATGTCTCTCGTGAATTGTCGGACACGTCAAAAGCCCATTCTACACATTCTAGAGCTCCTCCACCACATGTCGTTGTTGTAGTTGTTTTTTACAGCTGCTGCTGGATGCTGCTGCGATGTAAATGAATCACAGCCAAAGAAAATATAAAACAGGGGGAAAAAAAAAACTTCATAAAACGAATGTTTAAAAGACCAGCCCACAATCAAACACACACAGACACACAAAAACACACACGCACACCTACATAATGATTTGGACCTGATTGTTGCCACGCCACTTGTTTGTTTACATTCGCAGCAAATGCTGCTGCTGGTGCTGCTACCATTGCCGATGCCACAACCTGCCTGCGCTGTGATCGCGTATACGCCGCGTATGATGACGACGCACTGGGCCCGTCCCACTAAACTGGGTGCGAATTGAGATTTTCCAGCTGGCCATTAATGAAACCATGCGGAATAGCCCACCAAAACTATGCCTATGCCCAGCTCCATGCCACATACGTATGGGCAATGATTCAAGTTGTGTGTGCATAGATAAATGTGTGTGTGTGACGTGTGTACACTCAAAAAAATACTCCATACAAAGTTCAAGCACAACATGAACAACATTCTTAAGCAAAACTGAACAAACAGATTAAAAACAATTTTGATATCAAAATTCTTAAATTATGCACAAATTTCTCATTTGAAGCAATTATGTACTTGAAATGTATGTGAAAGATAATTCTTGATTCGAACTGATTTAGTTTTACTTGATTTTTGAGCTTCATTGCATTATTTTTATATGTAATAACTAAATATCTTACTCTAAGTAATCAAGTTCTCCATTCAAGAATTATTAATCATCTGAACTTTCTTCAAATAAACACTTCGAACTGAATTCGTTTTACGATTGTATTTTTTTAAAACTAAATATCTAACTTCAAATAATCACGTTCTCAACTTATCTAAAGAATATCACATTAAGAACTTACTTAACTTACCCCTTTATGGACCATGATCGCATTCAAAAGCACTTGTACTCGACTTGAGTAAAAAATTCTCGACTTTCTTTGCGAGTGTATGATTAGAGCAGAGGAAACTGCGTGGAGGCAAGTGCAAGTGGCTGCCATTTGGCCACTGCTCCACTTGGCTACTTAGCTACTTGGCTACTTGGCTACTTGGCTACTTAGCTACTTGGCTACTTGGCCACTTGACATTGGCGGGTCGACTGCGACTTGTGACACTTGCTCAATTAACGCACTCAGACGCGCCTGGGTCATAAAAGTTTATATTGCTCATGTTGCTTACATTGTGTGTGAATGTATCTCGTACATTGTAACACACAGATTGGGAAAGAAACGCACTTTGCCTCCAAGTGGCAGGCCGGGGTGACATCAGTGCGACGCATTTAGCCAACATTAGCCAGTTGCCATTTTCGGCTACGTACGAAATAAAATTTCATTTCTTTCCATTAATTTACAGTTGACACACATATCCAAAATCTCAACAACCAACAATCAATGCGAAACTAATGCAATTACTCAGCAAACGAATTTTGAATACGCTTGCGGAGATCCTAACTAACCATAACAAAATAATGTCCATTTTTTATCATTTCTTTCTTCTAGTTTTACACAGTACAAATATATAAATAAAAAAAATATATATATACATATATTTAAAACACACAATACAAAATGAAAGATTCTATTCCATTGAATTGTTTTCGAATTCAAATCTCTCAAGAAAAGTAATAATAATAATAAAAACTCAGGTTAAAAGTTTATTTTTATACAGTAAATACCCTATTATATGGATTAAAAGCTGGAAACTAGTTGTTCGACTTCCAAAGGTTTTTTTTTGCGTTTTTCGGATATATTTTCAATACTTAACATATTGAATTGCAAACCTGATTACAAAGCAATCAAGCTCAGACATTTAGAAACTTTTTGTTTCTTTCTTTGGTTTTTTTTTTTTTTTTGGTTTTTGAGCAGAATAAATCAATTGAAATTGAAGTCGCGTGTTGATTGGTGATTAGTGATTAGCGCCATTTGATACCCGACTTCAAATTGTTTAATGTGGGGCGCAGCGCTTCCGGTGGCAACCCCATCCCCCCACCCGCTTGCTTTCTCTCTATTGCCACTTGGCCAACTCCATTTAATGATCGCGTTCATTGGCCTCTTAGTGTGCCTTGGTTTATTTATTCAGCTTGCGGCGACGTCCGTTGCACTTGTTGGGTCATAAAATGTGTGTAAACAATAGCAAAACAACAACAAACCTCCTAGTCCAGATAGGGATAGACAAGAGGATCCGGCATGCCGCGCAACACTTGCCACAGACTTTGCTTGTTTCGCTCCACGGTGGCAGCGATGACTTTATTCGGCAGCTGACTGTACGGCGGCGGTCGAGGATGCAGCCGGATGAAACGGCGTCGTCGTTGCCGACGTACCGGAGTTAACCAAAGAAGCTTCGCCTGCCTGCGCTTACGGCGCTCTCGGAGAGCGCGGGAGGCGCAATACGGACGGATTGTCACATAGTAGATGATTTCAATCACCGAGAAGATGCTGAAGCCCATGAAGAGACCCAGTATACCGCCAGTATTCGCTACAAAAGATAAATTAGTCAAAAACAGTACTAGGAAGAAGAAGACACGAACGGACGGATTCTGGATCTTCCAGCTGGAGTCAGCCAGCTTTAAGTTGTCGTGCACTTACAGAGAAACTCGGTGAAGCCAAACATTTCAGACTTGGTGGTGCTCCGAAAGTTGTTGTGAAGATAGTAAAAGTGGAGTACGGACAGGTCAACGTCATCGCCGTTACGACTCGCTTTGAATAGATAGTCGGGCAGATCCTCTCCACTCTTATAGCTGGGGCCCCCCATAATTGGTGAGCTGGACATGGCGTACTTGTAGGTCAGCTCAAAGCAACCCGGCCAACAGTTCTCACAGGAGAGCTCCCCTCTCGATGACTCTATTTCGGTCTGGACGCGATTTGTGCAATTGTTGTCATTGGGTCCGCAAATGCGAGCCATCGGATCAATTCGGGGCAGGTAGTAGAGGACACATCTGCAGTCGCGCAGCAGCAGCTTCGCCTCGCACTCCAGCTCACAGTTCTTGCGCGAATAGGTGCGATAAAAGGTCAAATCATTCTCATCTGAGAACAGGCAGCGACGCACCGATTTCTTAATCGTTCGAATGCTTGGAGTTGCATCTTCGTATACGGGCTCAACGGATATTCTAGCCTCACGGCCAGCACCGACCACAAATCCGTAGTTGCTCACCTTAGGCAGCTCGGCAGGATTGTGCACCAGCACCTACATTTGAAGCATTATTTCATTTTTTTTTTAACCAAATCTTGAACTTTTTCAATTATCTTTGAATTTAGAAAATTTCCATTCTCTAAACTAAACTTAACTTGAATATTAACATTTCTACAAAATCTTAAATTCAAACATAAATTATATGAATTCCAAGGTAAAAAAAAAACAAATGAAATTTCATAAAATTTTGCTTTTAAAAATCCGAAATATGTGTTTGGAATTTTACTTTTCGTAGAAATGCTTCTTAAAAAGAAAATTTATTTCAGAAAATTAGAAAAATCTAAGATATTATTTGGATCATCGATTTGTTATAGATTTCCAGATGTAGAGTTTCTTTCTTTAAAAAAAAAAATAGTATTTCTGATATTATTTACACTTGTTCTGATTCTGTACCTTGAAGCCATTGCCAAGGGACTTGGTGCAGTAATACTCCGCAGTTGAGGTATTCAACACCACAGTCAATCCCATGCGACTGCCTGTACCGCCTGACATTCTGGGATAATAATAAGCCGGTAGTATTTTTTCGTAACCACGTTCCGGGGTCCAATCAATGGGTTCGTAGGGTGAATACTCCGTAGCCGGCTGTATGCGCACATCGTCCGTATAGTTGCGAAACAGATAGATGGGATCCAGTGCATTAAAGGTGCAACACAAGCCATCGTCGGTCAATATCGAATTAAAGATCATCGAACAGGTCTCCTTGTGCGACCCGAAACTGCAGTACAACAGCATCTCATCGCAGGGCTGCGCCACCTCCACCAGTAGGGCCTTGAAGTACTTCCAGGTGCCAACATATGTGATGGTTTGGTCATCACCCTTGTTGCACAGGCTCATTAGCAGCGTGTAATTATTGCTGAATCTTCGTATCAAAGAGATAGAACATGATATTAAACCCTCAATGAATCAATCTAGACGATTTTATTAAGCTATGTATCATAAACGTGTTCTTCAAAACTTGATCCAAAGTGTTTATTTTAGAACTCAATCTAAGAATATATTAATTTATATGTATATATGTATTTATGATCACTTTTGATTTTTGGTTGGTTTTTGTATGCGTAGGAACCGAATTATTTATTTGAATATTGAAGATAGTTACTTCTGATTCAGGTTCAGTTCTTATCTACAGTTGCTATATATGTATGTGGACTACTCACCGTGAAATGCGTTGGACGCGACTGCGCAAGGCCTGATTGAGATTGCAAATGGTGATGGCCGGAAAGGGCATGTTGCTAGTCAGTAGCTGCTTGGCGCTCGTCGAGATGATGATCGGCGAGGCACTCCACTTGATGTAGATGTTTGAAATGAAGAAACCCGATAGGATAACGACCAGGACAAAGGATATGCCAAAGAAGACGCTGCGCAGGCATCAGTAATATATATGTATATGTAGATATATATTTATCCCTCAATTTTGAATTTTTCTTGATAAAGCTTGCAATATTTCGGTTTACCGGTTGCGATATTTATAATATGTAATATATTGAGTTTACAGCAAGTTGTGAAATAGTAAACTATTTCGCCCAAAAAAAAGGAATATATAGTATTTATTTCCGGACTAGACTTTCATCTTTAGCATATTTGTTTATTGTGATTTATCGATATTTAGAGAGAAGCTTGTTTTCCAAAGTTATTTCTATAATGTTGAGGACGCCTTCGTTATTTTCAACGTTAGGTTTATTCACAGTAATCAATCTATAATGAAATTTAGTTGTCGGCACTGTGACTCCGGTCTGCAATGGTATCTAATCTTTGGCGTACTTGAATTTTAATAGTTCTAAAAACTTTTGCTTACACACATTTAGCTCGTTTCGTAGCTGGCACGTTTTCTGGTGAATCAACAATTTTCAACTTGAATTCAAACAAGCATTTTTATGTATTATATAAATTGTTCCCATTTTTATGGCAGTCTTTTTTCGGACTATATACATACCGCTCTGATATCGTTATCCGCTCCTCGGCTAAATACTTGAGGCCATGCAGCGAGCTATTGCTTAGATAATACCTGATGCTCTTCTTGCTCGACTCAAGGCTGCACATCTTCTGGTCCTCATCAATGGAGTCATCACTGTGACTGTGACTGTGATGCTCCTTATTGGCCACCAGGTGGCTGGTTTTTATTTTGCTATCCCCTTGAATTTTCATGATTGAACTAACAGCACAGCAAGTCACGCAAGTCGCATTTATACGAGTTCCTCGAGCACACTTCGATCCTAATCGCAGACCATCAGCTTTAAGCATATTGACCTTAAGCAAATATGACCGCAAATGCCAAATTGAATTGCCGGAATGCAATGGGGCAAATGACGCTTAATGCGCTTTACCGAACTGTGCGTGGGCGTGGCAGGAGCAATATTTGCCAACAGCGAAAAGGATTCACATGCACGGCGAATTACGCAAATGCATCAGGGTGGCATTTTGTCCATGTCCTGTGGCATGCTGGTGTTTCATTTCCATCAAGTAACAGTAGTAACAGCAGCCAGCCAGCATTTCTCAGTTTTCAGTTGCCGGGGCCAAATGGTGCCTTCAACTCTATAAAAATAGCTGAGGGCATAAAATACGAGTACATTATGGCATAAACAAAAGCCAGCCAAGCAACAAATACCAAAAAAAAAAAAAATCAAGAACCTCTAAACAAAAACAAATCGAATTGAATGGCACATTTAGCAAAACAAATGCATAAATTGTATACTCAAATCAAGGACAAACGTGGTCAAAATCCATATAAAATTGCTTTTTAGCAACCTTCTAAATTCGATTGATGTTATTTTAAAATCATTGTTTACCTAAAAACATTTCCAGATTAATCAATAACTTTGCGTAATATATTTCTGTAGTTTTATAAGAACACAAATTTCATAAATCATTGAAACTAGTGTGAATCAAGAATTTATGTTGTTGCGAGAAAAGTTTTTCATTTATTTTGAGTACAAACATGTAATAATGTACTTCAAGAACCAACCAAAACCAAAAAAAAAATGTCTCTAGTCGAAAGACCTCGTCTGAGAGATACCCTATACGCAAGTCGTTATAAGTCGTAGATGGCTTAGGTAATCACAACAATTTGTCGAAAAATTTGCATACACTAATTGTATGGGCAAATATGTGTATATATGTTGATGTTTGTGTATGTAATAATGTATGTATGTGTATTTAGATAGTTACATCAAATGTTTCTGCTAGCCAGTGTTCCAGTTGCATCCGTATTTCTTAGCCGTTCTGCATACAATTTATGGAGTTGATCAATTTTATGCCAAAGTAAAGTAAGTTTTGGATGAATATTCTCAGAGCTGGGGGAATTACCGATAAAAGGTTGTATATTTATTTGTTGGTATATTTACAATAAAACTTGTAATTGATTCATTTTGGATAATCTACTCAATGCCAAATGAATCACTTATACTAAACACGAATTTAAATTTCAAATACATAACAATTATTGATTGATAGGAAAAGCCAATTTTTGTATTTTTCGTGTAGCTTTAACTTTCTTCAACATTTTTGCATTCAAATCCATATTCACTTAGGAAAAAATCGGCATTCAAACGCTTCTTTTTTCTTAATTTCATTAAAATATTTTCTTTTGTTTTTTTTTTATCTCACAATCGCTTTGCACATTCATTTAAAATTCCTAAACAATTAGAAAATATAGACATATAAATAAAATGTGTAAAAATAATAGGAAAAATAATGGCATCGAAAATTTGTGTTTGTATAATTAATTAATTAGTTGTTGAACTTGAAGTAATCAATATTGAGATCCAGAATAGCCGCGTTGGGCGTTTCCTTCATGCTGAGCGCCTCGACGGCATTATCGCTAACATGATCATAATGAGGCAACATTGCGCCCGCCCCATGGTCAACTGTGGGCTGTGCCACAGCCACCGGTGGCTGCATGAGGTCGCTAACATTGCGCAACAGACTTTCCTCGGATGGTGGCAGCAATTTGCCGCCGGCGGACAAATTTAGCCGCTGAGCAGCCTCATCCGTGAGCGTGTCATCCAGCGACATGCTGAGGCCCGGATAATCGACCATATTGCGTGCACAGTTGGACACAGCGCTGCTGTGCAACGACTGCTGCAGCTCCGGTTCCGGTGTCGGCGCCTGCGCCGATTCCATAGCCGACATGTCCAGCGCATACTGACCCTCGGGTATGCCGAGAACGCGTGCGATGCGCGCATTCACAAAATGCCCTCCGGATGTGTTGCGAATGAGGCGCGTGCTACGCAGCTGCACCTGCTCAACAAAGTCAGTTAGCTCGTGCAAAAAGAGATCGGCGCGCTGCTCCTCACTGAGATGACTGTGCCGCTGCAGCTGCGCAGTAAGAAGTCCAAACAGTGTCGGCACATTCATCTGTTGTTGTTGCTGTTGCTGTTGCTGCTGCTGTTGCTGCTGCTGCTGTTGCTGCTGCTGCTGCTGTTGCTGCAGCTGTTGCTGTTGCTGCAGCTGTTGCTGCTGCTGTTGCTGCAATTGTTGCTGCTGCTGTTGCTGCAATTGTTGCTGCAGCTGTTGCTGCAGCTGTTGCTGTTGCTGCAGCTGTTGCTGCTGCTGTTGCTGCAGCTGTTGCTGCTGCTGTTGTTGCTGCTGCTGTTGCTGCTGCTGTTGCTGCTGCTGCTGTTGTTGTTGAACGGCAAGGGCGTTGGGCATATGCTCGGGGTAGTTGACGTAGTGGCGCTGCATACGACGACCCAGAAAGATCTTGTTGCAGCCCGGACAAATTGCATTCAGCGGCACAGCGCGCTCCTTGTGGGCTTTAGCTGCTGGTACTTCTGGAGTGTGCGCTGCTGCCGGCGCACGATAATCCTTGTCCCTCAGTTCCGCGACAAGCATCTCCAGCATTTGCGATGTATTTTCTGTTGCTGCTTCAGATGCAACGGGCGCTGTTGCCGGCTGTGGCAATGCAGAGCGTATAATGCGTCCGGAGCGCGTGCGTGGCATCGAAACCGCATTTAAGGCGGACACTGGTTCCCCTATTGTTTGCCCAGTAGCAACAGTTGGCGCTATACCCGCTATGTCTGCTGTTGCCTTACGTTTTCGTGCACGGCTCACTTTAAGGGACGACGATAAACGACTGCAATTAGTCGGATACATGCCCATGCCGATGGGATCCATGCAGCGATAGATTGTCTTCTGATTGGTCAATGCATCGGTGCGGATAACCTCATTTCGTTTGCTGGAAGTCGAAAGGTATATTCATGGTGGAGAAAGTTGCTCATATGGGGGATAAGTGGCACTCACCGATCGATAACGATGTGGTCCTCCTTGGCAAGGCGATACAGATTGTAAGCCAGTCTGGCCAATGAATCACAATCCTTGTTTGCCACATTAACCAGCTGGGTGGCAGCAGCCTCGGCATCAAATGTATAACATTCCGGCAGATCGGTTGCTGGCACCGCGGGCGGCAACAGATCAACGCAATTCAGGAGTGACGGATGAAAGTCGCCGCTATTGCAGCTATTGTTGCTATTATTGTTGCTGCTGTTGTTGTTATTAATGTTATTTTGCTGCTGCTGTTCGGCTGCGGCCGCTTGCAATTGGATCACAGCGCTGTCCAGTTGCTCATCGGGCAAGTCGAGAGCGAAGCCAAGCAGAGCATCTTTGTGAAAGTTGCAGCTGGTGGTGCTTGGCTCGCCACTGGCGCCGTTAAGCGGCATTATTCGATTTTTCATTGCCGGCCGCCAGTATTAGATGTGATATGCAAATGCAATGTCACGTTGTGTGCTTAATTGGAGAGTTGTAAACAACAACAAGATATTGTAACGCGAATTTGTCATTTGCATCCATCGATAGACAATATGAACTATCGAATTGTTTGCACATCGTGCCAAGATATTAGTATCGATTGCAGTTCGCGATGAATATACTTTGATCAGCAATCGATTTTGTTATTACATCGCTATTATTAATATTTTGCTAAACTTGCGGCGAAATTTTGCAATTTTAATTTATTTAAACAAACATCAATCACTTATTTGTAACCGGTTATATAATTTTAAACGGCGTTTATTTTATTGGTGTCAAAACGACAAACCCCTTCCTCCCCCATCCTTTTAACCGTCGGCGACGCACGACCGCTTGCGAACTATTTCTTTTTTTTTTTTACCCCGTGCATGTTGGTCAAGATGTCAAAAAATAAACTAAACTTAGTGCTGCCGCCGGTAAATGTGGATGCAGCTGTTGCCACCACACAGGTGGAACCAACGCCGCCATTCAAAACGCCATCGGGAACAGAGTAAATATGACTTATATATTTTATATATGTACACACATATGTGCATATATGTGATACATTTGAAGATCCCCCAATAAAATTGTTTGGTTGGAAAACCCGAAAAAAAATTAATGTTCATATTGTTCTTGGTGTTTTTATTGTTGACCAAAATGACGCACACATAAATATAAACATTCACACACAAATACACAAACACGCACACTTGCGGACATATGTATATGTATATATACACATTAGTCGCTCGTAAATTAAGAACTTTCAATTCCCTCGGTGTTTCCAATATGCGAATAATTCAAATTCCTGTGCATTAAATACAATTTGTAATCTATATGTTTTACAACATTTTAAATATGATGCTTTCTGTTGCTCAATGTTATATGGCTTTCGCAAATGTGTTCTACAAATATTAAAGTTTAAATAATGAGTGTTATACGTCTTACAATGGCCACATCCTTATTCCTTTCTCAATTAAAGATTTCTAAATTCCAAGCGACCGCTATACTATACTGTAAGTGTATGTGTATGTGTATGTGTCTGTGTGTGTGTGTCGTATCCACAAATAACGCAACCAGAGCAATACAAATGTCCACAAAAATGTTGCTACTTTTCGTTTTGTACTGCAAAAATTCATTAAAAAGTTAAATTAAAGAACACACAGCTTACTGGGAAAGCCAAAAGCATCAAGCATCGATGCATTGACCGAAACGCTGGAGGGCCTGGACATGGACGACACCGAACGCAAGCGAATCAAAGTCTTTCTCAGTCAGAAGGAGAAGATCGGCGAACTGTCCGAAGAGGATCTGGAAAAGTTGGGTGAACTCGGCTCTGGCAATGGTGGCGTTGTGATGAAAGTGCGGCACACCCTCACAAATCTGATAATGGCGCGGAAACTCATCCATCTGGAAGTGAAACCAGCGATCAAGAAGCAAATTCTGCGCGAGCTAAAAGTCCTTCACGAATGCAATTTTGCGCACATTGTTGGCTACTATGGTGCCTTCTACAGCGATGGCGAGATAAGCATTTGCATGGAATACATGGACGGCGGCTCGCTCGATCTCATCCTAAAGCGAGCCGGCCGGATACCAGAATCGATACTCGGACGCATCACGCTGGCGGTGCTGAAGGGACTCAGCTATCTGCGCGACAAGCATGCGATCATCCATCGAGATGTTAAGCCAAGCAATATACTCGTCAACAGCAGCGGCGAGATCAAAATCTGTGATTTTGGCGTTTCGGGTCAGCTTATTGACTCGATGGCCAACTCATTTGTCGGCACGCGCAGCTACATGTCGGTCAGTTACCTTATCCCAATTCTAATTTTGGCCAAAAGTACTACAACAGTGGTCGCTCCAAATTAAGAACTTGTATATATTATATATTATTCAATCTGCCATCAACACATATTGTTCATCCAAATCATTCAGAACAAAAGTTATAATTTTCGATCCTCAGCTATATGTAATAATATTTCTTTCGCTTAAATCGCTTAAACTACTTGATTTTTTGTTATTTGAGTTTAATTAACAAACAAAAAAGATAATTTATTTAGAAATGCTTTATATATTCATCGTCGTCATAGTAACTTTCTCTTGGCTCATGGCATCTCTATTAAATCTTTTCAATCTCTTCAAAATAACATCAGATATTAGCCATATCTGAGTAAAACTAATAGTTTTTAAATGTGGATACATATTAACAGATCGCATCCTATGATTTCGCTTTATTATTGTTTATTTAATTAGTTGTTTGTACTTATTAACCAGTTTAGAGAACTCGCTATGCGATGACTGCTGAAGGATGTAATGTATTAATTATGAATGTTGTGTAAAAATATTTTTGCAGCCTGAACGATTGCAGGGCACACACTATTCGGTACAGTCAGACATATGGTCTCTGGGCCTGTCGCTAGTTGAGATGGCAATCGGAATGTATCCAATCCCGCCGCCAGAAGCCTCCGCGCTGGAGACCATATTTGCTGAGAATGCCAATGAAGATGGCAGCCAAGCGACGCTAGAGCCCAAAGTCATGGCAATATTCGAGCTGCTCGACTATATTGTTAACGAGCCGCCCCCCAAGCTGGAGCACAAGATATTCTCCAACGAGTTCAAGGACTTTGTCGATATATGCCTCAAAAAGCAGCCGGACGAGCGTGCCGATCTCAAAACGTTGTTGGTTCGTAAATATTTTGCTTGTCTTTGTTACTCGCTCGTTATATATGCCATGTAAATAAATATTTTCCTTTGGCAGAGCCATGCATGGATACGCAAGGCGGAGGTGGAAGATGTTGACATATCCGGATGGGTGTGCAAGACAATGGATTTGCCGCCATCGACGCCAAAACGCAATACCTCGCCTAACTAATTGGCATTCCGTTATTTCACGCGCACGCACTTAATACACATACTACTCTTTGTTGCATATGTGTGTGCTATATTATACTTGTTGTACCAACTTGCTCCTCCCCGTCCTCCTCAAAACACTCTTTGTTATTCGTCTTGTTATTCTATATCTGGCTTTAAACTCAATCAATCAAGCAAAAAACGCACAAAAAGAAGTAATTAAATACAATTAATATTTACAAGAGTCGAAATCGAGTTTGAAGCTAAAAAAAAACGCACAAAAAGAAGTAATTAAATACAATTAATATTTAAAAGAGTCGAAATCGAGTTTGAAGCTAAAAAAAAAACGCACAAAAAGAAGTAATTAAATACAATTAATATTTAAAAGAGTCGAAATCGAGTTTGAAACTAAAAAAAAAACGCACAAAAAGACGTAATTAAATACAACTAATATTTAAAAGAGTCGAAATCGAGTTTGAAATTCACAAATTGCATTTTTTTTTATATTAGTAGAAGGCCTGGAGTTTTGTGTTTTTGGTTGTAGTATATGGAAAACTCGAGATTCTCAAATCATTCGCTTTCTGACGATAAAACTGTAACAACAAAATTATCTAGATTTTGTCCGAGAAAAATAATTTTGTAAGGAAAAAAATTATATTCTTTTGTGTAATGATGTTGAACATTCTGAAGATATTTCGATTGGGTCATAGGATGTTGGCCAATAGCCGCTTAGCCCAGATACAACGCCCAACCTCGGTTGCTGCACTTCAAATGCAAAAGCTTAAAGGTAAAGCCCTACAGAAGACATTGCCAGAAGAAGAGGAGAAGCCAACTCCAATTGAATTAACACCATCACTACGCAATTTGGTCGAGTTTGTTACGGGCGAAATCGTGGAAGAGCGTCGCGTGCAATTGCATCTGGAATCGCCATGCATGATCGATGATTTTACTGGGCATTTCTTTGGTTCCAAGGTCGAGTTTATTAAGGAGTCACCCGGCGAGCGTATTAACATATTTTTCAATGTCAGCAAGAGTGTGCCACGCCGCAATGATGAGACGACCGAACTGGCTCCGTTGCGGAGCGTTCCCAAATTCGAGGTGCTAATCAACAGAAATGATATCCTGTTTTCCATAATTTGTGTATTCAAGCCATCCGCCTTTGAAAATTTGGATATGGATTTAAAGTTTGAAGCATTGGATCAGGAAGCACAAGAGAATTGTGCATATGAGATACACGACATATCACTGTATAATGAGGACTGGAACGATGGCTGTTTTACCATTGACTCAGCCCTCATCGATAACAATCTCGAAAGCTTGATCCTTGAGATGCTTGAAGAGAAGGGCATCACCCAAGAGTTTGCTAGAAAGCTATCAGATGTGGCAACTGCACGCGAGCATGCCATGTACGTGGAGTTCTTGGAAAATCTGTCCAAGTTCACTGTGGGCATACCCAAACCTGCAAACAAAGCATAATAACAAAGACACTATTTTGATTATATATTTAATGCGTTCTAAATAAATGAACATGCAATTCGAGCAAATGTATTTTCAAAGGTTTTCTAACTGCGCGCATTGCTAAACGCTTTCGACGATGTGGCAACACCGCGTGCAAAACCCACACTTAACTGCAACTGTCGAGCTTTGGTTGGCAACGCCGTAACCTGTGACGACAGCAAGCAAAATGAAAACATCAAACACTGTTGTTGTGTTAAGGTTGTTATTGGTATACTGCTTCCAAAAAAGGAATCAAATTGTATACGTAAATAGGCTGTAGTTAATTTTTGATAAGTGCAAGTATGTGAGTGTGTGTGCGTTGATTATTATGCATAGTCACGGATACAATTTCCGTACGCAATTGACAGTGATTATGAATGTATTTCCTGTGTAATTGCAATTGTAGTGAATGCAAAAACAAAGCACTCGCAGCGCAGCCGATGCGGACGCAGTAAAAGTTCTTTGTCTGCGCGACGTCGACGCCAGCGACGCCGTGTGTACTTTGCATGGTGTATGGCAATTTGCGTTGCTGTAAAATTCGCAGTTGTTTGTGGACAGCGAGCGGGCGACGAAACACGACGTTAACAGCGACGTCGACGTTGCGCAGTTTTAGTTGGAGTTGGTACTTGTGCATGTGTGTGTGTGTGTGCGTGTGTGTGTGAATGCGAGAATGTGCAAGAGTGTGAATGCGTGCGTGTATGACTGTGTGTGTGTATGTGCAAGTGTAACTAAACAAAGCAACAGCTTACCACGCGCCATAACAACAACAAGAAGCCAACAGTCAGTCAAACTAGGCGCTGCAACGCAGACGTGTGCGTCGTCGCCAGTAAGTAAGAAAGTTGCTGATGCTGCTTGCCCTGCTGCTGCACACACACAATAAGGTGCAACAATAACACGAAGGAGATGCACTAAGCGCAAAAAGAAGAAACTAAGGCAGCTAATTAATAACTATCATTAACTAACCGTTTCAATTCGGAATTTCAAATACAACGAGAAAAACTACAAAATGTCATCTGTGAATGTGAACCAAAAAGAGAGTCCCAGTCGAGACTCGACAGCGTCCACATCGGGCCATATATCGATGATGGCAGAGAATACGCTGGAGTCTTTGTCAAGGGATTACAGCCTGGGCAGTCTCAATTCCGCTGGCAGCCAGGATGAGTTCTTTCGCTGTCGCGATCATGCGGATAGCGTATTGAAGCGTATGCAACTCTATGTGGACAGCCAGCAGCTGTGCGATGTGGTTCTCATCGCTGGCATTGATGGCAGACGGTAAGTGGACAACGAAGCACACACACACACGCAAGTTAATGTACACAAAGAAATGAAAGTAGTTGCAATGCGCAAAAGCAATTTTCTCCACACACCCCACCCCACCACACACTCTGCTCCCATTTGCCGCCCTAGCCGCTGGCAACGTATTTGGCTCATTAGCAAAGCATCATCCGGCATATGAACGCCGCCATCCGTCTGACCTTCACTTTAGCGCACTTCACTCGGTTCTTTGTCTCTGTGTCGCATTCGTACACCAGTTCTGCAACATCAGCAGCGACTGCGGTCGAAGCAGCAGCGCCATTCGAACAGTAAACAGTAAAATACGTTTGCTGTATGTTCTCTCACTCTCTCTTTCCCTCTCTGTCACTGTTGGCTCTCCATTTGATCAACTGCGAGAGAGATAGCGAATTGGAGCTTAGAGCGAGAAAATTATTTGTGCTCTGCACAGTGGTGCGCACATTGGCGTTCAAGCTGTTCACGACATGCGTTTTCTAACATTTTCTTCCCACCATGTTATTTGTTGTTATATATTGTTTAATAAATCAATGTTTACATTTATTATATTAATGCTGCCACAGCAAAAACCAATAAATTTACCACAGACACGAATATAGTCTGATCATATTTTGTAAAGATCCGGTCAGATAATTTGATTTAAGAGACATCTTACCTGGCTGATAGATACGGCTATTACACGCCACCCCACATTTTTTGCAAAGTTACTTGTTAACTGGGCCGACTAGCTAGGAAAAGAAGAGGAATAAAAGCTGAATACACATATCTTTTCTATTTGCCACAGGGTGTCCGCTCATCGCTTGGTGCTATCAGCTTCGAGCGCATATTTTTCGGCAATGTTTACCGGATCGCTGCGCGAGACCAAGGAAAATGACGTGACCCTTGGAGAGGTGAATGGCGATGCCCTGCAGCTGCTCGTCCAATACTGTTACACCGGATTCATTGAGCTGCGCGAGGACACTGTCGAAACGCTGCTGGCCACCGCCTGCCTGCTGCAGCTTACCTCTGTGGTGACTGCATGCTGCAATTTTCTTGCCCGCCAGCTGCACCCATCCAATTGTTTGGGATTCGCGTTCTTTGCGGAGCAGCAGAGCTGTACAACTCTGCTGCGGCTGGCGCAGGCGTACACCTGCCAATACTTTATGCAGGTGTGCCAGAATCAGGAGTTTTTTCAACTGAACGCCGATCAGCTGGGCAAGCTGCTGTGCAGCGATGATCTCAATGTGCCATCCGAGCAAGATGTCTTCCACAGTCTGATGTCGTGGGTGCGCCATGATGCGCCCACTCGTGAGCAGCACATTGCTGAGCTGCTCGCTCTGGTGCGCCTGCCCCTGTTGCAGCCATCATTTATTATGGATCACGTGGAGAACGTGTGCAGCGCCACCGAGTGCCAGCAACTGGTGATGGAAGCCTTTAAATGGCATTTAATGCCCGAGCGCCGTTCGCGCATTGCCACCGAACGAACCACGCCGCGCAAATCCACTGTCGGGCGATTGCTGGCTGTAGGTGGCATGGATGCCCACAAGGGCGCCATCACCATTGAGAGCTACTGTCCCCGGCTGGACAAGTGGACGCCTTGGAAACACATGACCGGCCGCCGTTTGCAGTTTGGCGCCGCTGTCATGGAGGACAAATTGATTTTGGTGGGCGGACGCGATGGACTGAAAACCTTGCACACTGTGGAGAGCCTTGATTTAAACACTATGGCCTGGGTGCCACTCAATCCAATGGCTACGCCCCGACATGGCCTGGGTGTTGCGGTGCTGGAGGGGCCCCTCTATGCGGTTGGCGGACACGATGGCTGGAGCTACCTGAACACGGTTGAACGGTAAATAAAAGACGTCAATCACCAGTCACTAGTCGCCCAATAATCAAATTTGAATTGTTGTATTCCTTACAGCTGGGATCCCATTGCGCGCACCTGGAGCTATGTGTCGCCGATGTCCTCGATGCGATCGACCGCAGGTGTTGCGGTGCTGGGCGGTCGCCTCTATGCAGTTGGCGGACGCGACGGTTCCGTCTGTCATCGCTCGATCGAATGCTACGATCCGCACACAAACAAATGGAGCCTCCTGGCGCCAATGAATCGACGTCGCGGCGGCGTTGGTGTAAGTTATTGCAAAAAAAAAAGATTTCGATCGAATTCGCAAACTAAAACACATTTAATGCTGCTTGCTTGCAGGTGACAGTTGCAAATGGATTCCTGTATGCCTTGGGTGGCCACGACTGCCCGGCCAGCAATCCCATGGTGTGTCGCACTGAGACCGTGGAACGTTATGATCCAGCTTCCGATACCTGGACACTGGTAACCAGTCTATTCTGAGATTTTGCAAAAATCACAACTAGCATTCAACATTCGGCATTGAAAATTGTATTTTTGCAAGATCAAAATCAAGAATTTGAATTGTTCTAAAATTACCGCTCCTGGTCCCAATTTTCGATGTGAATCTATTTCGGGAACCAGGCCGGAGTGTCGTGGAATGAAATGCAATAACTAATGTAATAATATCTCTCTCTACCATTTGTAACAGATTTGCTCGCTGGCCCTGGGACGTGATGCGATCGGTTGTGCTCTGCTTGGAGATCGTCTAATTGTCGTTGGCGGCTATGATGGCAATCATGCGCTCAAAACTGTGGAGGAGTACGATCCGGTGCGCAATGGCTGGAATGAGCTGACGCCAATGTCGTTTCCGCGTGCGGGCGCCTGTGTCGTTGCCATACCGAACATAATACCGCCAGCAGCTCCCCAGCCGCCTGCCAGTGCCACAGTTTAGTTAAACTTCAATTATTGTTGTTGTTGTTTTTGCTGTTGTTGTTGTAGTTCTATGTGTATGAGATGTTGTCTACAACACTGCTGCTGCCACTGTTGCTGCTGCTGCTGCTGCTACTATTCCTATTACCTATTACCTATTACCTTTTACTATTCTACTTGTACACCTACATATACCAAATAAGAGCGCCATACGCGTTTTGTGTTCTGGTGTGCGCTGCTCTGTTCGGGCCTAGCCCAGTCCGGTCTGGCATTTGTTGGTACTTGGTACACACACACACACGCACACACACACACGCATACACACACATGCACGACCACACGTACAGAATCGACTCATACTCACTACATTTTAACCCCTGTTGCTGTGCTCTAAAAAGTAATCTCATTTGAAATGAATCAAGAAACAAGCAAAAAATCAATGCTCGAGCAACTGCCCAGTGTGACCAGTAGTAACCAGTGACAAATGCATGCTGCGCGGCTTCCGAATGCATTCCCAACTAATTCGTTTATATTCATTCAAATAGTCGTATTTTGATATTATAATTATTTTGTAATGTATAATCTTATTTGTTGTATGTAGTAAGTGTGTCTTATTCGTGTCCCTCATCACATGCCATTCTCACATTCCATCTGATGTATGTCACCATCATCATTAAAATAATTCTCATGTCTCCGCGTCGTACACTTCATGTACATACATAAATGCATGTTTTACCTGGTAACAGTTGAAAGTTCACTCACCCACCCACAAAAATTCAACCATTTTCCTCCCACATTTAGTGATCAGTTTGTATGACAAATTCGGAGTTAATTAAATTCTGCTCATATGCATGCGTGTGAAGTGTACGACAAATACTTTGGTTACTACATATAGAATCATATATCATAGATAGTTTATAGATAGAGCAAATTTATAACAACAAAAAATATCACTCACCAATGAGCAAGTTTGAAAACGAGTATTAATAATGAACAGCATTGGCTGTTTATTTTGCACTCTCATTTTATAAACATTATTTTTATTATTATTATTTCATAAGTTTATGTATATTATTACAAGCATTTATTTCTAATTGTTTATTATTATTTTCTTTTTTCCCATTTTTCTCAACGGTTTTCTTACTGCATTTACGCGAAATTTTGTAGATAAAGAAGAAGTGGAAGCCAGTAAGATTGGATCCAATCTGCTATATGCGTCGTAGATCTGTCGAATTTGTCGACTACTATAATATGTAATTACGAAAACTATAATTAGTTAAGCAAAAAACTAAATACAAAATGCCAACAAGCGAAAGCCAACACAAATGGTAACTTTTAAATATTACGTATTATTTTTTACAATCATAAATTTATATTTTTAAACAACCAAAACAAAACATACACTACGCATATATGTATACACTGAAAATGTATTTTTTGTAATAAAATATATCCTTTATTTATACGTTGCTAGATGCAACGGCAAAATGTAAAAAAAATTGTAACGAAGCTTTTTGTATCAACCGCTATTATCGATAAATTAATGGTATTTTTCTTCTCGATGTACTATTGTCATATATCAGCATGTATCGCAGTCAATGATTTTTATTATTTACTGACTCCTTAATTAACTGTGTGTGCGCAGAATTTTTAATATGTTTCTGTCAGCTGTTGGTATATTAATAATTCATCTGCTCATCGGCATTTGTGGTCACACAATTGAAGAGCGAAGTCGTTTGGTATTTTTCAAATTTTTTTTCTTGGGATATTTTAGTGCTTTTACATTATTGACATTGCATTGCAAATACGAATCAAATTAAATTCAAATCCAATTAGCAGACATTGGGACTGGCTAGATTGTCACAGTCGGCATCATGGATGCGGAGCAGCTGAAACGACTTGAACGCAAGAACTCCGCCGACATCGATGACATACTCGGCCAGTTTAATACTAAGGTAATGAGTGTGTGCAGCACAACCCCCATTCTCTTCAGTTTAATTTAATGATGATGTGTTTGTCGACGCCCGCAGAATGCGGACCTGCTGGTGTTTGACAGCTTTCACACGGACAACCAATGGCATGACCTCTGGCTGGCCATATTCGGTATACTCGATGATCCAACGCTGGCGCCGACGCACACGAAATGCCTAAATACAGTCCGCATATTAACCCGCGATGAGTTCAGCCTCCAGACGCATTACATCGAACACGAGCTGGATACACTGTTGTCGCTAGCACGCCTAAACACCAACACCGAAGATGAAACCGAACAACAACTAAGCAATGCCCAAGCTGAAATTATTGGCGAATCGCTCAAATGCCTCTGCAACCTAATCTATCAGAGTGGCGACTGTCGGCGTTACTGTTTGCGTCAGAAATTCTTTCTGAATGCGATTGTGAAGCGTTTGGCTAGCGCCTCATCGACTCATTATCCGTGCACCTTGGAGTACTATGATATGAAGCTCCTATTTCTGCTCACCGCACTAGAGGCAACAGCGCGCACACGCCTGCAAATTGATCTCAATGGACTGACTTATATGACCAAGTGGCTCGACGATAAGTTGACCGAGTCTACTGTTGATCCCAGTGACGAACAGCTGAACATCATCTGTGAGTTGCTAAAGGTGATGTTCACGGTAACCAGTGCGCCAGACAAGAGTCCCAACGAGTACGAAATCCAAAGTCTTCATTTGACCGGTGTGCTGCGGGAGCTGCTGTTGCGCTTTGGCAGTCTCTCCACCGAACGGGAGCGCGCTGTTGTGACGCATGCAATTCACCTGCTCACAAACATATCGAGTAGCTGCCTCACCGAGCTCACTCTCAAGTGCAGTAATGCCGAGGCGGAGTCAGAGACGGAAATGAAGAGTGACGCTGGCGCCGGACGGACTTTGGGTAAGTGCTGTGCTCTCTGCTTCGAGAAGCGCAACGTGCGCAGCCTGGCAGTCCTATTGGACTATCTGCGCCGCGCACTCGAACAGCAGGAGAAGGAGGCCAGCTCCCATGAGCTGGTGTCGCCGGTGCTGACGGTGCTGGTGAAATGTGCACGCAGCGATCGCATTCAACGACACTATTTACGAATGGAGATACTGCCGCCACTGAAGGATGTCAGTAAGCGGCCAGAGATTGGAAACGAGCTACGCAATCATCTGTGCCGCTTCCTCACGCTGCCAGCGATGATTCTACGCGACCTGGCCGCCGAGCTGCTCTTTGTGCTATGCAAGGAGAATGTTGGACGCATGATCAAATATACGGGCTATGGAAATGCGGCTGGCTTGTTTGCTAAGCGTGGCGTACTCGACTGTCGGCGTATTGAGGGCACCGACTACTCGTCGGACAGTGAGGACAGCGACACCGAGGAGTACAAGCAGCAGCAGCAATGCTTCAATCCAGTGCTGGGCTGTGTTGAACAGGTCAAGCCTAATCCGCTCGATGACATGTCCGACGAGCAAAAAGAATACGAGGCGCTGCAGCTGGTCAATCTGCTCGAAAAGCTGCGCAAAGATGGCATCGTGCAGCCGGCACTAATTGACAAGGATGGCAAACCGCAGCCGCTGGAGCACATACTCCAACTGCAGGAGGAGCTGCCACAGCAGCAGCTTGAGCAGAAGCGCAAAACATAAATTTCGGCAAATGGCAAAAACGTTCAATATGCAAAAAACAATCGATGGGGGGTCTTCCAAAACTGTGGCAGCAGCAGCAACACTAATGGATCACTGCTACCCTTTGTTCCACATACACACAGACTAATATATATTGCGGATGCAACATATATGAGCATCGCTTCCAATCAAATACACAAATTGTAATTCCAATTATACATACATTTACTGAAATGATATACGTATAAACCAAAAGATTGGTAGAACAGACGGCAATAGTTCGAGAGAGGGAGACAAGAAAAGATGCCAGCAGTTGCAACTCCCTACCTGATTACATGATTTAAACGTACTGTGTGGCATGCAAGTGAATTTGTAATTGATCTTTATTACATAGATGTAAGAACGAAAAAATCGCGTATTATATAGGATTAACTTCCATTCAATGTATGCATCATATACAAAATTCGATTTCTAGAGCTTTATTGTGTTCAATCTTTTATAGTCAGCGGGCATAGTTGCCTACAAAATTTGCGATTAATGTAACTTATCTACTAAATAGTTGATGTATTTACTGTGTATACATGCTATATTTAAAAATGTACTTGTTGCTGGTACTAATTATTATACTTAATATAATGCTTAATAAAAATTATCCGTGAAAGTCTTGCAAGATAACCAAATAACTTACATCTGAATTATATTTCAATTATTTAGCTCAAGTTGAAAATCTTCAATCTAGATTTATCACTATTGCGGTTTTTGAATTTTGCTGAAATATATGTTAGGTTGAGTTATAATCCTAATATCCTAGTTCAGATTAAACAAAACTGATTCCTATGATTTATTTGATGTTTATAATTCAAATTTGAATTCATATAGTAATACACGCAAAATATCTTCAACTAAAGATAGCCCAAGAACAGATTTCCAGATTAATAATGAACAGTTTTCGAATTGTTTTGATTTCATTAAATATGATCTTACACATAGGATGAGGTTTTATATAGTTGATATTTCTTCGTTTTAAGAATATTTGACAGAGAAGCGATCTTATTATTCTGGGTCAACCTAATTTCCAAGTTAAAACTCTATTCGACACTATGGCACATTTTATTTATATAGTTACATATTTTTATACATTTCAACGGAGACGTATTTTATTGGTTTTCATTTGCCTGGAATCGAGGGATATATCTGCTAGTTGCGAGTTGCATGCAAACCGCCGAAAAGTGCCTTCTGAATGCTTTCATTCTCATAATAAGGATTTGACTGTAATTGTGATTTCTCAGGCTGCTTCTCTCTATCGTGAGTCTGGGCGCATGGAAACACAAAATTAGTGGCAGACACTCTCTGCGCCGGATGACTTTCCTTCTGGACGGGCACAGGTTCGCCGCTTTTCTTGAGGGTTGACGCCAAAGATTGGGTCAGATCGGTCTGGCTGGAGTTGTAAACGTTGTCAACATTGGGTAGCTCGTAGGTGTTGGCGTTGCTCTCGTCGCGTGCGAGAAACTCGCAAAATTGTAGCTGCTTCTGTTTGTCGCGGCTCAGCATTGATTTGCTGCCAGTTGCAGCAGCTGAATTCTGGTTTCCATCGGAATCGCTTTGCGGTGAATTAACAGATGTCGATGACGATGATGATGCCTGCAGCAATTGCTCGATCTGCTCGCACAGGCTAAGCTCGAGAAGCACCTGCTCATTGTCCTCCGAATAGTGTACGATCTGTCCCTTCCACTTGTCAATCTCCTCCCTCACTTGGCTCAGACGCGAACACAGGCATTCGAATTCTGGTGAAAAAATCACATTCTTATTCCTCTGCTTAGTCTGTAGCAGAAAATGCTCAAAATTGATCTGCTTCAATTTCCGTTTAAATTCCAAGGCTTTTGACTGCATTCGCTTGATGGTTATGCTGTGATCCAATTGGGACTCGGTCTGAGATTCGATCTTATCTGTGGCCACTGGCTGCTCCAGGCTTAGCATCAGGTGAGTTTTCTTTTTGGTCTCCTCGACCAACTTTTTAATCTTATCCAGACATCGCTGATTGGAGTGCTTACCCACTTTGCGGTCACGCACCGGCTGCTGAACTATCTCCGGAAATGTTGCTGTCGCAGCCTCCACAGTGGATAGCTGCTCCCGACGCGGCACCATTTGTGTGGGTTCCTTGGCAGCAGTGCGACGCATCTGAGAGTTGGATTCATTGGAACTGCGGTTAATACGATCCAGGTGCGGCAGCTGCTTTTGCTGCTCCTGCTGAATCTGTGGACGCAGTTGTTGCTGTTGCTGCTGTTGTTCCCGATGGTGTTTCTTTTGAAATTGCTGCTGCTGTCTGTGGCGGTTGTGGTGGTTCCGCAGCTCATCCACCCAGCTCTTGGTCATATTGGACTGCGTAACGGGCTCTGTCTGTCCGGCTGCATGGCAATTGCAGACTGCAGCTCTATGAAGTGAACAAATATGAGGAGGAGGAGTTGGATGAGCATTTGACGTTTAAAAGCTGAGGCAATATGGAAGTCATTGGCAAAGGCGAGGGCGAAGACGTTGCTGGATTGTTCAAAGCGCGGCCAAACCCAAAACACAAGTCACAAGTCAAACATTGTAAACTCTTAACATTACTTAGTTATAATATATTCTGGGAAACCCAATTGTGTTTATTACATTAACAGAGATCATGGCAAGTATAATATACCTTATCAAAGTCTTCATCTTCATTTGGTGATTGCAATTAAAGTGTTTGACTACTACTCCAATTTGTGCGTTTACTTTTGATCAATTGCAAACATCAGATGAATTCGGACCAGTTAAATATATATATATAAATTATTAGTTTTCTATATGACAGTCAAGATCCATTTACATATGTTGGATAATCGTTGAGCTTTATTCATAGAGTGTGTATTAAGAGATCTTTTGTAAAGCATAACTATTTTTAGATATGTTTCTAATTTTTGTTTAACTGTTCAATTTGTTACCACTGATGGAATAGAATTTTCCCTTGATAATTATGATTGCCTTAGTTTTTTTTATAGAACATTTTATCTATAATATCTGAAAAAAAAACCATCTTAACTAAGCTACATGAAACTAAGATATTCTATCGAATATTTTCTTATTCTTATCACTGCAGATGAATTTATTGCAATTGTGCAATGCGACGCGAAAGCGTTTGGGGATATGTCAATCGACGTTGAACATCTCCAGAAATACGTTGTTGTTGTTGTTGTTGTTTACCAATCCTGTTTAGGATTGAGATTGTGGTTAAGTTTGATGTTGATGCTGACGTTGATGTCCCCCGGTCACATTTGTTGAGTGTCCATTGTTGCTGTTGTTGCCTACAGTTTGTTGTTATTGTTTTTGTGGTTGTGGTTGTTGTTGTTGTTGTTGTTGTTGTTGTTGTTGTTGTGGTTGATGCTGTTTTCGTCTTGATTGTTGATGTTTTAACCGCCCCCGTCGTTAAAGTTACTGATGTGGATGACGGCGAACGTCGATGCTAGGAGCGACGACATCTGGAAAAGCGAGCGAGTAGCTAGAGAAGCTCAGCTCAGCTCAGCACACACAATACACAATACACTCAACGTTGGCCCTGACCCTGCTAATGCTCCTTGCCACACAAGCCACAACTAAACAGAAATCGTTGCCTTACTCACCTGGTTTTGGACACGGATCGGACAGGGTGCGTCAAAGCGGCTGATGGCTGTATATCGGAGCCAGTTGTTACTGGAGTCTTTGGTGTGGTGCGCAACTCGGGCACAATCATCTCGTACAGCCGTGTGCGATACTCATCCACACAGTAGCGAATATCATCATTGAGTGTCGGCTTGATGTGGCTGTGCAGTTCCATGTTTGCCGAGGCGCTGCGAAAGCGATAAACATACGGATGTTCGATGCACTCCTTGGCAGTTAGTCGGCTATCCGGATCGAGGACCAGCAGTGACTTGATCAACGACATCGCTTCGGGACAGCAACACGGTATCAGCTCGTCCAGGGATTGACAAGGATCCCGAAAAATCTTCTTTCTAAGCAGAATCGAGCCGAAGGTGGCGCCAATCGATTCGATATCCTGTTCCGTTACATCGGGCAGCACGTTCACAATCTTCTCAATCTGCAAAGTATTGTAAAATATGCGTAACAATTTAAATCTCAAAAATCACACACACACACACACAAACGTACCTGATTAATCGTGCTGCTACCCTGGAAAAGTGGCTTTCGGAGAATCATCTCGGCCAGTATGCAGCCCAGACTCCACATATCAATGCCCTTTGTATATCTATATGCAGAATTCGAGAATTTTAATTGTATTTTGTATATTGTTTGCTTTTAGGCAACAGTAACCTGCGACTGGACACCAAAATTTCAGGTGCACGATACCAACGTGTTGCCACATAATCGGTCAGCATGACCCCATTATCCGGCCCATCCTTCCTTTCGTAGTCTGGTTTGGCGCGCCGCCTTGCACATAGAGTTCGCGCCAGTCCGAAGTCGGCTACTTTGATTCTATATATATATTAAAGAAAAGAGCAGGATGTGATGACATATTCTATATATATATATATATATATTAAAGAAAAGAGCAGGATGTGATGATATAAGCCAGATAACACATGACATAAACCAAATTGCTTGGGTATGGTGGGTCTGCTTTTGTATACATTTTTTTTTAGGTTTTGTACTCAATTTAAAAATCTGAACATTACAATTTGGAAACTGTACACAAATATGTCTCGATGTTATTTTGAGCATTAGTTTGGATACGGATATGGAATATAAAACCACAATGTAAGATACAAATCAGGGCAATTTCTGTATGAATCAAGAATCAAATTGGATTCTACTCGGATCACATGGTTCGGTTTATCTCTGGGATGATCGTTAATGGATGTATATGTACATATTTAGAGATACTTCCGATTGATTTGAACATTTCCACAACATTACAAATTTATACAAATATTTGAAATGTTTCGCAACTTACCTGCACTTGCTGTCAACCAGAATGTTGCTTGGCTTCAAATCCCTGTGGATGACGTTGCCCGAGTGCATATATTTGACCGCATTGATCAGCTGATACATGACGAATCGCTTGTGTATGGACCTAAGGACGTTCCCCTTTCTGATAACATTGTGTAGGTCACTCGCCATGTACTCAAACACCAAGTAAAAGTCCAAATTGTTCGAAGACCTAAATTCAGTACACAAAATAATGTAGTCTTATATTTAGTATACAAGATGGTCGGCACTTACTTGAATGTATCCAGCATACGGACTATGTTGGGATGATGGCGAAAAGCGTGTAGAAAGGCAACCTCGCGATAGGTGCGTTGTGCATCGGTTACATCACGGAACGCATCGAAGATCTTCTTGAGAGCCACAGTGTTATTTTGCCTCTTGTCAGTGGCTTTCCACACAATGCCATAGGCACCTTTGCCCAGGCGCTACACATGCGAAATTAATGTTAATTCGAGTAACCGATAACTGATGACGATAACGATAACAATGCTTACCTTTCGCACGTCAAAAAAACGCTCAACATTCTGATCTAACTCATAAATGCGCTCCTGAACTTTTAATTGTTCGGCCATTTGCTTCTCTTCCTCGTTCTTATTCCCGATCAACCGCTTGGAAAATGTTTCGCTCGACATGTGGTAAGCCTTCTCAACGTTTTGCCGCTTTACCTGGGCCCAATGATAATGGTACTGCTGCTGCTTTTGCAGTTTCCGATGACGCTGTTTCCGCTTTTCCTCCTCCAAGTCTGAAACACCATTGAGACATGGAATACAATCAAATGATTGCTTTCGTTCTAGACGGACGCCAGCTAGCAGCTGGAATGATGGGTGGCGTTGGGTGGACTATGGGTTAGGATGAGATGTTCTTAGTGCTTGGGTGGTGTGGGGTGCATTGAGTGTTAAGTTGTTGCTGTTGGAACTCCGTTATGGAGCATCGCGTGTCGCAGTCGGAGTCAGATTCGCATTTGCATTCGCATTCTCAGAATCGTATCGCATATGCAAACGGCGCTCAAGTATGTACATGCATATATGTATTTTATAAAGCGAAAACAAATAAAAATCATGAAGCAATTTGATTGAAACTGAATTATTGTTAGATCGATCGAAAAGCGAAAGTGGGCGACAACAGCAAACAAATACCAAATAGCAACAACAACAAAAGGTGAGCAAGAGCACGAGCACGAGCAGGGCAAACAGTTTTGGCCTAGCAATGCCTACAAATGGACAAATGGAACCAGGACCCTCAAGTGCCCCGGGCAACGTCACCTATTGTTGTTATTGTTGGTTTTTTTTTTTATTGCAACAGTGACAACCCCACAAAAAACAATCAAACAACGCCTCAAATGCCACCAGAAGTCTCGTGCATGCAATCGAGAATCGAGCAAAATGAATTTGTTTAACAATAAATATGCCCCTCGAATATACATTTCCATATACATATAAATATATATATATATATATGTATATGTATATATATAACACTGTCCAGGCAAACCAATCAAGATTTCAGCACGGCTCTTCCAAAAGTAAATAAAATAATAATAAAAATATTTGCCAAATATCTGAGAAATGTTATTGAAAATATATGAACCATACAGATCAACTATTCAAATATTTATATTCAGATAATGTTATATGGAATATTGGACAAAGTTCAAGATAAATAAGGGAAAAGCTCCAGCTCGATGGAAAATTCAGTTAGTTATATGCAGCATAGTGTAAAAGTGCTCGTAAAGTGACAAATAGTGAAATATCAGCTAAGGGGAATTTGGCTGGCACAGCTACCCGAAAAATCAAGTGGCAAAATGCATGTCACTTACCTGTCGACTCTGATGCATTGGGGCCAGGTTAAGCTGAGAGCTTGTTGTTGGCGTGTTGATGGTGAAGGCACCTCGTCGGTGCGCCTGGACAAGCAAATGACAATTGAAATAAGAGCACACTTGCTAGAAGGTTAACATCCGTTCACAATTTCCAAATGAGTAAGACTCAACAAATAATCGAAGAATCGAAAAACTATATATGCATATATTTAGCAATAATAATTAATATTATACACGAATCCAATGGAAACTGCGGAAGATACCAATGAAATATACATTGAAATAATTCCGTTTATAAAAACACACTTACCTCTTAGAAGCCGACAATTTAGAATAACAGAATAGCAATGAATCGGCACAAAATTGGAGTGTGTGGATAGATTGATTGTTTGGTTGTTAGGCGGATCAGTTGCCGCCATCAGCTACCATTATTCACTGGTAACCGAATTTGAATTGTTTTATTGTAGCAAAACTTTTGAATCGCGCGCTTCAATTTGAGAGTACAGCACTTGAAGAAGCGTATGCAACCATATATATATAATGGGCATATATATACCGTCGCGGATGACTTACGTTTGTGATTTTAGTCTGAAGAAAATTGAATAAATTGTGTACAAAATTGTGTCAGCTTGTCAAGTTGTTTGGAATATGAATGGCAATGTCTACGGCATTCCCAAAGGTCAAAACTACTAATACACAGCCTACTAAGTTTTTACTCCTGATTCCAGTCGGAAACTGACTACAATGATTGTGAATTGTATACAGACACACACACACACGCACACACACACACGCACACCCATGTGTTTGTGTGCATTCTGTGTAGTTGTATTTATTAACGACTTCGGTGGTTATGGTTATCGTTCTGCATCGTTGTCCCTAAGGATACATCATTCACCTACACCTATCCGGCATTTTAACAAACGGATTGGCTTGGCAACCGTACATGCTTTGATCGGACCCCAAAATCATTGGCGCTTTCAATTTCTGTATTTCTTAAGGCTTAATTTAAATTGAAAAATATTGCTCTCAATCAACACTTTTTAGACTGCTCAAGACAAAAACCACAAATTCGAGCGAAAGTGTACAATATATTTGAAATCAAAAGACAAGAAATCTTAACATCTATTCACATTATATATATATTTGCAATTTTTGTTTACTTTTAAATCTTTATATTAATTAAAACTTCTTGATGACAATTAACATTTTTATATTCAAGAATTTCTGTTGCTCTTTACTCTTTACTCTCATGAAAAAGACGACAAATTAGAGCGAGAGAGCATATGGCATATATCGAAAGTTTGTTTATATAATTCATAAGTCCAACCTAATTTTGATATACGTATATACATATATAGGTTTTTGAGCTTATTATGCCCTTGTAGAGGGTATCATAATTGTGTCGTGTAGCTTGTAACGCACTTAAATCGACGTCTTGACCCCTAAGACATATATATTCTTGATCGGCATCACTAACCGAGTCGATATGGCCATGTCCGTTTGTCTGCCTGTCATGTTCAATGCAAATTAGTCTCTCAGTTTTGAAACTTTCTTAAAACTGGAAACTTGGCATTTTTTCGTCTTTTCTCAAGCAGGATAACAGCACTATATATGATATATAGCTGCCATTGGAACAATCGGTCGAAAAATTACATCTAGCATGAAAAGCTTTCTATCTCATCATTTTCGTTCATTCTATTTGAACAATCGGTCGGGTCTATACGAATATCTTCAAAGAGCATATTCACTAAATCTGTGTTAGATATTATATATATATATATAATGCATGCAAGTTGTTCAGATAAAGTGAATTCACATTTTATTAAATCCATCAAGCAAAATAAACAATACGGTATATGTGTGAATGATATAAGTTCGAGTGGTTAGCACAGTCAAAGGCGCCGTCAGGTTGCTATCAATAAATACAGAGGCGCCCTAGTCAATGTGTGGCACTTAGCAACCTCCTCAGCACAGAGACAGAGAGAGAGAGTGTGTACACTGAGTGTATGTGTGTGTGTGTGTGTGGCAGTGTTGATCGGGTTGCCGGTAGTAACAAACGACAAACGCCTTATTGTTAATATCATACTCACATATATGATTATATATCCATGGTGATCGGTTGTAGTAATACATGTCTTATAAAAAGTGCGCATGTTACAATGAATAAATGTGAAGTTAGGTGAAAAAAGTGTGTGTGTGTGTGTGTGAGAGAGAGAGACAGAGCGAGAAAGAGAGAGAGAAAGAGAGAGAGAGACACACAGCGTGATCTATGATGTATCCTCGTCTCCGTCCTCATCCTCGTCCACGTCCTCATCATCATCCGATTTTTTCTTGCTTTTTTTCCTTTTTTTCTTTTTATTTTTTTTATGTCATTGACTGTGCGTCTTCATTGGGGAAAGCTGCTGTTGCTGCTGCTGTTGCAATAATTCTTGCTGCTGCTGCTTTTGCTGTCGACGTTTCACCTTCTCGAGCTCGGCAAAGTGTTCCTTCTGTTTGCGGACGAGCTCGTTCACCACCTCGTGATTGAAGGTGGAGTGCAGCATCAGTCCAAGCAGATTGGCACGCGAGCTGAGCTGCTGTCTCAACAGTCGCTCCTGCTCCATCAAATCATCCATTTTGAGCCATTGACGCACACGCTCCAAGTCGATCTCGGCCCGTCGTATCTTATCCCATGCATAGTGCTTGAAGCAATTCTTTTTGGGTGCACGGCAGAATTCACTGGTTCGATTGAACACATCTTGAACGAGCGGCGAACCGCACACATCCGTATCGCTCACCTTGGGATCTTTACTATGCTCCGGACAAAGGACGCGCAAGCGCTTGCAATACGTCTTGCTCGCCGGATTGTAAAAGTCACAGAACATATTGTTGCCCTCCATGCGCGTCTGGAAGATGCTGCCGAAACTGGCCTGTGACTCGTATTTGTTGAAGCATTTCTCCATATGCTTGATGGCTGTGCGCGAGTGTATCTCATGGCCGCATGTGATGCAGTACATGCTCTGCTCATCCTCAACATCGCCATTATCCTGTGGCCGTTGTGTATCAATTTGGCTGCTCTTGGCACGCTCGACAATCATGTTGAGCTCCTCGACTCGATTCTCGAGATGGGCGAGTGCGATGCGCACAAGCGTCTGCTTCTGTCGTATTATTTCGAGTTCTTCGCGACTCTCCTCGGTCGCGTGGCACGGCGTCAGATTCCATTCCTGCAGACGCTGCGGCAGCACCTGAAATATACGATTCGTGGCTAGATTGAAACCGCACTTGTCGCTGCAGTATTTGCTTTGCGGTCGCGCTTGAGAACGGCAGCTGGGCCCATGACACTGTCGCAGCCCCACCAGCTCCGGATGCACAAATATTTCCGGACTGACCTCGCGCACCACTTTCGCTTTACGCTGCTGCTGCGACATACTGTTCTTTTCACGCTTGCGGGACGCCGCCGTTGTCGTTGTGGTTGCCGATTGATTTTGGTTAGCTGCCTGGATCACACAGTTCCGATGGATGCATCGCGGGTTGTGGCCGACACGTTGGCGGCACTCGTCACACTGATTGCAGTTGGGACGCCGGCAGCCCTCGCAGGTGCCACAGCGTCTGACCGGTTTTGCTGTTGATTCCTTGGCCGTGCTATTCTTTCGGCCACTGGTGCTACTCGAGCCGCCCGCCGAACCCGAGGCAGACGTTTGGGCGGCCGTCGCATTTACTGCGCCCAAATTGGCATTGCTTGCGGACGCTGGGCCAGCGACGGCAGCAGCAGCCGTTGCCGCAGCACGCTCTGTGGCAACCAAGCGAAATACGGTCTGCAGTTCGGGATTCTCCTTCTTGCAGCGTTGGCAAAAATACTGCTTGATGTGTTTGGCCTCCTTTTCGGTGATGCCAATGCAATTGCCATGGTACCATTCCTCGCAGCCATCGCAGCCGCTGCAAAAAAAAAAAATAAATAAAATAAAACGCAACGCAAAGAAAAGAAAAATAAGCGGGATGTCATTGCCATTGATTGAGTGAGCTTTAGTTATCCATCCACTTACATCATGAATCGGGAGCAGTCGGATGTGCGGCATATGCAGTAGGCCTGATCTTCCTGCTTGAGTATTGTTGCTATTTTTGATTTTCGCTCGGGCAAGTCGAATTCCCGTGCAATCTCCTCTTTCTGTGAATGTTTTCGCATATGGGTGAGTACATATACCTTGACACCTATTTACATAATTCTCTTTTTTTGTTGTAATAATTACCGATCTTTTGCATTTTCGTTTTTCCGACATGCTGCCGCAGGCCACTAGGCAGGTCTCACCATCCACAAAACAGCAATAGCGATGGTGACAATTAAGGTAGACGGTATCGATATATCAGTACATCGATTACTCAAATTTAATAGTAAAAAATGAATTAAATAACGACGATGTCACTCAGAGTATTTCATATTTTTAGGGATTTATTTGTGCATTATAGCACATACAATTTTCGGTCACACCTCATTCGGTTTGAGAAAATGTAATACACAAAAAAACAACAAACAATAAAATATATCACAAAAACCGCAAACAGTATCATGGGAGTGACAGTGCTACAGCCGTATCCATTGCCCGAAGGCAAGTCCGGGGCCCACATCATTGATCATCTGGGTAAGCGTCTGCTCTCACTGGGCGCCACACATGCCGGCCAATTTCTGGTAGACTGCGAAACGTTCATCTCAACGCCGCAGCATGGGACACCTACACGAGCCGTTCATTTGCTCCACGACTCGGAGTTTCCAGCATCGACTTTCTCCATAATTGACAATGGCACTGGTAAGCAGGTGGCCCTCGTGGCCGATGCTATCTTCGATCTGCTAATGCTGAAAATGACATCGACATTCACATCCAAGAAGCAAACAAAAATCGAGTCACGGGGCGCCCGCTTTGAGTATGGTGATTTTGTGATCAAACTGGGATCCGTTACCATGATGGAGCACTTTAAGGGCATACTGATTGAGATTGATTACAAGCCATGCATAACGCTCTCGTATTGCTGGGATATGATACGCGAAATGCTGCAGGGCTTCCTCAGCATCAATGTGCCCAAGGAGTATCCCACATATTTCACCACACAGACGATCATGAATGCGATGGGGCAACAGCAGCTGCACGCCAAACAGAACGACCTCTATGAGCCGATGGACACCGTTAAGCAGTATTTGGAGCACTTCACCAACTATCGCAAGCATGTTCAGCTACACGGCGGACTGGGCAGTTCGGGTCTATCGGTCAACGTTCCGGTGCCCTCGACGGTTGGCGGTGTTGGCATGGGGCGTGCCTGATGCGAGGTGAAGCTGGAGCCGCCAGATCTCAGCTAGCAGTATCCAGCTATAGATTACCCCCCTCCATTCTTCTTCAATTAAAAAAACAAACAACTATTCTAAACTCAACTCGCGATTTGAATGTTTATGTTCATTTTTTATTATCATTATTATTTTATATGTATTTGTTTTTAACATAATAGTTGTATATAATATATATATATATAGTATATGTATATGTATGTTAATATCTTATCATTTGTGTATATGCAAGTTCTCGCACGATAAACTTTTCTTCTGCAAAGTACAGTTGCGTCCAATGCGTTTAGTGTGTAAACAAAAAAAAAAACTGGAATTTTTTATTCTCAAGCAAGCGCAATATGCCAAATGTAGGCATTATATTTTTACAAAATAGTTTTACTACAAATTGTTCACGTCTTTCTATTTATGTAATTTCAAACCGTTATACAAAACAATAGAAGAAACAAAAAATAAAATATATCAGAATAGCTTATAAGTTAAAAATGCGCATAAAATATATATGTATTTATTCAAAGTAAGCGAGTCAGAAAAAGCAAATTGATATAATTCGTATATTTATTAAATAATAATAATAAAATTTGAAGTCTTCTTATAATAACAAAAATCATGGCTTCTGCGTGTTGGAAATTTAATTGTTTCTGCAATTGTGTGTTATGGGAAAACAACTTAAAAGAATATTTTCAACGATAAGTGATTACAATTTTCTTTTCAAGTGTGCCACAAATATTATATTTAGGCATTATTATTATGCATTTAATCGTTTTTTGTTTTTTTTATATTTGCTTAAATATTTCTCAATAATCGTTATTTAATCTTCTGAAACTACTATTTTTTATTTAATGTTGCATGATTCTTAAACATAGTTGTATATCATATTAAATTGTAGTTGTGTGTTACGCCTAGTAATAATAACGGTGTCTGTGTGTTCAAGTGTAGGTGTGTGTGTGGGCGTGTGACTTTGTAGGTGTATAACAGTTCCGTATAAGTAAATATGCTTGCATTTGCATTTGCAGTTTCGGCTGCAGCTCCGACGAAATTTACTCTCGGCATGTTTCGTGTGTTTCGCACGGGATCTCTGCTCTTCTCTTCTCTGCCCTGCTGCTTATGTATGTAAGCTGTCTCTGTCTGTCTGCCTGTAGATGTGTGTTTGTGTGTTGTTTGTTGGTGTGTGTGTCCGTGTTTACTGCTGATTTTATTTATTCTTTCTGCTTTTGCCGATGTTTTTATATTCTTTTGTTGCAATTGCCGCTGGTCTTGCTTTTTGTTTTTACAAATATTTTAAAATAAATTTTATATGTATGTATGTAGATAAATGTATGTATGTATATATTATTCATATAGTTTAAACGGAGATCAATTTCCGATTGATGGTTGGTTGTTTGTTATGTGTTTGCGGTTCTTTTCTTCTCTTCTCTTGTCGTTTATATCTTCATCTTCATATTCATGCTGATAGATACAACAAAAACAGCACTAAATACACAATCTTTACACTTCTCTTAGTTATTCTGCTTCTCCCTTTTTTCGTATTTTATCTGCTGCTTTGTTGTCGATGCTGCTGCTGCTGTGATTGCTTGCGTCGCTGATTCGGTGATATTGTTAAATGTCGATTTTGTTGTTGATGATGCTTGTGTTTGTGTTTCTGTTTCAATTGCGGCGGAGAGAGAATTCAATCAATCCACGCTCATATTTAATCACGCATCGGCAAGGAGGCCGGCTTAATGTGACCACCATCGCCCTCAGAGACAAAGCGCTTGCGTCCACTGCAAAGAAAGAAAACAAATAATTATTATAATAATAAAGAAAATAATCTAACATATATGTATGTGATTCAAGTAAATTTTATATTGTATTTGTATTTTTTTATTTGCTAGTGGTTTAAAGAAAAACACTTGTGTTGAATGCATGCATATGCAGCATTATGCAATATCAAAATCAAATCAAATTCGGAACATTATAAAAATGCATTTGAAAAATTTGGCAAACAAAAAGAAATCTGTATGCGTTAAGCGAATTTGCAGCGGAGTTCATTCAACCGTTGACCCTTTTTCTCTCTCTCCTCTCACCACACTGAACGAAAAGCAGCGGCGACAAAAACAGCTGTGCGACGACAACTAACTAATGTGCACGGTAAGTGGTGGATGAGGAGGAGGTCGGGGGTGGTTGCACTTCAAAACTAGTTTCGCTGCGTGCACACAAGCCAACACACAACAACAAGCCACTGGTTTATCTGCGGGCCAGTATTCAATTTTAACCTACATCAACATGAAAGCTTTATATATATATATACAGCTGCGGTCAAAATAATAGTAATGCATATATGATTTGAAAAATGTACAAAATAATTAAAAAAATAGCTAAACAAAGCAAATTTGATTGAAACGCAAGCAATCAATATTGAAGATAAGTGAAAATTAAGTCCATAAATTTATATATTTTATATTTATTTTTATTAAATTATTACGTCATAAAAACTAGATATGATGAGTGTTTCTATTTTAATACGTTTAGTATTTGGAAAATGAGATGAGAAACCAAATTTTCAGAATTTAATTTCTCCTGCATATAGAATATTTTGCAGTGGTCTCGATTTGATCACCATAAAATGAGTCATGTTTTTATTATATGCTTTGAGAAAGAGCACTACTATTATTTTTACCGCTACTGTACGTATATATTTATGTATGTGCATACAAATTGAAGATACATATGTATGTATTTACACACATATAAATAAACTAAGTATAAACAACAACAACAGGCAGCAAATTTAATTCGGTGGCTGGCGAAACGGCTGTGAATATGGGGGTGGGGAGGGGATTGTGTACGATATTGCGACAGATAGAGCAGCTACAACAATTCAAAACATTGTTTTAATTCGTTTGCGCTCCCGACTGCAGAATACTCTGATATAATTAAATTATGGTTTGTAGCAAAAGTCACTTTTAGTATTTTTTTTCATTATTTTTAAGTTTTGAAAATAAAGTGTTTTCCTCTATTGTTAATTTGTATATTTTTGTACAATTGTTGCAATAATAATTCGTCATTGTCATTATAAGTATATTTGAATACATATACAACCCTTTATGCATTTTCTAGGGTATTGAGAGCTAGGATGTCGCGTCGGCGTTTGTTGGTGTGTGTGTTTGTCTGTGTGCAAAGTGAATGCTGCTTTTGTTGTTGTTATTGTGGCTATGTTAAGTGCCAAAGAGCAACAGCCGCAGCCAAGGCGAATGCAAAATGCAGTTACAACAACAATAACAGCAATAACAACAATAACAGCAACTGCTAAGCTAGCAGCAACTGTCCATAGACCGACGACAGTCTGCTCGTTACTGCATTTTGCTGTTGTTGTTATTGTTGCTGTTGTTTTGTGGGTGTGGCAGCAGGTCGATAACAGCAGAAAACTGCAACTGCGAATGGCAGCAGCAGCAGCAGCAGCAACAACAACAACAAAGGCAACGACAGGCGCCATTTTTTTACCTTCACCACACCACACCACTTACGACGATCTTGAGCCACATGCAGGTTGTTGCACCACCAACACCACCCATTAATTTAACAACAACAACTACTTGTAACATCAATGCCAACTTTGCATGCATACACATAGGTAGACATGTATGTGCCTGTGTGTATGTGCGAGTGTAGGTGCGCCTAGTGATACGCAATCGAGAAGTATTATCGATAATAAACAAACACATGTGTTTTGTTGACTGGAAATTATAAATAAATTGCATGCGATTGGTGCAGGTGGTGCGATATGTCAACAATAAATCTAACAATCTTCAAAAAGTCAACAATAATCACAATAAAACTGTTTGGATCACTCTTTTCGACACGCCCACCGCCATAAATATTTTCACTTTCAATGTTTACAGATACTCATATCTATGTTTGTTTTTATATTACGCTATTCTTAGATTACACTTTTGTGTGTATGTATGTATGTGTGTGTCCAGAGCAAAATGATACGAGTTATATAATATCGTAAACATTATACTTGAAAACAACACGTTTCAAACGGAGCTTAGTCAAGATTCTTATTTCAATTTTTGTACATTTTGCAAGCGAACCGTCAAAAATATCACATAAGCAATACACATATTTATATATACATATGTACTTTGTGATCAAAACACAGCTGACTCAAAATAGTGTGACTATTTGAAAATTCTCTATTGAAAAAGAAGCCAATAAAATATTGCGTATTTTCTTGTGTATTTTATATGTTTATATATTGTGTCTACTTTGAAAATGTCAGTCAGTTAATTTGGACAATATCAAATTGTGTCTATGTATTTGTACACACAAACATATACACATGCAAAAAGCAAAAACACACAAACACAGATATTTGCCCACATGCACACATACATAGCTAACCGGCGCCTGATAAACCGGCCCCACAATCAACTTTAGCGACTGCCCCAACTTAACGTAGACGCCGACGCTGACGACGACGGTGACAGAGACGAGTGACTACGCGTCAGTACAAAACCAAACTGCGCAATAGAAATTTCATAAACAAACAGTCACACACACACAGCCAAATTCACACACACACACCATATAAAAATGAGAAATTGAGCCAAAGGCAAAGGAGAAAAACCAAAACAACAAAAGTCCGAAAAAGCTAACAACGCGACGACCGTCACATAAAAAATAATAAACAACAAGCAAGATGCAAAATGCCGGCAAAAAAAACCAAAAGAAAAAGTTGTACATATACATACATATACATATGTATCTATTTGCGTGCGCTATGTATATAAATAAATACATATAAAAATACGCATATATGTATGCATATGATGTGTGTGTGTGCATACATGCAAAGTATAAGAGAGCCAAAAACAATAATAATTACAGCAAGAACAAAACAAAAATAATGTGCTATTTATTGTAAATACAATGTTGACAGGGGCGGGGGAAGAAACGCAATGACTGACAAAGATTACGTAAAAGCAAATTGTTTTTTTTTTTGCTTTTTTTTTTTTTTTTTTTTTTCCTTGTTTTCTGTTTTTATTGCCATGCCTGCTGTGTTAGCTTGTTGTTGTTGCTGGTGTTTTGTTTTCTTGTTATTTGTCTGGTGGTGTACAGGTGGGATAGTGAATTTATCACCACAAATACACACACACACACATTCTCCGTTATTTAAGGGGGAGGGGAGGGAGGTACTTACCGGGATGGCACATTGTTGATTATCTTGTCGGTTAGGAAGCCGGCACGATTACAGCGCTCCACAAATCTATCGAGTATTATATACGCCAATGGCACGTCGAGCACAATGTCCGCCATATCGTCGTAAACGCGCATGAAGCCCTGCCAAGTACATAAATCCAAAAAAAAAATTTGTATATAAAAAAAAGATGTTGTTGTTATTATATTACTATGCGCAGTGATTCGATTTTATAACGAGAAATTCTCACTTTCAATTTGTGAAAATTGCCAACTGATTCTCGTATTACAAATATGATATGTTATTGTCTATATATAAATAGTACATATATATATATTGGATATTGAACATTTATTGATAAACGATCAACGATTTATGACTGTTTTGTTTTTTATGGAATGGAGGATGGGGGATGGGGAATGGACGACTGTATTCGCTATTCAAATTAAAGTAAATAAACAATTGTCTAGACAACTAACCTGCTCCATGCCAGCCGGTAGAACGAGACATGTTAGATCCAGCGATTTGAGCAGCTCGCACATGGCCTCCTCGGTGGTCTGGCTGAGGGATTCGAGGGTCATGACAATGGCCTCATAGACGAGCTCGTGATGATAGTGGGGCACCTCGAGGGCGCGCAGGCAGCGTTGCGCCTCGGCAACGTCACGCGACGACAGATACTCCTTAAGGAGGAGCGTCATCTGCTTTGTGATGGTCTTCACAGGTCGCAGCGGTCCGCCCATGCCCCACACATTGTCGAGATGGGCCCACACCTGCTTGTGGATCAGGGCGTCGGCACGTCGCAATGCCTGCTCGGAATACACGCTCAGATGCTGATGCTCCTCCGGCCGGCTGACAAACTTGGGCGGCATACAATCATCGGCAATGGCCCGAGCCATAAAGTTGGCGAGCATGACGGGCGCCTCGGGCGTGTCCAGTATGAGATCGGGCAGATTGTCAAGCAGCATATTGAAGCCCTTCTCGATGTCCTTGCCGGTGATGACGCGACCATATAAATCAGAGATCAACACGGATGTCATCTCGCGCTGCGAATCCTTATGGTCCATGGCAATCTCGACGAGAATGCTGGTGATATGCTCCCGCAACGGACTCTGCAGTATCTCATCGAAACTGAGTGCCACCTCATGGGTATCCCCATGCTCATAGTATTCGAGAACGATGGGCTCGGCGAGCTTGAAGAACTCCTCGGGCGTCAGTTCGGTAATCACTTCGCGCAGCTCCACGTTGCGATCGTTGCACTCGCTATCGTAGTTGGGATCATTCTCATCCTCATAGACCTCGGCGAGCGCCTCCGAGCCGGGCAGTCCCCAAACCCCCTTGCCACCGGCGCCGCCTTTTTTGGGCAAGCCCCGACCCCGAGTCAAATTCCGTGATCTGCGGCTATTCTTCCAGCGACGATGCGGCACCACATAAGCAGTAGCGATGGGCAGCACACCATTGGCCAGAATCGATGCCGTCGCAGCATTATTGCCACCGGCATTTGGTGAGCCACCGCCAAGGGCAGCAGCGGTGCCTCCATTGGTCAACAGAGTTGTTGTTGAAATGCCACTGGCACTGCCGCCTATGCCGCTGCCGCTGTTTTGTCTTTGGATGAGGCGCTTTGCCTTGCGTTTGATGCGACCATCGTGAGCACCACCATCGCCGACGGGCAGCGGTTTCTTCATGTGCCCGCCATGAATATGATGGCCATTGGATGAGCCACCATTGAGTTCGACAGCCTCGATTTCATCATTTAGTTCCCGTTCCACGGAACTCTCCTTAGAATCGGTGCCGTTGCAGACGACGCCATTGGCATGTTTTTTGATGTTCGACTCCAGCTCCATAATTGAGTTTCTCTTCTCTCAATATCCCCCTCTCTCTCTCTCTCTCTCTCTCGAGGTATCTATTTACCTTATATACAATATATTTTTGTAAATCTTCTGGAGCTGTGCTTGAGAGTTCTTTTCTCTGTTTTTGTGTTTTGGTTGATTGATTGATTGATTGCTCGAGTGTTGTTTTGTTGTTGTTTTGTGTCTCTGATCGGCCGTCAGGTCAGTTCTGTATATATAGAGAAAGATATTGTAAGCGAAACATTATTCGGTGCGAGCTGGACTGAACCGTAAATTTTATTTGTTTATTGAGATCAGAAAAAAATATCGAGTCAAGTTTAAGTGTGCTAAAAATTAGAATCTCATAAATATCACATAAGTTTACTATGATAAATTTCTTACGAAAAACACTTCAACATTATTTCCTTTTAATTCCAAATTGCAAGTTAAAACATTTTACATACAGTATGTCAAGACAGTCCTTGGACAAGGGCTGTTTACGATTTTGCAATTCCCTTAGTAGTAGAAAATTAATTAAAAAAAATAAAAAATTAATAACAAAATACTTTTTTTTTACAAAAGTTAGAAAATATTAATTTTTCCTGAGTCCAAACACCTTGTGGATAGAGTATGTAAATACTACACACATGAAAATATCTCTGTAAGCACATTTTGATTTGCATTGCTCTATAAGCAGCACGACAGACTAGATTCGAAAAAGACAGCAATAACGATCTGATCGGCGACGGTCACCTTAAAACTAAAATTAAACAAATATTTACTGATGTGTATGTATGTGTGTACATACGTATTTGCATTTGTTTTGTTTTTTATAATCACATTCGTTTACATATTATTACAAATAAGCTGCTATGTATAAAATACAAATGCCTAGAAAAAAAAATCCTAATAATAATAATAGATATGTTTATTTATCTACATATATAAAAAACTATTCACTTGTACTGTGTGTCTGGCTAACGGCAATACATCTTGTTTGTGTACATATATATATATATGTGTATATACACATAAATATGCTGCTTCAAATTCCAGCTACGCATTTAGAACTCCCTTGTCTCTGCTAAACAATTTCAAGGTCACACAGACACACACCTACACACGCACGCACACAGACTCACACTTACACAAGTATAGCTGCCAACGTTAGCTTTACAACCCTTAAAGCTCGCCAATTGACTAACATTATCGCCATTTCACTCGCACCTTCGAACAGAGCTTTAAGCGGAGTTATCATATACAGGCACACACACACATATATATATATATTTAAATATATTTACCTACATATATAAACATGACAAAGCAATGCAAGCAATATAAATGTTTCTCTGTTTGTCTCTCATGCACACCTACAATGTGCAATGCGTACAAAAAGTACAAACAAATACATAAGCTTCTATAAGTGTATGTATACAAAATAAATAAAGCGAGCATATATACATATGTATATGTATGTATGCGTGTGTGCATGTTATTGCGTCGTTGTCGCATGTTTCTCCTTTTCCTTTCTATGCTTACGCGTACATACTCACACATATATGTACGTGCTGTTTTGTATGTTTGTGCTGCTGTAACCGGTTTTATGTTTGTTTTGCCCGGCTTAACCTTGAAAATTGTACCCCTTACAAACTTTCTATGTTATTATGGTAGCATTGGCGGCGGCTGTTGTTGTTGTTGTTCTTATCACTGTTTCTGCTTCTGTTTCGCACTTGTTGTGCGCACCCTCATTGCAATGTTTACAACATAACTACGCAGTACGCAAGCACGTTTTTTCTTATACATATGAATTGTTGTTGCTGCTTATGTGTATGTAAATATTTCCAAAATTTTCCTTCCAGATGCCGAAATTGCGTCGCAAAGCTGGACCATTGAATGGAAAATGGAACGAATGCTGCGTGTAAATGTTACTTGCCCTTTTCATTGATTGTTTTTTTTATTAATGCACAGTTCAGTGAGATCTTAGCTGAAAGCTGATATTGTATTTATTACAGTTTCTGAGAAGTTCCAATACTTCCAGCGACAGTGTAACAAAATATACAAGCATGCATATCCATGATTATGTATATACATAAACCTAATTGATGGGGGCCGATCACAACGTCGACGAGAACAGTGGAAAAAGAAATGACGAGAAGTACAAAAACAAACTAGCGATAACAACAACAAGCATGGAATTGGAACGAGCTGGAAGGAAACCGAATAAAAAAAAGAAATAAATAAAGCGAGCATATGAGCAAAGAAGGAAGGGGAAAAATAAGTCGGCGTGCATGTTGAATTTTTGGTTTGCCCTCCCCCTCCAACCAATGCACAGTCTGTATGTTTGCCAGTGTGTCCGTGCACGCCGGCCAAATTTTTCACGTACACCTCACACTTTTATTGAAATCTTGTTGGCCTTTACAATTTAAAATCTGATTGGATTTGCACATGAAAATTAACAGAGACGCACACTATTGCAATTTACTGTTACTGATGTAAATGTAAATGTCACAATAAGCACATACAATATGCACACACGCACACATATGAATGTAAAATTATTTGTTATTTGTTTTGAGCTTATTTTCGTAGTTGACATTTGCCGGTAAATGCCGGTTATTTGTTTTTCATTTCATAATTATCTTTATTATTATTATTATATATATAGAGAAACATATGTGTATAGAATACAATGTATGTATGCATGTACATATGTTTGCCATCGTATGGGACTTTTTCTACACTTACCACAGCGTGTGTACTTTTCGTTTGCCTTTTGTGCTCTTGTCCGTCGGCGGCCTACACTGGCGGCGACAACAACAACGACAGCAACAACCAGACAAATATGCAGCAATGTTGGCACGCTGAAAATTGCTGGAGCCTGTTTTAATTTTTCTTCTTTTTTTATGTTTGGCAACTTGCTTTTGGCGTTGAAATTCGTAGGTATATAAGTAAGTTGGTTGGTTTGGTTTGGATGGGTGTGTGTGTGTGTTTGTCGAGTGTTCGTTATTTTCTCTTGCGCGGGTATAATGCAAATGCACACAAAATGCAATTGAAAAATATCGCTCAAGCGGTTATCGAGTATTTATATATCTATATTTCAAACATTCACACTTTGTACTAACTTTCAAAAAATTATGTGATTTTTGCAGCAAAACAACAAAAAAAAAATGGAATGCATATAAAAAAACACCCACGACGAATCAAGAAATTGGAACCTGCAATGCACTTATGCACACACACACATACGATAATAGGATAGGTATGTGTGAAGGGCTGGACTTGCGCGCTGCAGCTCCACTTCCAATTCGAGCTTTTGGCAATTCAATGTTTTATATGTCTTCAATTTATTATATTTTAGTTTTTTTTTAAATTGGAGCAAATTTTGAAATTGCAATGGTATTTGTTGGCTTGAGAAGTAAGATTCCAATATCCGTAACGAAGCGAACACGACGAAAAATCAACTGAGAGTAACATCTGTTTGCCAGTGCGGCTGCAACTTGCCATCGACAGTTGACAGATTCATTTTCCCAGCGTATACAATAAAAATACTAGCACAAATCAAAAAACAAATAAAATACCATCAGTGGTCACACTGTTTTTGGGGCTGCCATATGCGGCCGCTAACTTTTAACTTTATTATGATTATATTTAACAATGTATTTCTATATAATTCTGATATATATGATGATTATTATAATTGGGGAGAGTTAGCACTGCGACCTATAAGGTCTATTGTGCCCCCTATATATGATGATACGATATTAAAAAATTATGTTGCTCTTCATTTGCATATTTAGCTGTCACTTAAATTTTGATAAACGCTTAGATTTTGATAAGCCGTGCTCCATGCGAGGGATGTTGTTTCTCTCGCAATAATCCTCTGGATAATACGTAGGAGACCAAGGCTCGTCATCCCAATTCTCGCTCGTCTCGACCGGATCCACAATTGAAACAGTTGGCTCCAGTGGCGCCATTATAATTGAACTTTCGTTGATAGAACCCTCGCAAACATTGATATGCGACTGTGATAAAGGAACATATATGTATATAGCTTTTGTTATTATTATTGTTGTATATATATATATTTACATGATAATACTGTGATAATACTAACCTGCAATTCTTCAGGTTTCAATAAATGAGTAGTTTTAAATGGGCAGCGAACTAATTTGATGTGCGGATTATTTCGAGCACATCGAATCAAATGGACAGCCAAACGGTTTGGCTTCATGCGATGCGATTTGTCGTATGGACATTCTACGAAGTTGTCCGTTGTAGTAGCAGCTTTAATTGGTGCAACCTTTGATACTGCAGTTGTAGTATCATCAGTAATTGATGTAAAATGTGATACTGCACTTTCAAAAGATTCGTCCGACATGGCTTTTTCTGCGAAATTAAGATATGATTTAAATAACGGGATCAAGAAATATCGACCTCTGAAATGTTCGGCGTCTTAGTTGCATAAATATCGATACTGAAATATATTGGTTAGGGTTGCCAGCTGTATTAACAGACCCAAAGTTGCTGTTTTGGCCATTTGTCGGACAATTAGGTTCTTTTTAATTTAAGTTAAGCGGAATATTTGACAAAAAACACCTGTACGAAAATGTAATGCAAATATAGCAAGAAAGAGCATATATATAAAATATTTATCAGTTTCTTTGGCACGAGGTAACAAGGCAGCATTCGCTGTAATTTCCTTTGAGCGAGTTGTCTAATTCAAAAGGCATAGATTCATTTTATAAGCTAGCCTTTTTTTTTTTCCTATTTTCTAGTTTATCCGTCCCACTTTTGTTACTGATAATTGGCAGCACTGCACAGAATTGCTTGGTATCATGGTATCTCTGGTTGAACATATCGATATATCGATGTTTGGTTTTTTTCCATCCCTTATTGTTTACAATTTGGACACACGTGCAAAAAACACGCGGAGACTGTAATTTTGTTTTTGTTATAAATAGTATTAGCAAGCATGCCGCCTGTTGCACAAGAGGGCAATTGCCTCATCTATAGAGGTAGCAACTTTCTAAAGCAGCGGCTTGTACTGTCCTGTCTTAGCGGCAAGCCAGTGAAAATCACACAGATTCGCGCCGAAGACGAGCGTTCGCCTGGCCTGCGGGAATATGAGATAAGTCTGATTCGTCTGCTCGATAAGCTGACGAACGGCACCAAAATTGAGCTCAATCCGGCTGGCACCAGTGTCATGTTCAGTCCGGGTCTGCTCCATGGTGGTCAATTGCATCACGATTGCTGCGTGCAGCGCGGAATTGGCTATTATATGGATGCACTGATCGCGCTGGGTCCATTCTGCAAATTGCCCTTGAATTGTACACTGCGCGGCGTGACAAACAGCAAAGACTCACCATCGGTGGATCATATTAAGGGTGCTGCATTGTCACTGCTGAAGCGATTCCTGATAGTCGACGATGGATTAGATTTGCGTGTGGTGCGTCGTGGTGTTGCCCCTCTTGGTGGCGGCGAGGTGATCTTCAGCTGTCCCGTCCGCAAGAGCCTGCGCGCCATACAGTTTCAACAGCAGGGCATGGTGAAGCGCATCCGTGGCACAGTTTACGCCTGCAAAGTGTCACCGGCGATGGCCAATCGCACTGTGGAATCGGCCAAGGGATGCATGCTGAAATTTTTGCCAGATGTGTACATCTATACGGATCAAAATCGTGGCAAAATGTCGGGCAATTCACCGGGCTTTGGCATCTGCTTGCTGGCTGAGACTACAGACGGTGTTTGTTTTGCTGCCGACTGCATCTCGAACACTAAAGAAGAGTCGGTAAGAAAAAACCATTGATCAAATGATCTCTAAACTGTGTTCCTTGCATCATCGTGCACATTCGGTTTGCTTATGCAGGATACGCCTACCATACCAGAGGATTTGGGTCGAGATGTCGCCATGCGTCTGCTGGATGAAATATATCGCGGGGGCTGCTGTGATGCCACCTATCAATGGCTGGTTGCTCTCTACATGGCACTCGGCCAAAAGCACGTCTCTAAATTTTTGACAGGTGCGTTCTATATATATATATATATATCATACAGTTTTCCATACTTTTAATTACATTTATATTTCAGGAGCTTTATCTACATATACAGTGCACTTTTTACAGCATTTGCGCGACTTCTTCTCCATAACATTCAAGCTGGAGAATCCAGAGGGCGATGACGACGATGATGGCGATGATGAGCGTGGTGCCCAAAAAGTTCTAATGACATGTGTGGGCATTGGCTATACTAATATTAGTAAGCGTGTCTTGTAGATTTATTCATACGCATAGCCATAATCTAGACAGATCGATCTAAACAATTACATTTATTTTATATATTCAATGTAACAAATACAAATATATATGTATATATATATATATATGTATATAATATTAAGAATAATGTTGCTTGATTAAATCTGCAGAGTCTATAGCCTTGCTCTTAAATCTTATATTTATATATATATTATACACTTGATAGAATTGAATCCAATTCAATTGGAAACTAGATATTTGTGTATCTATGTACATGTGATCGGGATAGATTTAGTTGATCTGATTACTTACCTTGCAATATTTTGAAAAAAGAAAAATGCATTTTCACAAATTTTGCTTAATGGATTTTTGTCTATATTTTGACTAATATTTTAAGTAATTTGTGTGCACTTTTTATTGTTATGCAAGTTTTGTGTTTTGCTTATGCACAATATTTTTTTATTGAAAAATGTGTTGAGACATAATTTATATGCCCTGAACCAAAAAATTGAAAATGGGCAAAACGGGTACAATACAGTTGTGTCAAAGTATGTACTATCCAGAATGAGACATCTCTAAATCCATAAAGTCGATATATGTATATAGGCAAATTTGGAATGTATGTTCGTGTATAGCAGATATCTATCTGTGTATGCCAGCCATATTTATATTTAATATATTAAGCAGCTGGGCTCAGAGTATCTGCTGGTCGATCTCGCTCGACTTTTTAATTTCTCTTTTAACTTAGGCAAGCAAAACGAACTAAGCGTTTAATGGGGAAGTGTATGTAAATACGTATAAATTACAAACAGCGTAATAGTTTTTTATTAATCAAATACAATATTGATTTATGCGTGCATATATATATATATATATATATATTTACAAAGTATTTACTTATGTATTAAATACACATATAATGTGGGACAACAATCATTTTCAATCTTAAGGGAAATGCATTTGTTTAAAGTGACTGACTTATCGGCGGCTTTGATAACGATAGAAATATCGACAGACAACATATCGAGTCACAGTTAGACGATTAAATTGAATCAAATGAAATTGACTGAAAATGCGTTACTTAGTTGCAGGAAGCATTTTGTACGCGGTTTGTAATCAGTGCCATATGTTTGAGTTCAAACACCTAAGCATTCCAAGGTTTCCAAGGGCACTACGATAAGAAACCCTGCCTGCTGCAGTTGCAGTTTATACCCTGTACCTCATTTCTAAAATGAGAAATAAAGGGATTGATGCAGTGTAATAGACAAATTGAATTCACAACACACAAATAAATACAAAACACCAAATACAATAAAATATATTTAGAATAATTGTTCAAATTTTGTTCTAGCTTATATAAATTTATATATTCTTTATTTGATTAGAGCTGTGTGCTGGCAAAGCTCCGATCATAATAATGCCATAATTTAAGACGCCGGAAATGGTTCTACGCGTGTTTGTGTGTGTGTGTCTGAAGAAACCAACAAAGAGGACAGAGACGAAATAGCCACCATTTTGGATCATTGCACCATCTTCTTGACGAGCTACAATTTGTTGTAGAGAACGCTGCTTGTTTGCTTGCTTGCTTGCAAGCATAAACAGTTTTAGGGCGACGTAGTCGACGTTTGCCAAGATCAGCAAAAATGTGAAACCAGCTGACACACGAGAGACGTCGACGTTGTCGCGTCGCCAGCGCTCCCTATAAAATGCGAACGTTGTGAGACAGAAATTATCAAACGCCGATCAACGTTTGAACACCTTTCATCTGTACGCTGTTAGAGCCGAAAAAAGGACCTGCATCATGAGCCTGAGACTGTGCCTGCTGGCATGCCTGATTGTGGCCGCTAGTGCCTCCAAGGATGTGCTGAAGCCGACAAAATGGCTCAGTGCCGCCGAGCTGGAGAACTTGCCATCGTTGAACGACATTTCGCTGGAGCGTTTGGAGAATATGCCACTGCAAAAGGGTGCCCAGTTGCTGGAGCAGCTCTGTAAGTGATCCAATTTCATCTTAGGGGGCAATCTAAACACAAATCTATTCTCTCTCTCTCTCCCCCTTTGTTTTCCCACCAGATCACATTTCGCACATTAAGCGGGATTTGATGCCAAGCTTTGTGCCCAGCCCGAGCAACATCCCAGTGAAGATCGTCAAGTCAAATGGTGAGCGTGTGGAAGCCAAGCTGAACAACTATGTGGAGAAGGCCATGGCTCAACCCGGTTTCGGTGAGGATGAGGTTACCATTGTGCTGACCGGTCTGCCCCAAACGACGCCAACCATCAAGAAAGCCATGCGCCAGCTGGAGCAGGCCTACTTGCAGCGTTACAATCTGCAGCAGCGTCAAAAGAATGCTCAGCAGAACGGACAGCAGCAGGAACAGAACAAGGATTACGACTCCACCTCCAGCGAGGAAACGGCGGATCAGTGGAAAATGGCCAAGACCACCAGTGGCAATTTGATCGTAAGTTTACTTGGTCCAATCTATTAGTATTCCCGCCGTAATTCTAATTTGAATTTAATTGTATTTGTGCAGATTATTGACTTGGGTTGCACGTTGAACAGCCTTAAGCGCTTCGCCCTGTTGGATGTGGAGAGCACCGGCGCCATGATTGCCCAGACTCTGATTGAGATGACCAAAAAGGGAGTGCCCCAAGAGATTATCCATGTGATTGGACAGGGTATTGGTGCTCATGTTGCTGGCGCTGCTGGTCAGGAGTTTACCGCAAAAACCGGCTGCAAGCTGCGTCGCATCACCGGTCTCGATCCCGCCAAGCTAATGTCAAAGCGTCAAGGTTACCTTGTGGGTCTGTCCCGCGGCGATGCCGACTTCGTTGATGTCATCCACACATCCAGCCTGGCCATGGGCACCCCAAATCGTTGCGGCGATGTTGACTTCTATCCGAACGGCGTCGATCAGGGTGTTCCCGGTGCTGAGAATGTTATCGAAGCCGCTATGCGCGCCACCCGCTACTTTGCCGAGTCAGTGCGTCCAGGCAATGAGCGTAACTTCCCTGCCGTTCCCGCCAATTCGCTGAAGCAGTACAAGCAGAAAGATGGCTTCGGCAGACGCTGCTATATGGGCATTGATGCCGATTTTGATCTGAAGGGTGATTACATGCTGGAGGTCAATGAGAAGAGTCCATTCGGCAAGCGCGCTCCCGCCCAGAAGCAGATCTCATACCACAGCCAACACAACTCCAACTAATTCAAGCTGCAACATTAACAACAACGACCAGGTCAACAAACAAACAAACACACAAACAACAAAAATGCATTCAAATAGCATATTTAAAAAAAAAAATCGATCAATTTAATAAACGAGCATATTTTCTAAACTAGAATCAAGTTTGCAAATTACACAAAAATAGAAGAGAAATATCGAAAAAATATATATACACATATATATATTTGAAGAAAAGGTGTTTTTTCTTTTCATAAAGACGAATGTGAACAAGTAAAGGGCATCTCTTCGGCGGATACAATCTTCTTGATTTTGCAGGGCTTTAAAAACATAAAATGATAGATAAAAAAAAATCACAAAATATTGAAGTTCTAGTTGACTTTATTTAATAATAATTTTCAAAAAGAATTGTGAAGAAATGTTAAGAATAAATTGTAGATTATCTACTGATTAAAAAAAAAAAAACAAATTGTTAAAAATTTTTGTTAACTTTTACAAAACAAGAAAAATACTTTTGACAAAAATTATAAATTCCATTAATTTTCCATTTCTTGAATTATGAAATAGGGAATAAAACTAAACAAAACTTTTAGCGAAAAGCAACAATGTTACATAATAAATAATTACATATGTATACAACTGTTTCAGATGCCGTTGCGGCTTGAAATATGAAATATTTGATTAAAAACTGGAAAGTTAAATTTTTTGCTGAAATATTTGATATCCACTTTTAATGGAAAACAAGTTTCAGAATTATAAAAACTAAGTAAAATGGTGAAATTGAGAAATGAAATCGCCTTCATTGGCCTTCGAAAATTCATATCCTGTTTCAAGACTAAAGTGTCGAGTACCTTAGATATACTTTAGTTGATGTATATGAGATACTAAATTATATATTATAGGTATACTTAAGTTCGATTATATATTATAGGTCATAGGAGCGAACATTGTTTCCCTGCTGCGCACTATTTTCATCAAACGATAGAAAGAAATCATTATTTTGAAAGTCCATACTACAACTTGAATCATTGACAATCTCAACTTCGGTATCATCAGTTTGCATTGATGTGAAATTATTTTCCATTAACATTTCGCTGTCGTCATTGTCGCTGGTTTTCTTAACTTCATCTTGTTTGCAATTGTCCAAATGGTCACTTGAAACGGTTTCATTCGATGCGAACAAACGCTTAAAGTTCAGATTCTTATTTGAATCAGTTAGAAATTCCATGGGCAGATCTAGTTTTGGTAAAATTTCCACATTCTGAATAATGGCACGTTCACTAAAATTCTTAGTGGATTCTTCTGGTTCTGGTTCTGGGTCCCCATCGGATGAGTCCTCGTCTAACTGAATTGGCGATGGCAGTGGAGCAAAATGCACTTGCTTCGGTGGATTTGAATCGGCGACATTCTCCAGAGGCTGATTATTACCCACCAATATGGATTGCAAGGGCGTCGCATCCACATCGATAATGTCAGCAGATTCAGACATCTCAGCAATGCGATAGCTTTGCAGAAAATCGTGGGCCGATTGAAAATTAAATGTGGATGCAACTTTTCTCGGCTTGTTGTTGTTGCTGCTGCTCATTTGACGCTGCTCAGGTGGCGCCTCAAGCTTCAAATGTGAGTGTGAGTAGATGGAATCAAATCAAATCCAATTCTTTTGCTTACCTCAGCGATCCGTTTGCTTACTGTAACCAATGAGATAATCTTATCGTTGCGCTGCCGAGTCGCTCTTTCGATTTTAATACGCCACTGGCGATTTTCCTCCAGCGATTCCAATTGCATTAGCTCGTATTTCGCTTGGGATTCCTGGAAGGCACGTTGCCATTCGCGAAACTCTCGCACTGCACAGCAATAATTATGTGGCATAATTGTATTAAATATGATTCATATTTTTTAATTTCTATTTCAATTACCAACTGAGCGGTTTTCCATTGACGCCTTGTACTCGAGATCGGCTGCCTGGTGCCCCGCGATGCGTTTGAGTGCGTTCTGGACTTCAATCTGCTTGCGCAGCATCCCATAGTGTTGCATATTCATCATCCTATCGTCTTTCAACAGATGGGACATTTCCAGCACTTGGTCGAAGATCGCCATCAGCATTCTCTCCATGTCGACTCTCTGTTGATCTGACTCCTGCCTAACCTTGTTCGCATCACGCAGCAGCTTCAAATCCAGTTCCAAATTGTGTCTGTCCTTGTGCGCCTCTAAATGCATACATACATATAAATCGTTAGTCAGTGTAAATGGTTCTTTGCATGTTTTTCTATGTGGCATACGCAAACATAACGGTTAACATACGAATTTGGGTGACGCTGAGCTCCTCCTTCTTTTTCAGCGCATTCTCTAATTGAGCGCAAACTTGGCGCACTTCTTCATTGGTTGCGAACAAATTTGCTATGAAGCTGTGCACACGCGGAAAATTTTCATTCGACATTGCAGCTCTTTTTATATTTTCCTTAATTTCGGACGTTAAGCGGTAAGCGTTTTTAATGACTCAAATCGACTCAAGTCAGAGATGCATTTTCGATAGTTTCATTCTATTAATATGTTTTATCGATAAGTGTTGACAAATTTCAATGTACTCAAAAATTGTACGCATTAAAATTATAAGCAATAAATTAAAATAATCTCAATTGCACTTGTTGCATATTTAAATTAGTGTTTGCAATTTATCAAAATTTCAAGAATTACTGTTACGTTATTCCTATACGAGACGATATTCAACACAGTGTGACCAAGGCGCACGCCGGTAAAAATACTAGAGCTAAATTAATCATACCATTAGAGCGGCACTTTCCCGTATTGCCATTGGTTTTCAAACAAGCAGGTATTTGAGCCCAAATTTGATTTAACTAAACACTAAAATGATTAAACTTTGGTTACAAGTTAGGCAAATGAGTGCTAACGTCTACGAAATAGACAGGACATCGAATCTAAACATTTCTTCTGATAATTTTATCTAAATGAATTGAAACGAGCATTTGAGTTATGTATTCCGATTTCGATTGTCCCCATTTTGTTTTCTTATCAATATCAGTGTAGCAGGGTAATCTAGTATTTTTTAAACTGATATTTGCTGGTATTTTTTGGTGGGTTACGTTTATCATGGGATGGTATTATGGCACTAGGCTATCAGGGTCACACGATCGTCAGTTCGAGTTTTCTGCAAGCGTCGACAGTTTGCTTCGCCGTCGTTTGTCGTTGGTCGCTTTTAGTTTGACGGCTTTTTTTTTCGTTGAACGTTCGTTAACAGTACATTGTTGTTATTTATTGAATGCTTGCCTGCATTTTAATTGTTTGATTGTGAGTTATTATTAAATCATATGCACACATACATATATGCAACACATACACATTGTTGTAAGCATATACGCTGCACACATATAGGCACACAATACACGCACAAACATTACGGCGCTTGCGCAACGGCAGCGGCGGCATTTACAAGTTTTGTGCATTTGTGCAGGTGTTTCTTCTACTTCTGGTTGCGATCCCTTTTTTGAATTTTTTTTTAGTTGTGTTAACGTACGCAATTCTTGTTGTTGTTTTCGTGTTCAAAAATTAAACGGAAATCGGCATCGCTTTCATCATCGTTGTCGTCGTCGTCGTTGTGGCCGTGAAAATTTCGCAAGATTTGCAAATACTTTATTGGTTTTTGTAAACATTTTTTTGTTTTTTCTTTTTTTTGTTGGTTTTTTTGGTTTGTTTGCTTTTTTTGTTGCAAGTGTGACACCCAAAACAAATATCAAGAACCAATTGAAAGTTGATCACCAAAAAACAACAACTATTGGATTAAATCAAATTAACTGGAAATTGCTGCATGGTAAGTTCCATTCGAGATTTTTGGTTACAAGGTGAGGTGAGGTAGGGTGGGGTGGTGTGGTGAGTTAGAGCAATGCATGCATGGACTTGTACGGACATGTTCGTTCGCTGCGTCACGTCGTCACACGTCGCTGCATGTCTAAACAACAAACAAAACACAACACAAAACAAAAATGAACAAAAAAACACAAACGCAGCCCGCAACGAGAACTTTCACTATGGGAACCCCTACATAGACTTGTTCGAGCGTGCATGGAAAGCTCCATTGCGATTTTTTGGGAGTGCTACGAAAATGAAATCTATGCATGCATTATATATATATATATATATATATATATATATATATATGTGTGTATATATAAGTTTGCATTATAAAATAATCAATGATTTTGATTTCGATCTCTACAAAATTAATAAAAAATATAACTGATATAATACGTGATTTTTTTTAGGATTTGCTTAAGAATACATTTCATACCTATGCTTCTAGATATATAAATGATTGTAATAACTAATAAACCAATATATAACAATTTTTTTTGTGTTAAAAGTCTTTAAAGACATTTAAAAATAAACACAAGATAATAAATAATTGTATAAGTTCATAAATAAAATTTCGGATATGAATTCTGATTTTTGGATTTGTTGTGATTTAATCATCATCATTTGTCATCTGCATTATACATTTTCGCTTCCAATTGAGCGGCATTCTCCGGGTTTCTTTAAACATAAATTTAATTATTATTATTGTTGTTTAATTGTTTAATTTGTGGAGAAATTCGAGTGCATGCAGACAAAATATATATATATAATTTTGTCACAAAGTGGCATTCGCACCTAGTTTGATAATAGTTACGGAAAACACAGTTTGGAGTCCAACTTGTTGCGTATAATTTCACTGTATTTTGAAACTTGCTTGCTGTTGTTGCTTTTGCCTCTCGCTTACACACGTTTAGTGCATACTAATTTCGTTATTTGTGTCATATTCTTTCTCTCTCTCTCTCTCTCTCTGTCTTGGTATTTCAGGTAGGAAGGATTATTAATGGTATCCGAGGCAGGCAAGCTGGCAGCCAGGTATCGGGGCGAACGAAGCGAGTTGCGACATGAGCAGAGAAGAGATGAAAACAGCAGCTGTTTTTTTTCTGCACTTTACTTCTCTTTCTTCATCACCATCTTCGCTTTCTGTCCACCTTCAACATTCCTTTACGTTGTTTTTTCTGCAAAGGGGAGTGAGCGGGTCTGGGCTGTTTTGAATTGTTGTAACTGTGCCATTCCATTGCATTGTATTTCATTCAATACACCCCATTCTTAAGTACAGAGTAGCTTCTAGTCGAGCACTCTCAATTAGGTGTACAATATTTGATGATATATAATAATATTTTAAACTGGCTTATTGTTTTGAAATGCTTAAGGGCTGGGACGTAGATGGCGAATGTAAAAAGGCATAGGACACAGGTCACAGGATATTTTCCATGTAGCAAAAGTATGATAGGGGGGGTGGGGGTGGGGTGAAACAAATACGAAAATGAAACAGGTTTCACAATCTCGTAATTTTTGGCCGCGCTCCCGGGAGAGTGCTAACACAGCAACAACAACAACAAGAATAGCTTGCAACAAAGCTACACATATGCACGTGTGTATTTGTTTATATCCATGTAAATGTGTGTGTGCATATGAAGCAAAAAGAATGGAACGGAAGAATGGTCGTCTGGTCAGTTTGTACCGTTGACTTCCTTGGATGCAGATGGAGAATAAAAATCTGGGATAAAAAACATTTCAGCAAAATACACATAACAACTCGACTAAGCGATACCCTGCACTCTACTACGAGTTTAAAAATTGAGAAAGTTACCGCAAAGCTTAAAAAAGACGAATAATCACTTGACCTCTGGATGTAGTTGTAATCTTCGAAAAAATAATCCAAATGAACAAAATAACTGAAACAAGTCCAAGTGTGAGTGCGGCAATATACTCGATTCTTATGTAGGCAAAGAGTCATGAAGAAACAAATTGAATATTATTAAAACACATTAAAATAACTTATTGCAATTCAAGCTGATTTGGAATTTCGCTTTAAAAATGTGAATAGTTGAACACATTTTGTACTGAAAGAACTTGAGAAAGGTGAGTCAAAAGTTAAACAGGTAATTACACATATCCGAGGCGAGGGTATCGCAACGATAGAGAGGCAGAAAGAGAGTGAGAGGGAGAGGCGGGGAATCGGAGAGCAAGCCAACAAGGAGCATAGGCAAAACGAAAGGAACAACATGAAATAGATGGGAAATCCACACGAGTCGAGTCGGAAAATGTACAAACTAAAAGCCGGATGGATTAAATTGGGATTTATGCACAAACGCACTCGTGAAATACACACACACACACACACACACACACACACACACACACACACACACACACACACACACACACACACACACACACACACATACATACATACATACATATGTGAGTGTATATGATGTTCGCTTTCTAGCTCACCCTGCCCACCCATACTCTCCCACTCCTCTCTCTCTCTCTCTCTCCCTCTCCCTCTCCCTCTCCCTCTCTCTCTCTCTCTGAGTGTCCCCGTGTGGTTGTCAGGTACGCTGGCATGTTCTCAGTTTTACATTTCTCCGGTACTGTCGGGGCAGATAAAAATGTTGAAACAATAACCAAGGTAATTCCCAGGAGGCCCAGCCAACAAAAATGCCAGGATAACGGTGACTTACACACACACACACACAGAAACATGTACACCCAGAAACATGTGCGTGTGTGTGTGTTTATATGGAGTTGGTAACTTTCTTGCTCTCATTCTGAGATTTTTCAGAATTTGCAACCTGCGTATGGAAATTGCACTACATGGCATGAAGGCGCATACACTGAAAAAACCAAAAATAAAAAGATGATGCACATAAAGATCGAGAAATTCATACCTAGCCGAAAGCAGGCAACAGTTTTGAACAGTGTTTAACACTGTTTCACTCAGCTCTGATTATTTGACAAGCGAAACATTCAAAATATAAAAAAATGTGTGTTCAACTTACAGAATTTCTTTGCCTTTTTTGCTTTTCGAAGAATAAAAAACTTCTTTTATACAAAACAATGTTTTGTCAAGTCATGTTTTGTTTTTTTTCTTTCGGTTTTGTTTTGGGTGTATGTTTTATGTTAGTCAGCAAATTGCATGCCGCTTGCCGCACAGTTTGTTGCAGCAATGTTGCAACTTGTTCTCCCCGCGGAAAGCCAAATGGAGACAGAGAGAGAGAGACGGCGAGGAAGAGAGTGTCAGAGATCACATAGGAATATAGGCACTGGAAATGTGAGTTATGTTTTTTAGTTTTGAATTTATGGTATGTATGTATATATGTATGTTCTCGCTGCATCAGCACGAAATACGCCCAAAACGGAGAAGCTAAAAAAGTGCTTTAAAGTAGCCATAATAAATTTTGTCGTTTGATTTTCGAATAGAAATGTGGTTCTCGTCAATCTGCCTCTGCTGGCTTAAGCAGAAAATTCAATTTTCCGTTTCTCTCTCTTACTTTTTCTTGCTCGTTTTTCGCTCTTTTTCCTTCTGACTCTGTCTCTGTACATCGGTTTCGCTCTGTGGCTGTGCCCATCAATTTTCATAATTTGCATTGACCCACAAGTCGCATGGAAATTGACATTTGCCCATCTGCTGCCAATCTGCTGGCGCCTTGACGTCTGACCCTGACCCAGGAAAGAGTAGTCATAGAGACGGGGCAGAGTGGCGGGGCGAAGAGACGGACAAAGAGACTGAGAGAGAAGAACGGTCAGCGACAGTTGCCAGTGCCATAATAATAATACAATGCACATGTCGCATTTCATTTCATGTCATTCATCCCCACCTACTTTTACAGTTGCATTTGCAATTCTTATATTAAACACACACACCCACACACACTGCCATCGTGTAACGGTGCATATTAGTGTGTTATATATTAATATAATTACTACGATGATAAAACGATTAAATTTTTTGTTTCATCATTCAAAACGCAGGTTAAAAAAAAAAACTGTAAAATGCCGAAAAAAAAAAAAAAATGCAACATTATTTGTGAAAAGTATAGATTGAAGATTAATATAATTTGTATATATATATGAACAGGGCATCATTCGGTCGAGCATGTCACAATGTCAGTTTGACTTGTTGTTACTGTTGTCGATTGTTATAAAGCACACAATTTACTGGCTCAACTGTTTCAACTTCAATTACATTTCAGTTGCCCGAGACACACACACACACACTCACACTCAAACAGACAACATCTGTTTTGGAGCTTGTTGGGACTTCCTTTCTCTCACTCTGACTCTCTATCCCTCTCTTTCTCCCTCTCTATGTTATGTTTCATTTCATTTGGACAAACTGCTGTTTTTCTTTTTTTTTTTTTTGTCTGTTTGTTTATTGTCGCACAGTCGTCGCTCTATAAGCCCCCCGCGCTCTCTCTCTATCTCTCTCTGTCTCTGTCTTTGTTGCATACCCCTTGCCAAAGTGACTGTCATGCTGCACTTGACTCATCAGCCTCAGCTTTTGGCTACTTTGTGGCAAACACGACTTGGGAATTTGAATACGTATATGTAATACGAAATACGAATACGATGAAAGTAATTGGCATTGGGGCATGTAATCTGTTAATTTGAGACTGCGGTCAAAGAGTCGAATGTGACACATACTGACACACACACACACACACACTCAGAATTATAGATCGGTTAATTGTTATTGACCTTAATGAGGAAGAAACATCCAAAACCATGCAGCCAGTCAACAAATGGCATCAAACGCATTTTAATAATTTTAATTTTAAAGAACAAAACCGAAATTAATCATCTAGCAATTTTTTACGCTTTAGGTCATATACATAATTTTGCGTAATATATATATATATATATATATATATCTTATAAATAGGTCATATACCCCGACATATTATGCGGCATTGTTAATGTTGCCTGATTCGTTTAGTTGCAGCAACAATGACAACAACAATTTGTTTGCCTTTTAATTAAATTGCGCACGGTGGCAGTTGCAGTTGCAAATATTAACGCACTTTTTATTTTCGCCTTTAATTGTAATGCAAATTAATCGCGATCCGCTTTTGCCATCCATCGCTCATTGTGAAATAATTGGCCTTATAATGCGATTTATGTAAATCAGTTGCACCCCATTTGTTTTGCTTGCACTGCGAAAAATTGTTAAATAACCCTGACAATGAAATGTTGCACTCTTTATTTGATGGCAGCACTCAGTAATCAATAACATTAAGTTTAAAAAAAAAAAAAAAAACCAAAGAATAGCGAATATTTATCACACTTATTCATATCAATTAATGTCAGCATGCTGTCCAATCAGACCAAACAAAATGGGAAAAAAGAAATGGCAGCACGAGCTAACAAATTAATGATATATACAAAAAGAGAAAATAAAAATGTTAAATTAAAAATTCACACAATTTTGGAACGAGTTATATCATTATTGCTGATTGCTTTCGAGCAAAACTGCTTCTTTTTTTCCAAGCGTTTTATGGTGTACATTTTCTAGTTAACATCGATTAACCGGTGTATAGCTTGTTAGCTTATCAGATAATCCCCATTTGTGCTGCTTCGTCATTCTATGTGGATGTCATGGAAAGATCGAGTTTTGGGAGAGAGGCGAGTTCGATCTGCACTTATCGATAATATCGCTGGACAAATGTACATATAGCGAGTATACCAATCGTATTTAAAGACGAGACTAAACTTTTGCACTTGATAAAAGCTTGTGGCAGACCCTCTGCCACAGCTTGACACTGACCCTCTGGCCTTGCCACAATTACTTCCCATTGCGTATTGCTGACTTGCAGTCTGTCGATCAGTCTGTCTGTCACATGCACAAGCTGAGTAGTCGAGCAGTGCTATCTATCTAATTGTCGTTCATTTGCTGCTGTTGCAATTGTTGCCTTGCTGTTGTTGCTGTTTGTTTGCCTGCTTGTAAAATGTATTTGTACTTTTCTATGCAAACGAACGAAATGAAATAAAGTTGAGCAAACAAAACCGTTTAGATAAACAGAGCAGCAACAAAGCTGAAAAAATATCTATATATATATATATATATATATGTCTATATAGTAAAAAACCTCGAACACCTTAAACCTTTTTGAAAGAGCCCAAAACCAAAGCCGCAACGCGCTTGCTGCACAATCAAGACAACAACAACAACAACAACAACAACAACAGCAACAGCAGTGACAATGACAAACAAAACAACAACCGAAAACGGTGTTCAATTCCATTTATCATTTACGCATGATAAGCGGCGCACTTTGTGCATGTGCCGCTTGTGCTTGTGCCTGGTGACTTGTCTTTGTCTCTCTCTTCTACTTGTTCGGTTTCAGTTCCAGTTTTGGTTTCGGTTTCGGTTTCTCTATTTGCGCGATATGATAAGCAGACGCCGAGAGACGTCGATAAGAGCAGAGGAGACCCACAACGGGCTATAGAATCGGGAAGCAACTAGACCAGGAGGAGGTGGTGGAGTAGAGGGTATTTAACGTATCTCTATCTGCAGCTATTGTTGTTGCTGTTGTGCGACTTGTACTTGCCACAATCTGCAACTTGTCATCAATGAGGTTGAACTGAAACGTACTCAAAACACGCCTAACTGCTCAACTGAAGCTGTATCTGTATCTGTATCTGGATCTGAATCGATTGAGGCTTTCGTATATATAAAAAATGGAATTGTAGAAAACATAAATTTGGCTATATTCTAATTAAAATCTGGCAACAATTGAATCCGTTGGCTAGTTTAATTATTATAATTATTATTCACTTTTCACATCACATTGTATCAAATGGAATCGAAATCGGAATCAGAACTGAAATTACAAATTTTTTAAAAGGCCAAATTCCGGAACTATTGATATTATTTGTACCGAAAACAAAAAAAAAAACATCGTAGTGTAACATTCTAATGGTCGATTATTCAGGTGTATGTATAATTGAATCTGGCGATGTTTAAGATTTATTCCAAAGTTTGAGGTCTCCAGCTCTTAAGATCTTTGGCAAAATACCGGAATTTTTATACTTTACGTACCAAAATTCGAATTTGTGTATCGGATTTTTTTCAGAGGGAATTTTTTGTATAATTTGCTCAAGTTGATTTAAATGCAGTTTGAATTGGCAACAATTAGGGGCTTGCCAGCCCTGGCAACAATTAGGTCCTCCCAGCCCTGGCGCACAACAACAATAAGAAGAGAATTGTGCTTTGTCATCGTTGACCAACTCACGCGAATGGTGTGTGGCAACGCTTGTTGGCTATTAGCGTTTCTTGTTGTTGTTGCTGTTGCAACTGTTGTTGTTGTTGTTGCTGCTAATGCAACTGTTATACTTGTAGTTGTTGTTGTTGTTGTTGTTGCTGCTGTCCGCTCGCCATGCTTCAGCTTTGAGGTAAGGCACGCTTTATTGCATCGGGCAACAGATTTGTGCTGCGGCCGATGGTCATCCGAGCGAGAGAATAATCGTCAAGCAAACAAAGCTACACACACATGTCTCTCACTCTGTGTGTAAAGCTACACACACATGTCTCTCTCTGTGTGTGCGTGTGTGTGTGTGTAAGCTTTTGTTTGCAATAGCAGAGGCATAGTCGATGTGTGCACACTCAGAAAAGAAATGTGGTTTTGTCATTATCTTTTTCAACTTTCAATTGCAATTCCTTACAAAGGTTTACCAAGCACACTCTTTCTTTCAAGTACTTGATTAAACTCAATTTACTTATCTTTTAATATAATTGTTAAAAGAAAATGTTGTTTCATATTACATAATTCGTTTTTATGTAAACATTAATAGGCGACTTTTTGGCTGAGTGCACATATGTGTGGAACTCTACAACAAAGAGGGAGGGGAGACAGGAGGGCTTAGGGGGGCGGAAGGTCGCCCTCATATCGATGCGGTTATTTATACTGGCTGTGAGTTAGTTCAAGAAGACTCTCGGCTTCAAATCAATTGACTTGTTAAACTCATTGCGCTTTCATAATCGACTTTAATCGACTCTGTCATGCGATTTTTCTTCTTCTGTTTTTTTTTTTTTTTTTGTATACTTTAAGTAGGCATTTGTTAATTTTTTGTTTTGGTTTTTACATTTACAATTAAAAATTCATTTGGGAAAAGCTCCCTAATGAGTCATAACATGAAAAAGCAACAACAACAACAACAACAGAGCAATAAACTGAAGGCAAAGTAATTATAAGAAATTATACAGCGTTTGGAGAGTTGTTTTTATATTTTTTTTATAGTGTTTTTTGTTTTGTTTTGTTTTGTTTTGTACGCTTTTTTCTTTGTTTTTATATAGATTTTTTTTTATTCGCTTTATGTTTTGTTTTTGTGTGTTTAGCTTGTTGGTGGTTGGCTTTGTAAGGTTCATAAACCTTTCGAGTGGTTACCAATTGTTATGATGAGTGATTTTAGTTTATTTACTCTCTGCCAGTGTTGCAAAGTGGCGAAAAACAGAACAAAACAAAAGTAAAACGTAGCTCAAATGAATGATGGTGATGATTCAAAACTAACATATATCGAAAACTAATAAGCTAATGCGTTTCTCTGATTGAAATTTATATATATTTATTTATAAGTGTTGTCTGATGAATTCACTATTTTTTTTTTCTTTTCTAATTTTACGTACATACACTCCACAAAATAAACGAACAAATTATAAGATAAAAGAAGTGGTACAAATATGGATATGATCCAAGTTTCATCAAGATGGCATCTAAGCTGCCGGACATACAGACAGATTGACTAAGCATATATACAAATGGTTATATTTCGGAGACACGGCTCTTTCAAGGCGTTACAAACTTGAAATTGCAGGTGTAAAAAAAAAAAATTCCCAACATATAATTATAGATATATTTTTTTGAGCCAGAGCGATCATCGGACCTCGTAATGATTAAGTACGTACATGGTATATGTGTTTGTAGGCAAGAAACCAACAACAACAACAACAACAACAACAACAACAACAACAACAACAACAACAACAACAACAACAACAACAACAACAACAACAACAACAACAACAACAACAACAACAACAACAACAACAACAACAACAACAACAACAACAACAACAACAACAACAACAACAACAACAACAACAACAACAACAACAACAACAACAACAACAACAACAACAACAACAACAACAACAACAACAACAACAACAACAACAACAACAACAACGACAAAAACAACGACAACAACAACAACAACAACAACAACAACAACAACAACGACAACAACAACTACTACAAAACAGTTTCAGCATTGCCTTCGATGGCAAACTGCAATTTCGCATCTCATTTTAGTCGTTGACTAACTGGCACAAGCAGTAATTATTACTGTTGTTGTAGTTGTTTGTTATGGCTAACATTGTTATTGTTTGTTGTTATTGTTGTTGTTGCTGCTGTGGTCGTTGTTTATGTTTCGTCTTGTTTACTTATGGTTCTTCGCAAACGTTACGCAGACGCCGCATCGTTCTTGTCTTGCTGCACCAGTCATGTGTGGCATGCGCGCTTGCCTTTGGTTGCTGAACTCGAACATTTAACTTGTGTTCGTTGTTGCTTGTACACATGTTGCATACAGTCATACAGTTGCCGTTTGTTATTATTGGTCATAATGCTCGTTTTGCTTGCATTGAGCCGATCATTTAATTGAGCGTTGCACATTTCACAGTGCATTAAGTGCGCGCAAATTGTTTTAGCTGCAACTAATACACTCTCAGTTTTTATTGCTATACGGGTATCGATTATGTATAGAGCTTATATTCCAATTGTGAAAGGTATTTGGAAGAACCAGAAAAAGAATGACACAGAAAGAGATACAAAGAGAGAGAGAGAGAGAGAGACAGGAAGAGAGACAACTGATTGATTTTAGTTTTTAATTGTGAACGGTTGATCGATCGTCTTCAGTCAAAAGCTGCTTCAATTTATCTACTTCAGCAGAGCAGTATATGGGAGAACTCTCTGGCTTTCAGCTGCCTGGCTTTTTGCTTGCCTGGAAATGGTTGGCCATAAATTAGAACACTGCATTTGCGTATGTTTGCAGCCAGGGTTGCCAGCTGGCTGTTGGCTGCTTCTCAGTAAAATTTATGTGCGGATTTTTATGGCTTGTTACTTTTTTCGCCACAGAAACGCCAGTCGCCACATTTCGCATTCAGCATTTTGCAACATTATGTTGCGGTGCAAGAACACGCCCCCTTTTGCTTGCACACAGCTGCAAAACGTTGCAAACGTTGCATTGTGAAGTATCGTTCAGGTGTAAAGAAATTCAAAAAGACATCTTGATTTTTTTTTTTCAGCGATTATATTTACATAGACGGACAGACAGACATTACTATATCGACTCGCCTGTTGATATCAAGTGTCAGATCAAGAATTCTTCAAAAAATAATATTAACTCGACTTTGACATTATTATTCACTAGGTTTTGTTCAAGAAAATTGTTTTTTTTACATTGAGAACAATGCTACAAAATTTATTATTTAATTTCTAACTTTATGATTTTCTTTTCTTTGCAGATTTGTTATCAGACTTGCGACAACAACAATAGCATCATCTGTTGACAGAGGTAAGTTTTACTAAAAACTTGAGCTACGGCTGTCTTCGAGGCAAGTTGTTGTTGCAAATTCTACTGTAGACTTCCGCCTTCGTTTCCATTTCGTTGCAGCTAACTTCTTAGCTAGTTTGTTTGTGTGGATGTGTACATATTTAAGTTGTGCGTACACACACACACACACACACAGACAGACACGAAAAAGAGCGCAGTCCAAGTTTTTCCAGCCAAAAAACACAATTTACAAAAGAGCTAAAATCAATTTCCGCTCGACTTTATGAAAAAAAAAAATGAAAATATTTATTTGCTCTATGACGTTTCAAATTCAAATTGAATGCAGTCTGGCCATCAGCAGTTGGCTTCAGTTCGTCATCCCTTTCGCTCCCACTGCCAATCCTCAAACCCCTAACATCGGCTCCTCCACCAATCTTGTCGACGACCATCGCTTTTTGACATTTTGTGTTAATTTCTCTAGCTGTAAAGCTGGCAAAGCGCCAATTTCCTTTGGTCTGTTTACCTTTGCGACTTTGGCTTCGACTTGCAGTTTCAGTTCCAGTTCCATTTCCAGTTTCTTCTTCTTCTGACGCTTTTAATTGTGTATATATTGTGAATAGTACTTTACATATATACATATATATATATGTATATATAAGTAGATTATGGTAAATATTCCACTTTAAAATTCAGTACACGTACCAAAATTAACGTAAAAACAACTAAAGCCAAATGCTAAATGACAGAAGGCAAGAAAATCAATATTTAAGGGGTGTGGTGCGGGTTGGTGCAGAGGTGGATTAGTCTCGAGAGTGTTGCATTGGGTGAAGCCACCAGCTTGACTTTTACTAATGTATTCCGGGCACAAGTGAAAAGTATGCTTTTGACATTTATAATCGGTTCTTTGTTCTTGTTATTATTATGTCATACCTGAAAATGGCACACTCTTTGATTGATGAGAAAACAGCTTCAAATTGACAGACACAGGTCGAAATTTAAAGGACAAAAAACCATTGCTATGTGTGTGCGTGTGTGTTTGATTGTATATATTACAAGATAAGTAATTAGTTTGTAGCTGATGTCGATATTCAAATCATTAGGGACTTTAAACCTTTAACTTTAAGAATATTTATATGTAAAATATTTATATATATGTAAATTTATACATTTATACTAAAAAATGTCAGTTTTCCCATTCTTATCATGGCAAAAAACCATTTCAGAAAACGCCAATTTTTGCCAGTCAAAATCATGCCTTTGAGAATTTAATCCAATTCATCGACCAGAAAGTGAACCAACAAATCGATCATTGCAGACATGCACAACATCAGTTTGTTCTCTTTGTGGGATACTCTTAGTTTTCTCTTACTTGTTATTGTTACTGTAAAGGTGTTTATTGTAAATGGAAGTTATTTCCATTGACGCCAATATGTAATTGTAATTATTGTTAATTGTTTACTTTGCTTGGCAAATATCTGTGATCTAGTACCTAGCATCAAATTTGGTGTTGCTGAAAGTGGATTTGAAAGTGCAGCAGCTTTAGTTTAGTTTTTTTTTTTTTTTTATTTTATGCTTTTCATTAATTTTAATAGTCTGGCCAACTAAAGTACAGAAAGTACGCGAACAATTTCCATTTTATTTTGTTTTTTTTTTTTTCATTCGGCATGGCTGCTAAGTAAGGCCAACAGCGAGATGAAACCAGTTCAAAATGCATTTTCGCGCCGTGTACAACCAAAAGCAGACGAAAACAAGGCAGAAAAGCAAAAAAAAACTACAAAAAATCCAAGACCAAAACAAAACAAGTACCTGTCTATTTGCTCTGTGTGTATGTGTGTGTGTGTGTGTGTGTGAGTGTAATTGTGTGTGGGTATACCCTTTGTATTATATTTTGACTATGTCGTAAAGTACGTCAACCAGCCGTGTAAAATAATCCTTGCATATAGAATATCATAATATATTTTTCCATTCCTTTGTCCTATTCTAGTACTTAAAGTGTTCAAGTTTTGGTAAAGGTTATGAGCTGGTTCCAAAACTATTTCGGTATTCTGTAAATTGTAAAAACATTTACTGCTCCAAAATAATAATAAATATTACTTGAAGCAGTCAATTCGCTATGCTAAAAATAAACGAAAAAAATTGGTGAGCAGCGCCAAGATTTTCTTTATCTAAAATTGAAAAGAAGTATTGAATAGATATGACTGGCAGAGTATCTTATTGTCGGGCATTATTAACAATTGCATTCTTACTTACGTGCTTTGTTTGTGTTGTGTTTGTGGTAGTTTTTTGTTGTTGTTATCGTTGTTTTTGTTTTTGTTGCTGTTGTTTTTGCTGGTCTGCAGCCTTCTTTTCCATAGCAATTTACCAAATATGTACCTTTCACTTTGAAAATCGTAAAATGTCACAAACTGTTCAATAAAAACACAAATGACAATAAAAATGCGATAAAACAACAGCAACAACCACAGCAATTGCATAAATTCATGTAAATTTATGCGAAAATTTCAAAAGCAACAACTGGCTAAAATACAAAGAGAGAAGTTGCATTCAATGGACTTTTGACATTGCTGTGCTTTTTATGGCAGGAAGAGGAAGAGCTAGAGGATGAGGAAGAGGTGATGTGAGGGAGTTGTATGTAATGGAGGGGCGAGTGTAGTATCCATCACATATATATATATATATATATATGTATATATATATGTATATATACATATCTGATTATATTGCATTAATATCAAATATATTAAGTCAGTTATAATTGAGTTGCCAGTTAATAATGTTCGCTTCTCTGCAGGTGTCTGCTTATGTGATACTTAAAGTTGTTTAACTACACACACACACACACACACTGACACACTCACACACATACACATAGTATGTATTTACCCTGAAATTTACGACAAAAACGTGTTTGAAATTGCGTTAAAGGGGTCAAACTTTTGTTCAGCTTTTATTATAGTTTTCTTTCCATTTCTCAAAACTCAACTCGAATTCAATCTAAACTGGCAAACGCTCTTTCCATTTTGCATTTGTAAGTTTTCATTTTTATGGGATATATATACAAATATACCTGCCTCTTGCGGGAAAAACCAACTTTAAGAAATCATCAGAAAAAAAAAACACACACATCTTTGGGTTGTTTTTTTTATCTTCGTTTCGGTCTTTTAAGTAGCTGGGCGTGTTGGTTACATAAAATGCTTGTGTGGAAATGTTTTCCATTTGCATAAGTGACGTGAGAAATGATGAAGACAATAAGCGCCGACCCAAACAACATCAAAACTATTGTGAAAAACAAAACAGAGAACATGTGCCGCGAATTCTGATTAAATTTGCTCTAGATAACTAGTATTGGCATTGCAACATTCGAATTTATATTTCATATGTCAGTTTCTATATGTTGCATGTTTACTTTTGCTTCATTTATTCCCTGACAAACTGACATCTTTTTTCCTTTACATTATTTTCAATACGATTTTGTGCCAGTATTTTTTATATGTTGCTCCCTTAACAAATACTTTGTAAAACTTTTAATTGCACAATAGCTTTTAGTGTTGACAATCTATTAATGTAAATTTGTAAATTTGATTCGTAGGAATGCTCTAGTCGGGAGTGCTCGACTGGGCAATCAGAATCAAAGTCTATTTAGATTTGTATGTGTATAATTTGGAAAATATTACCATGATTATTGCAGTTATTCCTTTCGATTAAGAAAGTTTGAACTGAGCTAATAGCTTGCGGTGTTCTCAAAACTGTGTATACTTAATGGGGTCAGATATACTGTTACATACATTTGCCCAACTGCATACAACTATTTTAGCTATTTTAAATGGGTGCAGGGTGTAAAAACATATAAAAAAAACTTAAAATAAATTCGTTCAGAAGTTTGGCTGCATTTGCCAATTCCATTTTGCTGGCTGTCATTGTGGGCTTACGACTATTGTGGGTCACAAATCACGTATACCAAATACGCACTCGCACACATTCCTATACACACATGTATGTATATGTGTGTGTGTGTGTGTGTGAGTGTGCGTTTGATTGCTGCAGAGAGTCGAAATCTCGCTGCTTTTGCGGCCTGTCAACTCAATCACTGCGCAAAGTACTTCTGAGTCATAAAAGCAACGACAGCGACTGCAGTTGGCAATTTTATGCTGCTGCATTTGAACGCCCGCAGGATGGGGCGTGCGGAGGAGGGGGATGGTGCAGGGTGGGTGGTGTTGGTTGGTTTAGCGATAAAAATGACACATAGAGTGTGCCACGGAACTGCAAAGTAAATAAACTGCAAAGATATGCGTTGAAATATTTTCAAGGGGCTCTCACTGTAGTCTGTAGTCACTGGGCGGGAAGCAAGTAGGGCGTGTGTCTGGTATGGGGTGAGGGTGGGGGGTGGCAAGTTCAAATTGCATTCAAGCAACACGAGATGTCTAAAGATTGCGCACACAACTTATTAGAGTCGAGCATCTGAGTAGACCAAAAGAGCATTTCATCTTATCATTGACTCTCTCCCTCACTCCCTCCCGCTTTCCCTCGCGCCTCATTCTTTTTCTCTTGCTCTTTGTCTGTCAGTGGCAATTAATAACGCATCACATGGTATAGCTGTGTGTGTGGCAGTGATTCATTCTGCTTGAGGTGTCACAGTTGCCAGCTGCAGGTGAATTTGCCTTTATCACTATGCAATACAACACACAAAACAGCTCTTATCAATGAATGTACATACATATATGTATATGTCTCATATACATACAAACATATGTACATATGACTTTTGAGAATTTTCTGTACATTTTCTCTATTAGGGTGGTACAATTGTAAGTTGAACAACTATTTAACAAGTTATCCGGACCAAACCCATTTAATATACTTTCTGTTATGCTGTTGCTATGGGAAGTCGATTTGTGCCGATATTCGCGAAGCGAGGAAAGCTATCGATCAATTGAAATAAACTCGGTATACAGAGAACTAATATTCTATTCTATATATATATATATATATATATATATATATATGTAGAGAATTATTAATTCTAGAGTCCGGCATCTACTTCAGCAAACATTGCACTTGTGTCAGAATGTACGTTGTTCACCATTTGTCGGCTTGTCATAATACAAAAGTACAGTCGAAGCCAAGCCGTTAGTTTCCTGTTTCAGAAATGGGAAAATTAAAAATGAAATACAAACTGCCATGGCAAAGATTGAAAAAAAGGTATTGTTTTATTCATTGTTGGTTTTTGTTGACTCGTGTGGCGTGTGTTGTGCTCTGTTTGCCTTTTATTCCATGTGTGCGACAACAAGCCCGAAACAATTATGGAAAAACAATTTCAATTGGCAATGCACATGCAACAAGCAGCAAGGCTAACAACAACAACTACAACAACAACAACAATTGGCAACTGGGCAACCTTCGATTTCTTGTGCACACCTTTTATGGACAATTTTTTAAGGTTCGATGATTTCACGCTCGACATCTCCCATTGCAAAGCGATGCGAACAAATGCACGCATGCAATACGCGTCTACACTCAAAAAAAAGTATGCTTTCGAATACAGAAATTTGCTGCGTAATTCTTTCGACAAAAAAGCCGATTTCCAACTTCGGTTGCATAGTGTTTTTTGTTCAAGGCGAAAGGCAGCTGCAAGGGTAAGCGCGAAGTAAGTAGCTCCAATATCGATCTTTATTTCGATTCCGTGTGACGGCTTATGCAACGGAGCAAACACGTTGTAATTGCGCCCTTTGATTGCCACATAGCCTTGACGCGCAACTTGAATGGTCTTATCTGGGGATTGGGCGGGGATTGGGGTTGGGGGATTGTGATTCAGATTGAGACTGAGATTAGATGGATGCAGTGCGTGAAACGCAAACTCAATTGAAAGTCATTTACGGAGTGTCTTGAATATACCAATCTATACCGCCCGCACCACCGTCTAGCCATCTGTGCCATCCGTGTCGTTCGTCGCGTTAAAGTGTGGCAGCGAAGCCTTTTAAAACACCAACAAGTTCATTAATCAAAAAGCGAGGGCGGAAAATTGTCGACGGCTCCAAGTGCTGATGAAAGAGCCAGCTTAAGAGAAGGTATGAAGAGGAGAGAGAAGCAGTTGAGTATGAATTATGTTTTCTTTTTGTTGCTACATAAAGCAACAACAAAGCACCAATTTTTAGTGCACCCAATCAAATCAAAGGCAGCCAATTAAAATTATAAACAAAAAGCAAACATACACAACTTAATTGTTTTATTTTTAAAAAAATTGTTGGTTGATCTTAAAGTTTATTAGATTAAGATGATAACCAATTGTTGTTTGAGCATTTAATTTGTTCGAACTTTGTTTACCATTTACTTATTGAATTAATTCTCATGTCATTTTCAAAAGCTAAAAAGATTGCAAACCAAAATTAGCTGCATTTCTTTCAGTATACCGAATTTGGCTTAATGCTCGTACATTTTGTATTATTTACCCTTACGGAGTACACTGCTGAAAAAACAAACCAATACGTTAATCCGCCACAGATAACACTAAGCACGGAAAACTTTCCACGATAGTAACAAAAAACAAAAAACAAAAAAAAAAAAAAAAATTACAACAGACAACTTGGAGCGTGGATTTTGTGTCAGAACTCTGTGGACTTTCTCAAGAAGTCTGTGCATTTGTATGCAACGAAATCGATGGAATCAAGAGAAGGAAAAAGAAGAATGAATTATTCCATTTTTCTTCGTTGAGTTGCCTTTAAATTTTTCTTGGCCATTTGAAAACAGTTTACTGTTATCGAATTTATACGTCGGAATTCAAATGTCACTTCAATTCAATGTTTAATTATTATTTCAAATTATTTTTCACGCATAACTCAATTTTGTGACTATATGCATTTGAAACGAAGATCTTGACAGAAGACATTTCCTTTTATGTTGTCACCGCTTAATTTTGATTTATTTTGTCACTTTTTCGTTGCGGGTGTTGCTTGTTTTATTCAAATTTATTTTTATAATTTTATTTGTATTTTTTTTTTTTTTGCACTGTCTTTTGAAGCGTTTATTTACATTTTAGTTCGTCCTACACTTACTTTGCGTACTTCGCAATGTTTTCACTTTTTTTCCATTTTTTTTCTTTCTTTGATTTGATTTGAAATTTAAATGTCTGAGTGTCTCACTCTCTCTCCCAGCTTGTTTGCGACTCCTGCTCCCTTTCCCAGTCCCATTGCCATTCTCCTGCCACCAGCTTCATCGCTCGTTGAGCTTTCATTTCCGTGTGACCCATTTTGAAATGCAGACTGCCACAACAACAACAACAACAAGAACAACAACAACAGCAACAACAGCAACAACAGCAACAACAGCAACAACAGCAACAACAACAACAACAACAGCAACAAGAACAGCAGCAACAACAACAGCAACAGCAACAACAACATCAACAACAACATCAACATCAACATCAACTGCAAACGCAGAGTATATAAACGTTTATATATTTTGACCTTTTTTAATTGATTTTAAGCTTTTGCTCTGTGACAGCAAACCAGCGCGATTTTAATTATAGTAATTAATATCTGATTTAAGTATAATTATTGCACAATAAATAATCAATGATTCCAAATCTAATTAATTCATTTCAATTAAAGTTCTTTAACAAAATATTTCGTTTAACTGCGTCCATGGAGAAGAGTTTTTTATGTTTAAATTGAAAAGTTAAACTGTTGATTAGGTGTATGCAATCTTTGTTTGTCCGCATCTGCATGCGATTATAAATTTGTAATTGCGCTTGTAATTGTTATTTGTTATTGTTGTTGTTGTTGTGTTAGCTCTTTAGCTTTGCATTGTATTATTTTTCACAAATTTACTGAGCATTTTTTATATTTTTCTTTTGAATTTTTTCATTGTGCTGTTGCTCTTTTTGTTGTTATTGCTGTTGCCGCTGCTGCTACTGCTGCCGCTGCTGCTGCTGCTGCTCTCTTGGCGTAATTAAAATACACTTAACGGTGCTTTGCATTTCGCCTTTTAGGTACATAAGCGCTGAGCAAATGCCAACGACCTATGAAAACTTTACAACTGCCAAACTTCAATTCTGGCCATACCTACGCTCGAATACCCTTTAAATTGACACTTGTATTTGGTTTTGGAATTATTAAAGTCAGATAAGCCAGGGTAACACAAATAGTTTTTAAATCTGTTCAATAATGATAATTAAGAAATCTATGTAACAAGTCGATAAATACATACCACATTTCTTTACATAATTTCTTTACATAATTTTGTGTGTAATTTTGTCTTACAAGTAAAATTTTGAGAAATGAGTAAGTTTCACTTAACTTATTATAAATAATTTGAAAATGTTCAAAATTCAAAATGATCCATTCTTTGAGTTAGGGTATCATAAAACCAGCACATGAACATTAAAAAAACCTGCAAAATGTACCAGCAATAATTTTTAATAGCTTTTCGCACTGTCGTTTATATTGTATTTGTTGTTTTTTTCCCTACATATTTTCATATTTTTTTTATTTTTTGCCCACTGAATGGCAGACTGGCGCTTGGCAAACTTTGCAGCATAGGCCTTTTAAATACTCACAGTAAAAACAATTTATGACGTTGAGCACAAAATTTATAGCAGCAAACAACAAAAACAACGTCAACAATAACTGCAAGGAAAAACGGCAAACAACAAACAAACAAAAAAAGAGAAAAGAAGTCAAATGGCTGCCATGGCTGGCAATTAAATGCACATGTGTTGGGTAGCCCCAGTTATGCCACGCCCCTCTCCCTTTCACCACCAAGTTATATATGGTACATCGATCAGAGAAGCCAGTGCATAATATACTCATACAAGTGAAATATTTATGCATACAAAATATGTACATATATAGATATGTGTGTATATGAAGACAGCGCAAAAAGAGCCAAAGAAATTACATACATACATACCTACATACATACATACCTACATACATACAGACAGACAACCACAACAACAACGGCAACAATAACCAAGCAGCTGCTGCTCTTCTCAATGAACTTTGCATGCACTTAATTGCTCACGTTGCCGACAAGAAAAACAACAACAATCTTAACAGCAGCAACAACGACAACACACACACACATTCATGCATGCACACATACATGTATAGGCAGCAGCTAGTGCTGTCTGGCTGCAAATTAAATTTGATTTAAAGCAGACAAAAAGCATTATATAACGGCCAGTTAGAGGCAGACTCGGCTTAATTACGTATACATACATATGTACATATATATATATATACAAACACCAGCTTGTGTAACGTTATAAATATTTATGTATGTACATTGCGCATATCTAGTCCTATAACACATAAGAACTCTAATAAAACGAGCATTCTAAGCAATATAATGAGTATCTTAAGATGCCTTAACGGTATATCATATATATATAAATATATATATACAACAACAACACCAGCTTTATATATGTATATATGTGTACATATGTATATGTCTGTATCTGTGAATTACAATATTGGGTATGTGTTTACAATTGATATATGTAAAACATAATATAATATATTAATAGTTAAAATATGTTATATTTTTGAGAACAGGGTATCCCAAAGTCGAAGCACGCTCTACAAAATGCTACTTGCTTGTTTAAGTACCGAGTAGAAGTCGTAGTCATAGTTGTTCTGAACTTTTTTTCTCTCTCTCTCTCTCTCTCTCTCTCTCTCTAGCTCTTTCTCTTTTTTGATGCCCTTCACACAAATTGTGTGTAATTTATATAATTGGGCCTGAACGCGACCTCACGAAGGTAACAAGCTGCAAGCTGCGCCTTCACTTTACACTCTGTTATTCGCAACTACTTACATCTATATATATATACATGCACACTTATGTATGCGCACGCGATTTTGATGAGATTTAGAAAAAATGATCTGATGACATTTGTAAGATACCAAAAGCTCGAAATACAATATATATATGTATTGGTGCAACTTAAGATTAAAGTAAACTGATAACATGCAATATACATATGATAGACTGTTCACTTAGAACTAAGTATTACATACACGTTAGGAAGTGTGGTTAAATGTGGTTAAATAAGACGACAGTTAGCTTGGAATCGACCATTTTTCAAATAAATTTTTGGTTTCCTTAGTACTAGTAATATTAATGAAAAACATAAAAAAAAACTTAGTAATTTATGATAGAAACATTTTCTTAAGATGTTTTTACATACATATTTTTTGAACATTCATCAACCCATTGGAAGGTTGTAAAACATTAATTTGATGACAAAAAAAAACTGCATAATTATTATTTTCAGTTTTGAAAATATTGTGATTTTTTTTATAAAAATATACCATAACAAAATAAAAAGTTGCGGTCGTGGTGTATATTTAACCATTAATTGATGATTGATGATTGGCAACTAATGCTAATTTCCGTAAAATTAATGCATTCAGTAAAAAAAAATGGGAATGTTTTGAAATATTGTGATAAATACTTTTAGAAGATCATGTGACAATTTCCTAAATAAGTTTCGGACAGCCAGTTCAGTTTATAAACCAACTAAATATACTATTCTCAAAGATGAGAACATTAGGATACTACCATATTCGAAATGCATATAACTAACTAGAACGACAACTAGGACTACACTAGACTTTGCAATTACTTGTCTATATGTGTATGTGTGTGTGCGTGTCTTGTGAGTGTGTGTTTTGTTTGTGGTATCTTTACAATATTCGTGATCTTTCAAACTTGCAAGTTGCTGCCAGGCACTTGCCATCTCTGCCCATTAAGCACTGTGGCTGTTGTTGTTTTTGTTGCTCTTGTGTTGTGTTGTGTTGTGTAGTAACGTGGCCACAAAGCAAAACCATGGGGCAGCTAACCAAGTGCGACTGCAACTGCAGGTAGTTTCTTGTTGCTGGCTGTTTGGTCGTTTCGATTGCCTTTTTCGGTTGTTAGCGCACACAACAAGAAAAAAAAAAAACGACAACAACAACAGCAGCAGCATAATATCGTTGCCAGCAACAAAAAACGTATCTGAAAAATTGATTAAAGTTCTTGCAACGCGCAAGCGGCATCAATTACCTGTTGCGGCTTGGTGGCTGAGGTTTTTGGGTCTGGCTACCAAGCAACAACAAAAATGTGGCAAAAACGAAGCAGCAGCAGCAGAGAGAAATGCGGCAGGCCAAGTTAAATATGATTACAGCGCTTGGCTTTTAGTTCAAAGCATTTTTCAATATATACGATACAATAAAAAAAAAACACGCTTGTTTTCTGTTGTTGTTGCTGGTTGGTAGGCAACTCGCCAAGTTTCTATTGTTGTTGTTGTTATTGGTTGCATGGCATAATAATCAAGCTTAAAATCGTTGAGGATTTCGTGAGCTCTGCGTGTCTCAGACTGGAGGGGGACTCTCGTGTGGAATGGAGATGCCGTCGCAGCGAATCAAGTTGCGGGATTGGCTTGACTTGGCTTGGCTTAGCCCGGCTAAAAGCATTTCTGATACCCTACATACATATGAATGCATTTTCAGTTGCCACACATAAATCGCCAACGTCGTCTGCTATATCATTTTAAAACCCGACTCAGGGTATGTTATGTGATATGATTTTGAATTAACTTTAATCAAAATGGTTGCGTTTCTTGAGAGAAAATCGTATTTCTGAAAATAATGAACCCATTATAAATGGGTATAATGAAGTTGCAAGAGGCAGAAGGAAGCATTTTCGACCCTGTAAGATATATTTTTGTGTGAACACTTCAAAGTCCTCGTATACCCTGCACAAATAAAGTTATGTCGATAATTCTCCCTCTTTCGAAAATTTCATTGCAAATTAATTTTTGAAAACAATTAAACTTTGAATAAAATGTGCATTTTAAGAGCTGTTGCTCAGGGTATCTGGTAGTCGTAGTAGTTGTATCTCCCTCCCCTTGCTATTTGCTAATCTATTTTCAATTGCATATTGTCCTGCATTCGAGGAAAATCTTGTTGTTGTTGCTGTTGATTTAATCGAGAATACAATTTGTGTGTTTGTTTCTTTGTGGCAGTGTTGTATGTCTCTAGGGTATACAGCACACATTAATGTCTCTCTCTCTCGCTAGTTGTTGTTTCTTTTTTGTGATTGATGATATTACATGTGTCTGTGTGCATGTGCGAGTGTTGTTGTCTTGTTCTTGTTGGATGCTGCTGCCAAAGAAAGCGCTTAATTGCTTTTGAATGCTTTCGTGAGCTGCATTCGACGCCACCAGCAAAAGAAACAGACAAAGACAACGACTGAGTTAACTCAGACTTGACTGTTTATGAAAACAAAAATGAAAAAAACAGCAACAAGCACAACAAAATTAATGTAGGAAAAACTGTAGAATCATTGGGTACCAGGTCTAGGCTCTGGTTCAGTGCAAGACGAACAGCAATAAAATACAAGTGAGAACGTTGCAGTCGAGCGAAACAGACTGCTGAATACTCTGCCACTATAAGGTCTACCACCTGATAACAGGTGCAACACAACAAAGCGGACGTAGCCAAGAAATACCGATCTTTGAAGGAGGTTCCTAGTAATCCATCCACCAAGATTGCCTTTAAAATTGCGGTAGACACAGACTTATGTGAATTTTGGGAGCATTAGTGGGCGTGGCCAGAAAATAATAATGGAGAAGGTTTCTAGTAATCTACCTTCCAAGTTTGGTAAGTGTTGCTCTTAAATTACGGGAGATATGGGCGTGAAAAAATTATAGATAAGATTCCTAGTAATCTACTGTTCAAGATTGCTAACTATAGTTCTAATATTGCGGTAGATATTAGATTTCACAATTTTTGGGCGTATATATATATATATATATATACCTTTCAAATTGTGTGACTCTAGCTTTCAAATTGTTGAAGATACATGGTTTTATCGACTTACACCAGTATATACATCTGTATATTCTTGATCAGGATGAACAGTTAACTTGATCTGGCCATGATCGTACGTACGTCGCTCTGTCCGTCTGGTTGAACAAATGAATCCTAGAGGTTATTTGAGCTAGAGACTTCAAATTCGTGTACCACACGCATATCAAGTTTATTTCAGTTCACTTAAGTTCATTCAAAACAATGTTGTTCTGCTGTTCTGTTAAAATGTAAGTAAAGTAATGCTAAATACATATTGAAAATATATTTATAACTCTCATAAACATATATTGAGATATTACTGATGAAGCGGGTAAACTGACGCGACAGACATCTCGTCAATTCCAGTAAAACAAAATTGCCTTGCTGTTAATAATTAATTCTGAAAAGTCACTGTTGCTGTGCTGGCATTTTTGTTTCCATTGCAAAACAAAGGAAATTCAGCTTCTTTCCTCTTCATGTTGGAAAAAGGCAGCATTCGCAGTGTTACAGGTTGCAGGTTGTTGCCAACATTTTCCGCTGCATCATTAATGGCATAGAAGTTTAGCTGCTCTTCTCTCTCTACCTCTCTCTCTTTTTTTTGCTGGTTGCATGTTTTTCAAGCAACAGCAACGTCAGCGATGCTAATGAAACAATAAGAACAACAACAACAGCAGCAGCAGCAGCAACAGGCTGCCGACAATGTTTATTATCAACTTGTCTGGCCTGCAAGATTTTTGTTGTTGCTTTTTGTTTTTTGTGCTTGTGTTAGTCTTCTCTATTCCAAGAATTTAATCAAGGTGCATCTCCAAAGAACAGGCCGCAAGCAAGCGAGAGCGCTGCCCAAATAGTTAAAGGGCAAAACCAAATAAACATCGACAAATGTGAAGACAACAACGACAACTTACAACAACAACAACAACGACCAACAACCAACAAACAAGAATATGTGCAGCTCACACATAATGACGTGCCGATAATGAAAGAGCAAGTTGCTGTTGCCGTTGTTGTTGCCGTTGTCGTTGTTGTTGTTGTCGTTGTTGTTGTTGTTGTTGTGCAATCATTTTGTAGATGCGCGTGAGCGATAAAGTTTCAACACCCCTTTTGGAAGCTTTTGGCCTCAAGCAACGCAGCAACAAAGTGCGCAAACTCCATGAAAAACTAGTAGAAGTAAAGTACGTGTTTCTGAGACCAGAAAATGTACCACACTTAGAGAAAAATAATCGAGGAAATCCACAAACCGGGGAAAGTTGAAAATTCTAGACGATACAATTAACAAAAAAAAAAGAAAAAAAAAACAAAAACTATTGAATAGTGAAACAAAAGTGCAATAAAGTTTCAAAACTGTTGTGTTTTGAAATCTTTACATCGAGTTAACTTGAACTCAAATATATTTAAGCAATTCGTACATTAACGTGAACTAAAACTAAATCCACTTCAACTAAGAACTTAAAAACTAAACTGCTTATCACTTATTTCAAATATTAGATAGAGTTGTACTCAGTACTCTGCACGTGTTTTAAGAGTTTGTGTTGAGATTCTATATAATTTTTATTATTATTATTATTTATTAGATATACTAGAACTATGTAGGGCATTCCGAATGCCGAACATAATTGATTTCAAACATTGCGTTTTGTGAGAGTGTCAAAGCGAGCTACCAGTGAGCAAGTCGTAGGAAGTTTGTTTATATCATGTGGGTTTTATTATGACATTCAAAGCGTAGCCAGGTTGAGAGTAGAGCATGAAGAGTGGAGAGGAATATGCAGAGTGAAGAGTTTTGAGCCGGTGTGCGGTAGTTTTACACTTAGCCACCTGCACAGACTCTTGTGACCAACAAGTTTCACACGCTCGAGATACTTTTAGTTCACTTTTTCGTTTCGTTTCGTTTTGTTTTGTTTTGCTTTGTTTCGTTGTGTTTTGCTTTGTTTTCGGCAACAGCTGGCTGCTGTTTGGAAAAATCTTTTTCGTTCTTGTTGTTGTTGTCTTTTTTTTTTTCTCCTTTTTTGGTATCTAATCAATTTGCTGGCACAATAGCGAGATGATGCGAACAGAACGATGCCTGCAACAACGGCGACGACGACGACGACAGCTGGCTGTGACTTTATTGTTTTGTATCTGTCAGCTACATTTTGTTGCTGCTGAGCCAGCAACGCCAGTCAGCCCAAGCACAGACGCTGCCCCAGGCGGCAAACAATTAAATACAAATTAAAGCAGCGCCTCCAAAATGTATCTGCTAGATACGAGTTCAGACCCATACCCCTCCCTAGGTGGCCAGCGTCTTTGAGAGCGCCCAAATTGAACAAATGAGCGCCTTGTAGAACAACAGTAGATATTCCCTAAGACGAACCACTTGCTTAAGACACAAATGCGACATAAAGAGAGAGAACTGAGCGAGACAATCAAACAACAAAATTGATTAATTATATGACAACGAACATGTCAAAAATATATATATATATGACAGCAATCTAACAAACTCGAATAGACATCATTGAAAACCATACTCGAAAGTCATTCAAAATTTCAAGTTAACAAACCAAGCCATGAAATAATTTGATGGAGAACAGCAAATTCGACTGCGTATAGTTCAAGATAGCGTTGTTTGGCTGTAAGTTGAGGTGTGTGTGAGTGTGTGTGTGTGTGTGTGTGTGTGTGTGGTGTCTTTGCAGCTGCGCGGTGATTGCTGCTTTGTTTAGCTTCGGTTTCTCTACTATATGATTTGATTTGGACTACCTGCGACCTGGGCATCTGTATCTGTATGTGTATCTGTATCTGATTGCTGCGCATCTCATTGTTGTCTGGCAGGATCGGTTTGGAAACCGGTTCACGAGCACTGCTGAGGCTTCATCAAATTCTATTCGATTCTGTACTTCTTTCACTTTTTTTAGGTTCAGCTGTTTGTTTTTTTTTTATTGGCTGTTATTGTTATGTGCGTCTGCGTTTGATTTGTTACATTTTACACCTGCGGCAGACACAGTTGTATTTGTATCCGTAGCATCAGCATTGCAAGTGTTGCAACCTGACTGACATGTGTTTTTTTTTTGCTTTATTCATGTGTTTTTGTTGGCAATTGTAGTTGTCAAGTAAATCCGACCTATTTGGCTATGAATTACCTGACAAAATATCAATTTTAACAGAAACTCCTTCCCACGATTTGAAATTTGTATAATCCTGTTAAAACTAAACAAAATTGCAATACTGATGCCAATTCAATTATGCCTGATACGAAGTTGAATTACATATTTATGTATGCACATAATTTGATTTTAGCATACGATTTTTTATTTAATTACTCTTCTCCTATAGTTCTGGACGCATACACATACATATACATGTAACTGTGGCAGGAGTGGGATGAACTGGGTGGATGTGGAGCTCACATAATATACGATTGGGGTTCAGTCTTAACAGCTACTTCATTGCATGTGGCTTTTGAGTATGCTTGTTGCTGCTGTTGATTTTGCTGTTGTTGTTGCTGCTGTTGTTGTTGATTGTGGTTTTGCGGTGATGTTGGCAACTTCCTGTCACGTCTGCCACATAAAAAATGCTGCAGGCCTTGCATTAAAACGGCAACTGACGACTGACAAACAATTTGCAACAAGGCAACGAAAGTTTCGGCAGCTGCATTAAAAACGACATGAGCAAAAACTTTAGCCAAAGCGGCGGCAAACAACAACTGTGAAAGTATGCCGGTCAACTGACCACTCGGACCTTAAAAATTACCGCAGTATATGAGAGAGAGATAGAGAGCGAGAGAGGGATAGAGAGTGTGTGTTGTCCTTGCAGCAGCATTTAGCCAGCAGCGATAAATGTATGCATACCAAAGGTATGCGTCCAACTTGAAATGAAATTATGTGCAACAGCCGGCTGACAGAGGCGCAAACTAATGATGCAAATGATTGTTATTTATTGCACTTAAGAGCATCAAAACAAAACTAAAAAACCAGACTGCAATTTCCAGCTGTTTCCAGCTCTAAACCAAAAATAGTCGTAAATATTTAATTGAAGCGCTGGTTTTCTGAAGCAACGCGCCACTAAACTAAAACGTCGTCATTTGAATGCAATTGTCCAAGTTACGACATCGGTTTGCATCCTCGTAAGTCAACAAGCAGCGACCAACAAAAACAATCAGCCCCGAAGGACCATCTTCAGTGACACTTTCTCTTTCTATGCCCCCCTGATGGAATTACGCGCAACTTGAAAGTGCCACGCACACTAATACAAATGGGCTAACAGTTTTTGTTCTT